>MU226980.1:2918303-2949058 GCA_018584345.1 Thuja plicata | reverse complement strand
AACCTCATCAATTAGTGTTTTTCCCTTGCTTGAGTCATAGTGTCAAAAGGCATTAAGGGGTCATAGAGTTGTTTAAGATTTCAAGTATCTTTCAGAGGCCTAGCAAGAAAAAACACTAACAAATTGGCGACTCTACTGGGGATTAGAGATTATAAAGTTTGGTTGACAAGTTTTAGAATATCTCTAGTCCAGGTAGTCAGAAGTCTCTAGTGTTTCAAAGATTAAAAATTTTACAAATCATACCACTGGTTGTTGTCAGATCTCTCATTTGATAAGTGTTCATTTATCCCAAGTGATTGGGTGGTGACTCTAAAGGAAAATCTCTGAGATTAGTGCAAAGTGAGTGAATATCTTTCAATAATGAATACTAGGTCAAGAATGAGAACAGATCCTGAGAAAGTATTATATGGTGGACTTCCGTCATCATCAAGGATGGAGATGTCCTAGAGAAGAAAGAAAGATCTAGTAAACATGGATGAGACCCCTCTGAGAGGTAGAGAGGGTAATATTAGAAGAGGATTAAATGTAGGTCAGCACTCTCATGAAGGGAATACTTCAGAATATGAAGAAGCAGCTGAAAGGGTATTAGAAACACCCACGGTCACCTCTATTCCAAGTGAAAGAGAAGAGACTAGTACTTCCAATTCAGATTCAGAAGATGCTCCTTCTGGTATGTTGGCAAATGAAGAAAAGTTCATTTTGAAACAACTAGCCCTAGTTCAGCAAATGAAGAAAGAAAGAGAAATGAGAAAGAAAAAGAGTGACCCTAAGAATGTAGATAAGAACAAAAGAAAGTCTTCAAAACATCAAAGTATAAAAGATACTAAGAGGTCCTAGAGGGACCAAGAAATACCAGTCACTCATAAGGCTACTATTTCAGAAAAGGATAAAGGAAAGCAAAAGATGAGTGAAAATAGGAATCAAGATCCTAAGTTTCAAAAGCCTTTAACTGAACAAATGTCCAAGTTGGACATTGATTTGGAAAAATTAAGAGTTGAAAAAGAAAATATGGAAAAAGTGTTAGAGAAGGCTCAGATGGAGGCTGCCACTGTTGAAATGAAGAAAAAGTTAGATTTTTTACAGTCCTCAAAGTATACTTATGCTAGCTTAGAAAATGTTACTGCTTCTAAAACAAGGGCCACTTCTGCTAAGGAGGATGATAGCTTTCAAAGAAAACCATTGCACACTAAAAGATACAAACAATTTAATTTTTTTGGTATACCTGGATACCCTAATGCTTTTCCTAAAGATGTGGGTGATATTGGAGAAAAACTCCCTAAATTTGCAGGTAATAATGTTATATCTTGTGAAACACATCTTAGAAAATTCATTGATTTTGTTGATGATCTAAATATCACTCATGAGGATGTATTGATGAAATTGTTTGTTCAGTCCTTGGTTGAGGATGCAAGGGAGTGGTTTAGAAGCCTATCTAATGGATCTATTGTCTCAATGGATGAGTTGATTGAACTATTTAAAGATCAATATCGAGACAAAACAAATAGAGGCTTTTTATTGAATGAGTTCAATAATATTAAAAAGAACTATAATGAGGAAGTCACAGAGTTTAATACCATATTTCAAAGAGCTATGCAAAAATTATTTCAGAAGATAAGGCTGGATGAAGAGGTATGTTTAGCAACCTATTTGAACGCTTTTGATTCTAAAATGGGATATGCTCTTAGGGACAAAAATCCTAGAACTCTTACCGATGCGTATAAAATAGAAGTCAATATTGAAATGAATAGAAGGGTATCTGGTAAGTTAAATAGGAGGGATGATTCAAGGTTTAGAAAGATTAATTTGAAAGAACTAGAGTACAAAGAGTATAAAGCTCCCCACAATAATAGACCCTCTTATAATGATACCTATAATCCTTAGAATAGGATGCAAAAGCATCCTTATGGGACTCAATTAAAGGATGGAAAGTCGGTTGCTATACTTAGAAAAGATAAAATAGACAAAATAACTCCAGACCCTCTTCACAAAAACTCTATTCATTTTTGCAATGATGATACTTGGTGTGAAGCATGTGTGGCCCCTCATAACCCTGATTTTTGTATTGTTTCTCTAGACTTGAGAGTAAATGAAGAATAGGGGAATGATGATGGTGAACAATTTGATCATAGTATGACCAATGCCTATTCATGCCATGATATAGATTCAGACAATGAAGAGGAAAATCATGATTATTATATTTCACAAAGAAGGATGGAGAATCACCATCAACAGATCTTATCTGATAGTGAAACTGAGGAAACTAATGATGATATAAGATGTTTTTTATTAAGGAAAATAGGTTTTAAAGGGGCCCTGAAACCCAAATTGTAAAACATAAACAAGGATAAAGAAATAAAAGATCACTAAGAAAAGTTATCCAAAGTAGAAAGAAAGGCCAGACACAGTCCGCCAGCTAGTCAAATAGATGATGATATAAGATGTTATGCCCAAGACAATCAAGATGTTCCACTCATCAGGAAAGCTTCAGATGAAGAGAAGGCTAGAGTCACTGTAGAGTTAGTGAGTAAGGGTAGAAGTAATTACCAATTGAGGAATAGGGTGGTAGGTGGTGCTGGTAGCCAACCCTCAGGTGTCTTTATAAAGGAAAATAAAATAGACACTAAATATGTGCAGAAAAAAGATGGACCTAGTGAAAATGTAAATAAACATAAGGTCAAGATTATTACAAAAGCCATAGAGACAAATGTTATACAAGAGGAAGATGTGAAAACACAAGAAAGAATTGTTCCTATTCAGAAGATAGAAAACAAAAAGTTAAAAGAGTCAGCTCTAAAAGAACACAATGAAGAAAATGATGTCATTATTGACAAATCAAAATTTTCAGATATGAGATACACTCTAGTAGATATGGGTCAATGTTTGTCCCATATGACAGTTAAGGTTCCATTTCTAGAAATGATGAGGATTAAAGAACATAAGGAAAAAGTAATGTCATTATTAAACAGTGTACCCACAATAAAGGTTCAGAGTCCAGTAGATGTTTCTAAGAAGCCAACTACCATGGGAAATGAAGTGGAGGTGTTGACCTCTGAAATTCCTCAAATATTCTTAAATGCAACTTCTTCCCCAAAATTTGTTGACCCATTTTTTCTTTCATTGATAATTAATGATAAAATGCTCAAGAATTGTATGATTGATTCAAGAGCCTCTAATATAGTTATGCCAGTTGAGATCATGAGGGCAATGGGACTACAAGTTGATACACCTTATGGGAGATGCAGAGCTATGGAATCTAGAGAGGTCTGTGTGATTGGTACTATTGAGGCTATGCCTTATAGACTAGCAGTATGCCCTGATGTAGTAATGACTATGAATGTTCTTATGGTTGACATACCACCTCATTACAACATGTTGCTATCAAGAAAATGGAGTGCTTCAATGGGAGGTAGTATACAAAATGATTTATCATATGCTACTTTCAACATTGCTGGAGAGAATGTTAAGGTCTTAAGGGAAAGTAGAACCCCCCACATGATAGAAAAATTTGAAGACACTAATGTTAATTGTTGCATTGACATAGACATGGAAAATTTTAGGATGCAAAAAGGTGAACTTTATTATCAAGATCAAAAGGTTGATCCTTTGAACAGAGAATTAATCATGTAGGAAGATGGATTGTGGAAGATGTACTTTGATGGTGCTTGCTCTAAAGAAGGATTAGGGGTAGGAGTATTGTTAATATCTCCATTAGGTACAAATTTTAAGTACTCATTTCTGTTAGCCTTCCAATGTACAAACAATACTGCAGAGTATGAGGCTTTATTCTTAGGACTTGAAATTTCTATTAAACATGGTATAAAATGTTTGAAGGTTTATGGTGATTATGAGTTAGTAGTAGCAGAAGTCAGATCCAAATATGCTGTAAAAAATGACAGATTGAAAATGTACAAATATGCTATTTGGGATCAACTTGAAATGTTTGATGCCTTTGATATAAGTTGGTTAGAAAGGTCAAAACATATTATGGCTGAATTTTTAGCAAATGTTGCTTTAAAAAATGATGATTTGACCTTACATGGGGTATCAATATTAGAAGTAAAAACAAGACCAGTTGTTCCGGACAACATATACAACTGGAAAGTATTCCAAGATGATCAGGATATTTTGAGGTTCATGCAATGTTTAGATCATTATGAGAACCAGAGCATAGATTGTAGCTCCTTACTGGAACATGATGATGGAAAAGATTACATCTTTGGAAATGAAGTTGTCCAATTAAGTTCTAATCAGATTCCTAGGCATCTGGTTGAGCTTGAAGCATTGTTTGTAAGTCAGCAAAATGGTTCATCAAAGTTAAGCAATGCCAAGATTGAGGATCCAGAGGAGATAAACTTAGGATCTGAAAGTAGTCCTCAAATAGTTTATATTGGGAAAGGTTTAGATCCTTACATAAGAACAAATCTGATCAAGTTGTTCAGAAAATACAAACATGTCTTTGCTTGGTCATATGAGGACTTGAAAGCATATAGAGAAGACCTTTTTCAACATGAAATCCCATTGAAATCAGATGTAAAGCCATTTAGGCAAAAAAAAAGGCCTATTAACCCCTTGTTGGCTCCCAAGATGTGGCAAGAGTTAATGAAACTCAAAGATGCGGGCATAATCCAGCCCATTAGACATTCAACTTGGGTATCAAATCTAGTGCCAATTAGAAAGAAAAATGGTGACATTAGACTATGTTTAGATTTCAGAAATCTAAATATTGCTTCATTGAAATATAACTATTCATTTCCCAATATGGAAGCAATGTTGCATAAGGTGACTGGTTGTGAGTTGTTGTCAATGATGGATGGTTTCTCAGGTTATAACCAGGTCTTAGTTAAAGAGATAGAGCAGTATAAAACTACATTTACTACTCCATGGGGAACCTATGTGTATATCAGAATGCCTTTTGGATTAATAAATGCAGGAGAAACTTTTTAGAGGGCTATGGATGTTGCTTTCAAAGAATTCATTGATCTATACATGGTTATTTATCAAGATGGCTTAACTGCATATTCCAAAAAGGCTATTGATCATTGTGATCACTTGGGAAAGATTTTTAATAGAGCATTGGAATATGGTGTCTCACTAAATCCCAAGAAGTGTCATTTTGCAGTCAAAGAGGGGAAGTTGCTGGGACATATAGTATCTAGAGAAGGGGTAAGAATAGACCCTGAGAGAGTAGAAGAAATTCAAAAGGTGATTGATCCAAAGAATTTAAAAGGTGTGCAATCTTTCTTACGAAAGATAAACTTTGTCTGAAGATTCATAGTAAATTTTGCAGAAATTGTTAAACCCATTGTCAAATTATTAAAGAAGGATGCTAAGTTTGTTTGGAATGAAGAAGCCCAACAGGCATTTGAAAAAATAAAGAAAGCAGTACAAGAAGCCCTAGTTTTGAAATCTCCTAATTATACTAAGCCTTTATCTTTGTTTTCATTTGCATCATTCCATATAATTACTACTATTCTCCTTCAAAAAGATGAACAAGGATTTGAACATCCCATAGCTTTTTATAGTAAATCCTTGCAAGCTGCAGAGCTTAACTATGAAATAATGGATAAATAAGCTTATGCATTGGTAAAGGATGTGAAATCATTCAGGCCCTATTTGGTTTATGCTAAGGTGCAGGCCTATGTTCCCCATTCAGCAGTAAAGGATATCCTTACACAGTTAGAGGTAACTGGTAAGAGGTGTAAGTGGATTACAAGAATTCAAGAATTCAATCTTGAGATCAATATCACCAAGTTAATAAGAGGACAAGGCTTGGAAAAGCTCATGATAGAAGAGAACCTGGATTCAGTACAGATGAATTAGACAGGAACACATGACCAAGCCATTACTAGTATAGAAAGGAAACCATATTATACTGATATTGTTTTCTTTCTCAAAAATGCTAAGCGTCCTAATTATTTGTCTAAAAATCAGAAGAGGAGTCTGAAATTGAAAGCTCAAAGGTATACTCTAATCCAAGGTGACTTGTTTTGGAAAGATAAGAATGGTGTACTATTGTTGTGTCTTGACAGATACCAAGCTGAGAGAGTTTTGATTGAAATGCATGAAGGAGAATGTGGAGGTCACTTTTCTGCTAAAACTACCACCCATAAGATTTTAAGGGCAGGATATTATTGGCCTACTTTGTTCAAAGATTCTTATACACATGTCAGGAAGTGTGAACCATGTCAAAGGTTTTCTAATAAACTAAAATTTGCAGGTGCTCTGTTGCTGAATCTAGTGAGTACTGAAGCTCCTTTTGCTATGTGGGGGATTGACTTTATTGTTGAATTTTAGGAGAATTCTAGTGTAGGGCATAGTTGGATTCTAGTTGCTACAGATTACTTTACTAAATGGATTGAAGCCATCCCTACAAGGAAAGCAACAAGAAAGGTGGTTACTGAGTTTCTCTTAGAGAATATTTTAACCAAGTTTGGTGTGCCTAGTAAATTAGTAATGGACAATGCCATGAGTTTCAGATCAGAAGAAATGACAACTTTCTATGATAGGTATGGTATTACAATATCATACTCATCCCCATATCACCCACAGGCTAATGGACAAGCTGAGTCTAGCAATAAAAGTATATTGAAGATACTGAAGAGGACTCTGGAACAAAATAAGAGAACATGGCACACAAAATTAAAATTATCTCTTTGGGCTAATAGGATAACACTCAAGAAGGCAATTGGTAAGTCTCATTTTGAGTTGGTATATGGTTTACAAGCAAGGTCGCCAATTAAGAATCTATTACCAGTATGCCAATTCATACAAGAAGAACATTTAGAGGTCTCTGACAATATGCAAGATAGAATGACATAGTTGATTGAATTGGATGAAACAAGAAGAAATAGTTAAAAAGAAAACATAAAATTATAGCAAAAGATGAAGTATCTGTTTGATAAAAGGGCTACTGAGAGAAAGTTCTAGGCTAGTGACTTAGTTCTCCAATGGAATGCAAGGGAAGAGGACAAAGGTAAGAATAAGAAATTTGATTCTTTATGGCTAGGACCTTTTATTGTTTCATAAAATTTTGGCAAAGACTCATATTTGTTAAAAAATATGGAGGGAGAAAGTTTTGAGTTGCCTATGCATGGGCAATTCTTGAAGCCTTTCTTTAAGTAAAGATCAAAGAAATGCACAAGTGAATATGTATCATATGTAAATCTTTCTCTTCTTTGTTTTTAAAGTTCTGTAAATATTTACCTTTCTGCTTTGGGTGTTTTGCTCTATTTTTTGAAGAGGTCTGCAACCAGAGATTCTGTGGTTCTTTGCCATAAACTGTGTTTAGTCAATCCTCATTAGAGCCACTATTGGTTGTATTCCTGGTTCTGGTCTGTCTACTAAAGTTTTGTGATCCTCGTTATTTTCTTTCCTAAAGCCAGATGTCTCTCAGTTTCTTGTGGTTTCCCAGTTGAAATTTTATAGGGTCTTCAGGTCAAAAATCTATGTAAAAGTACAAAACCTCAAAACCCTAGGTCTTGTTTTATAGGTCAAAATGAGAAAAACCCTAAGACATTTATCATAATTCTATTTTGGTATTACCTTTTTGAAAATCACTTAAGTCATGTGTTTTAAAGCATGGTCACTTGGTCACGTGATCTTGATCGCATATTCCTTTTTATCTTGAGACTTGGCGATTGGCTTAAGTCAGGATATCTCTCAAAGAATTGGAATATTCCTTCTGTGTTTTGAGACTTGGTGAAGCCCTTCATGTCACGTAATCTCCAAATGAACAAACATGTCAGTAATTTGTAAATGGGACCATAGATCAGTCATGGTGTCGTGTGAAAAGGTCAGCAATTAGTGATTGGTTGCAAGACTTGGTGATTTCTTCATGTCGCGAGGTCACGAAATTAGCCTGCAGTTAAGTAAGTAACATAAAGCTCATGTTGCGGAGTCTCCATAAAGGATGATGGTTAAGGGAAAGATGCTAAGAATTCACAACTAACCACATACAGTCTGGGAAATAACATAGTCAGGTTATCATGAGATTAAAATGCTAAGTCACTTCTCCATTTAGCGATCCAGAGACAGGTAATAGAGGGAGACACGTGTCCAAAGGTGAGAGGATTATGAAGTTAGTCGCAAAGTCTCCCAAAGGAAAAAGATCATCTGGCGATTAAGAGACTAAGTATAAAGACCTTTATTTCCGCATAGTCTCTAGATAATCTAAGGGTATAATAAATTACTCAATGACTTAGCAAGAGCCGTCAGATGCAATGATTAAAAGATCCAATGGTGGTCGCGAAGTCTCTAAATAAAAGACCCCAAAGGAAAAGGTACTCATGACTTAGAGATAAGGGTATGTCATGTAGTCTCTAGGTTAGCCAAAGGGTAAACTTCTTATCGCATTGTCTCTAAAAGACTTGTCACTTAACATTGGTATTCAGCAATTAAGCAACCAAGGGTAGTCGCGGGGTCTCATAAAGGAAAATAAACTTTCAGTGACATGGAGATAATCATAAGGGCTAAAGGCAACTATCAGTCATGGAGTCTTCAAGTAAAATATGAGTTAGATTTTTCATCCAGCGACTTTGATTTAAACAGTCATGTGATCGCTAGAAATGAACTATGGTTAACCAATACAGAAAAGGTAACATGGTCGCTAGATCTCCAGAAGAATCAAGGGTTAAAGACTTGGGTTAGCGACAAGGAGATTATACACAGTTTCATAGCCGCTAAATATGAAATCATAAGAAAAGGTGATAGTGGCTAACATGACAACATGAATCATTCAGCGTCCAATGAAAAGCTTGGATATTGATTACTATGTAAAAAAGGTAGCTGAGATGTATGACAGAGAGCCAATCACATAGAGACATGCCATCACCTTTGAATTTTATAAAGTTTTCTCTAAAGATACACATATATGAATTTGATTTCTTGTCACACTCATGGGCTACGGCTAGGTTTTCAATTAATTCCACAGCATGCTGAATTGAAGACAAAATTGATGATTTTTCAAATGATGAGTCATGTACTCGGAACAGTTACCATAAAGAGTTGATTGAAGGTTCATTTTAACTTATATTGCTTTCAGAATTTTAGAACAAAGAAGTGCTAGGTATTCTGAGAAGAGAGAAGAAATTAGATAAGTTGCAAAGTATTCAATTGATCAGAAGGATTTGAATTTCTGAGAACTATGCACAGTGAAGTAAAGTAAGTCTGGAGAGGAGATTTGTTTCAATATCGGTGAAAAAAAAGGGATTGAAACAAAGCAAACATGAGCAGAGCAGTCAGTGTGGCTTCTACCAGTGGGAGAAGTGAAGATATAGATGAAGATGCTAAGGGGAAGGGGAATTACTCAGATGAATTCCTCAGATTGCTACCGGGTTCAACTCAGAACAAGAGGGCAAATGCTAATGTGCTTACTGATGACTACTATAACATTAGGGATGCTGATACTCTAGGAACAATAGGTTTTTCTCTCTTTAACTACTTTAGCCATCCCAATTTCAAACCCTTGGACCTGTGGTTCAGCTAGGTTAATTATCCCTGACGTCTACATAGATGTAGATTTGTTCTTATGCCTTGCCAGTCATTATGATGTCTTGTCTAACACAATTAAGAGGAATGATGGCACTGCCTTGATCATCCTGAATAGAAATTCATTTATGCAAGCTTTTGGCTTGTATAGTACCATGTCCACCAAAATTAACATGACTAGGCAAGAAGAGAGGTATAACTTAAAGCCTAGTATTGCTAGGGGACAATTGCTAAAGCACATGCTCAAAGGCGTAAGGAATCATCTTGGTCCTATATTTGGGACAAGCCCTTATTACTTCAAGGACCTGCATTTCTACATTAAGTACATCGCCTATGCCCTGTGTAGAGTGCTAGGGATAGATGGGGAAGCATAAAAGATTAATGCCAAGATATTGTTGATGGTGTTGAATCTATAGGAGGTGCATTATAGCACCAGCTATGACTATATATAACATATCATTGATAAGATGCATGAGGGATTAGTAGCAACTCAGAAGAAGATAAAGGATCCAAAGGAGAAAGAACCCAAGTTCTTACACTACTCCATCCTCATGCATCTCATGTTGCATTTTAATTTTGTAATCATGGATGTAAACAACTTGAGTCCTCAAAGGGTTTATCAAGACAGGCCTAATCCCATTTAGTTTTGGATAAAGATTTGGAACTATACATCCAAGGACTGTGACTACTATGCATTCTAGAATTGGATTGTATATCCAATAATACAGAGCATGGGCATCAGCCGGACAAGGTTCCCATTTAAGATTATGCAACTACTAAGACCTAATGAATATTTAGATAAATGGGATTGAGATCATAATTGGGTAGATTTCTTCCTTGAAGAGAATTTTACCATAATAAGGGTATATGAATGTATACATCCACCCCATATCTTGCCTTACCATGTGCCATCAAGAGTTTCTGCCATGGAATTTATATGGCAATTGGTATTAACAAATAATGAGCACTTTGCATCACACAGGAAGGGGACCTTAACTCCTAGAAAGTTTAGAATTTCCAATTTTACTATTGGCAAAGGTGCCATTGATTCAGTCAGCCAATGGCTAGAAAGTTGTAGAATGGGGGAAACCTCATATAGATACATTGATCTTGAAGGTTTTATGGCAGAAGTCAGAAGGTTGTATACACCTACAATCCCTAATACAAATGTCCACTATGAATGTATTTAAGAAGATGCAACAATAAATCTTCTTGATGAGGATGTGATCAGGACAAGAAGGGAAAGGATCCATGAATTGTTGAAATTGCAGACATAAATCAAAAGAAATGGATTGGCTTTTGGAGGATTCTATCCTGATTTGTCATATTTTGACAGAACCAAAGCCATGATTGACAATTTTTATATTCTTTGTGAACATCTTGAGAATGTTTTGGAAAAGAAAGGAGCCCAAGAGCCAGATCATTCAGAATATGAATATGATAGTAGCAGTGATAGTGACTATGCCCATCTAGCTAGATATGCTCAACCTCAGCAGAATGTTGCAGAGATACCACAATTGCAAGGAGCTGAGGGCCACATTGTTGATTTAACAGAGGCCACACAACCTAATGATGTAGAGGAGCCTTCAGCCAAAAGGCAAAATATGGAAGTAGGCCAGCCTTCAACCGAGAGGCAAGAAAAGAAAGGGGATAGAGCAAGTACCCTAGTTCCCGGGAATAGGTTATATGACCATAACCTTAGAAAATTGATTAGGTAGGGCAAAAAAAGGCAACCTAACATCGAGGAAATGTTGAATGACCTCTTAAGGCTTGTATTGATGAGAGGTTGATACATCAACAGAAGTTTTTGAATGATGATAATTTCATCAAAACTGAGGAGTTTAAAGACTTCCTAAGGTGCTAAAAAAAGGAGAAAATTAGAGCTCAATTAAATGTTGATGGGGAAGAGACAGTGACAAATGAGACCCTAGTGGCCCTACATTCATATGACCTAGACAGTGAGGACATCTCACCTGATGAGGCTAGAAAAATGGTATTGAGTAGTGACATATTGCTTGCCGAGGGTTGGGATTTGGCTTCTGCCTTCATAATATATCAGATACAAAAGAAACCAGATTTAAAGATGGCAAGTGAGGTGAAAATGGGGGATATGATTAAATGATTTGGGTACAGCCAAAAATCTCAAGCCTTTGCCATGTGGAGCCTTTTCCCTAAGGACCAGAAGCCTCAGCTGGTAAACATTCAAGAAAACATGGTAGGCAATCAAATGGTCTAGTGAGTGCAGAATACAGGGGATTTGGAAATATCCCAGATCATGACACATTGGGCACACTTAAATGAGGACAAGGCTAAACAGATGTCTGATAAGTGAAGCACATTGATAGAGGAGACCATTGCATTGGCCAAAGACCAAAATATGTGCCACATCAAAATACACCAGCCAGGTCAGGTGATTGAAAGATTAATGAAGGAATTAGAGGAGAAGCCTGAGGTAGTATATGTACCTGCTCAACAACCTTTGTAAATTGAAGAAAAGGCAAAGTCAGAAGAAGTGGTTGAGAAAGAGGATGTAGGAGAGAAGAAAAATGAAATTTCTTTGAATTCATTTAGAGGCATTCTCCAACACCGGATTGATGTATTAAAGGATAAGACGGAGGTTATCCTTAATGCTTATAATAAGTTGACATCCTTGCATGATGAGGTAATGGGGTATCTTGCTATATTGAACCCCTATTTTACCAAATGGTCTACCAGGATGCAGTTGTTTGAAAAGCTTGCTTCTTTACAAACCCTAAGATCAAATTTTCCTGAGATAGTAACAGAGGTGGAAGATGAGATCAAAAAGGTTAATGTTGCTCCCTCATTCTTCAAAGGAAAATTGAACCAAATATAGGTTAAATTGAGCCTCTTTTTTGCAGATTTTAATAGATTTGTTCCTTCCCTAAGAGGAGAAGATGATCAAGTAAAGGCCCTAGATGCCTGGAGGAATGAGTTTTACAACAAAATGTCTAATAATGAGGCATTTATTTTGGGATCAGATTTGGACATTGAAGGATTTAATAAGATACTAGATGAGGCCTTCAAGGCTAAAACTGACATTAATAAATTTCTAATGGATGTTAAGAGCATCACTGATGTCAGATGGGAGAGACAAAAAGCACAAGTACAGGGCACTCAGGATTTCAAGTGGCCAACAAATGATGAAGTGACAACATGGGAGCTGATGACTAGGCCAAAGAAGAAGAAACTTGTGATTGAAGAGGAAATCCTAGATGAAGAATAGAAGGGAACACTTGGCACCTGATCAATGAGCACATGGAGGTTAGCTATAAATAGAGATGAGTGTAGGTTACCCTATATTGGCAGTCACTTTGTCTTAATGTAACCATTAGAAGCTATCCTGAACACTGTCAGACAAATGTGCCAGATTCTATAAGAGGCAAAGAATATCAGATCTACATCCTCTATTTTAGTCTTCGCAGCGCTTCTAAATTCTCTTATTTTGTCCTTTTCTTTTCTTTTAGGGTTAGGTTCCTTAAACCATCCGAAGCTTCTTGCATCCTAAAATAAGGGATACCAAGATGGTTAAGGACCTATATATAGGACCAAATTTGTAATTGTAAAAGGGGATGAAATATAATTGAAGACAAACCTTTTGATTTCTATCTGTGTTTTGAGCTTTTAAGCCTTTATATGTACTTGAAGTAGAATATATGAATAAAAATACAGTGCAATTTTATTCTACATTGTTGTTGTCTCTTTGCTTATTGTATGCACTCTTTTATGTTTAATTTGTAAGGCATCTTAAATATATTGGCTATAAGGTAGCTATTTAATTATTTGCAAGCTTCTTCTAAGGGGAGAATTAAACTTTGTGCGTAGTTTCAGAGAGTACCGCAGTAACTAAGGATTTGATACACTATTGTAGAAGTGACAAGATAAGTTTGCAAGGCATTTTATATGTTTTGTATGTAGGTTGTAAGGCATCCTACAGTATTCCTGTTCATATATCTCTATGGATTTACATCTTTTGACTCTATTGCCCAAAGATAGGCACTGGTCTAAAGTTTGTCATGTGATTCATCATTATCCAAGCATTAAAAAACTATTTAAATCAATCATTTTCAGAGTATTTTTTAGAATCAATTATGTACCTAAGGGTCATAGTTGAATTTTGTTGATTTATTGAAGAGTAAATCAAATAGGTTATTCCTCCTAAATTCACAATAATTGCAAAAAGGAAAGAAGAATGTATTTCTTAATCATGTTGCTCTCTGTTATCATTAAGATATTGATTTGGGTTGTTAAGCTTATCCTTAGAATAATCATAGTCATTTGTATTTTTATATACATGTCCATCTAAAATAGAGCATTTAGCACATACGGTTCAATCCACTCTAAAGATACTATTAAGACAGTAATCAGTCATAGTTAAAACCTACCTGAGTCAGTGGATCTCAAAAAAGAAGGAGGTGGTAATAGGTATCCCTAGTGTTATCAAGAACCTCATCAATTAGTGTTTTTCCCTTGCTTGAGTCATAGTGTCAAAAGGCATTAAGGGGTCATAGAGTTTTTTAAGATTTCAAGTATCTTTCAGAGGCCTAGCAAGAAAAAACACTAACAAAGCCCATTCATATACCTTGCCAACTTTTCTTCTTCATCTTCTACCACATTTGTCTTCATCCATAATTTTAGGAACTCCTTGGTGTATGAGCCCACATCCATGTCCTTTTGCTTTAGACTTTTCTTCTTCCTATGGAGTTGTACCCCATAGTCTTTAGGCACATAGGTCTCCTTGACTAGTGCAATCATCTTATTCCATGAAGAGATCATGCTCTTTCTATTCTTCAACCTCTTTGTTTGGATGAAGTTCCACCAAGTTATGGATGTTCCATTAAAATTGGATCTTTCTATCTTTACCCTCTACTTCTCAAGGATGTCCTCACACTCAAAAACACTTGTTAGGGCCTCTATCCAACCTAAGGCCAAATCTGCATTCATCTTCCCATTGAAAGTTGGAAAATCCAAATTTTCCTCCATGGTTCTTCTCCCCATAGAATTCAAGGCATCTATGAAAGGTCTCTGGTCTATAGGAATATTCACATCTTGATCAGTGTCATCACTCTCTGAATCACTCCCTTCTTCACCACTAGAAGTGTCTCCCTTACCCCTCTCTACCTTGTTTTCCAACTCTTGGATTCTTCTTGTCAATGCTGCATTTGCTGCCCTTTGTTCTCTCACCATCTTTTCTAACTCAATGTTTGTGACCCTTGAAGGAATATCCTCATCCTCAAGAGTAGACATAGCTCTGATACCACTTGATGTAAAGTGGGAAACTAGAAGCTTGGAAAAGGTCTCTCAATAGGGCAAGGTACCCTAGATTGTTATCTTTGTGATGGTCACAAGGCTTTGCACTTATCACAAGTGAAATAGAAGGATTTTATTAAGGTTATCACATACCCAAAACCCCAAGGGTGACCTAATCACTAGGTTTATCAATCCTTCAATACCAACTATCTAGGTTGGTCTCACAAGCCAATGACCCTTAATCACAAGAATACCCCCAAAATGACATGTAGGACCAGGGGTGACCTATGCTTGTAGGTTTGGTCTATTTAGGTCCCTACTTCTTAGTTCTAATGGTTCTTTCACTTAAAGACAACCCATATCCCATGGTTGCTTTACAAACCTAGGTTTTTGCTTGTAGCCTTTTTCGGAGGGAATTTTGATGTCATCTAAAATTTCTCCACACAACCACATGAAATAATCAAGGTTTCTGATACCCTTTATGGCCAAATTATTTGCAATTAAGCCTTGGAACTTGGAATTGAAAACAAGACATAATGGTGAACCAAGTTGCTCTACCAATTAGCCCTAATTAGGCCTCCAATTATACTACAAGTACCTTTTAGGTGCATCGAATGCCCAAACTAACTATTGGATCATGTGAGATGTAAAAATGTCTCCTCCTTTGACTTAGAGAATCTAATCAATCCCAAGACAAAATTTATGACTATTGTCCTAAATCAGGATTGGTGCATACATGTGCATATACACCTAGGGCATCAATTCTTTCCCACTCCCCTACAACTTGAGAGCCCTATCTTGTAGAATGTTAAAGAGAATCCTAAGAGAAAGCTTTCCACCAAGGGTTATTAGTTTCCCATGGTGGAAAGTGAAGATACAAACAATTTTTAGAGAAATCCTCACTTAGGGCCTATAATCCATGCAATAGGATTAAAATTTGAATAACTTGCAACCTATAGATGATCAAAGAATGAGACCAAAACCAAAATGAAGAAGAATCAAACCACTATCTCCCTATGTCAGATTCACATGCTTCTCTAGTCGTACCTATCCATACACGATGCCTATTTTCTTCAGAATGCAAGAAAATTGTTATTTTTATTGATTTCAAATAAAAAGTTACATTCCTCACCTACCACATACCTGAATGGGCTATTGTAGGCACTCCAAATGGTTAAAAAACAAGTTTGAACTGACTTGACCATTTGGGAGTTGATTTTCAAAAAATTGTTAAGTTTGCTCAAAAGTTGCTTGACAACTTTTGAGCAACTTTTACATTTTGTGCATTTTTGCAACTCTAGTGACCAAATTTGGTCAAGATGTTATTGAGATGATCCCTAGTGGATCCAAACACTAAAAAATTAAAAAAAAAACTATTTGTAGGATTTGGGATCATAACTGACCCGTAGTGACCCAAGGGTTTATATTGTGCCAATCTTGGTACTATAGTCTTACATGGTGATCCAATGACTAACCCTAGTGTGTTTATGTTTGTAAAGGCCTCTTAGGACCTTGATTGAACCCCTAGGGTCCATAGGAGCATGTGGTTTAGTTTGGGTGCTCCTGCACCATAAATAATCAGTTAAGGAATGTTATAATTCTATCTGTCATTTGAATAATCAATTCAATTACCAACAGGCATTCTTATTTTACTGATATAAAGTTGTCCTACCCAAAGCAATGGCCTTCTCCTAGCTTTCCATTCAAAATAGGATCCTAAATAGTGACAGATTGGCCAAAATGCAAATTGGTACTCCCTTTAATTGTATCTTTTGTGGGTAATGTGTTGATTCTGTGGATCATTTGTTTCTTTTATGCACTTTTGCCTCCCAATGTTGGGCTTTTGTGATGAATAAGATGAACTTGGCTCTTCCACTACCTTCTTCTTTATGGGATCTCTTCCAATCTTGGCTGGTGCTGTAATCCCAATCCTTTTTTTCTTGTTTATGGATTATTATCCCATCCACTGTAATCTGGTCAGTTTGGTGGGAGAGAAATGAAAGGATATTCTATAACTCACCCTTTGATCTCCCTTTAGTTCTCTCTACCATTGAGAAGCATATTTTAGAGCACATTAATATCACTATCACTTCCCATTTTAACCCAAATGTTGTGTTCTCTTCTTGGGATAGTGAGGTTCTAACTTCTTGGAAATCTCTTTCTCTCCCCTCTTAACCTATCTTTCCTCGAATTAGGAAAGTCCCCATTGATAGATCTTTGGTCAAGTGACAGCCCCCTCAGTCTCCTTTCATCAAGTTAAACTTTGATGGCTGCTCTCGTGGTAATCCTAGTGTTGCAGGCATTGGAATTTGTTTCAGAAATCATTTAGGGAAAGTTCTGGCTTTGAAAGCTTCCCCCATTCCTGATAATACTAATAATATGGTGGAGACTATCTCACTATTTGATGGTCTAGTCCTCGCTAAGAAGCTTTAAATTTTATGCCTTCATATTAAAGGTGATTCTTCGGTTATCATTAATGCTTGTGTTGATAAATGCATTCACAATTGGTAGCTCAAATACATTATGCAACAAATCTGGTCCCTTATTGATTCTTTCCATAATTTATCTATCTCGCATACCCTTAGGGAAGGTAATTCTCTTGCGGACTGTTTAGCAAACATGGTTGGTAATAAAGTCCATCTTGACACCCTTTTTTCTGATTGTTCATTTGTTAAATTCCTCTCCCCGATCTCTATCATTTGTAATGAAGAATGCTAAAAGTGGGACTCATTTGTTGGTGTCAGTTTGGGTGCACTAGTGTTCAGTTATTTCTATTTTTCTAATGTCTGACTTTGGCTCTGGATTCTGATTTTTCATCCTTCCCAAGTTGTTAGGTAGGTATACCAAAGTTTTTTTGGTTTCTTCTCTGGTGATGGTCGGTGAATTCTGGCAGATCTTGGTTTCTCCACCGATGATGGTTGGTGTTTTCTAATGGATTTTAGTTTCTTCTCTGACGATGGTCGGTGATTCTCTACTGATGATTGTTGGTAAGCTTTACTGATGCATTTTCTATGTTACTTTTACCGACAGACATGGTGTAGGTTGACCTTCGAATTTTGGTGTATACTATACCAATGGACTTTGATGTAGATATATCGATGGTTTTCAGGGTTGCTCTAATTTTTTCCGTCGGACTTTGACAATGCATTCTCGATAGGCATTGTTGAGAAAAATTAGTTTTCTTTTCTCTTATTTTCCTCATTTTTCTTCCTTCCATCTAGTATGATGTCTTATGACTACATTGGCTTTTGTTTTATTTGGGCCTTGATGTTCAGTTTCTTGTGACATTGAGATTGTCATTTTTTTTTTTGTTCTATGATTACACCTATAACTAAACATCATGAATTATGTAAGCCTTTGGTCATTTTTGTCAGAAATCCAGTATGTGATTTGATGGAACTTTTAAATTTGAGATGCTGATGTTTTGGTCGTTATGCTATCACTCATTTTTTCTATGACATCTTGTGCTGATGAGCTCGTGCATAATCTCTCTTTCTCCTTACTTTGCATTTCTTGATGTGATGGTTTGGGGTCTTTCCATCTCTTTTGTGAAGTTGAGTTGGTGTGTGTTACACTTATGTGGCATGCTCCAGCTTTTGAATACAAGCTGGTCATTTATTTCTTGTTAGTACTATGTGATTTTTATGGGATTGCATATCTTGCGCTTAATTATGCGATAATCATGAGGTTTTTTCTGACCTTATATTCTAACTTTTGCACCCATTTTTTCCATTGAGGTTTTTGTGGAGATCATTTTCAGCTTCTTTCGTGACTGGTTGGGGATTTGTTTTCTATCTTTGTTTTATTCCTAGTGTTTTTTTGAGGCAGGGTTGTTTCAATGTCTATTCGTCCGAGTCCAGTGGTGGGTATTAGTACTAGGGTTGATGTCTTCTCTTCTTGTTCTGATCTCCACATGGACTATTATCCCCGCAACTATAGAATCTTCTTCAAGGTGGAAGATTGGGAAAAACCCTTTTTGGGGTGTGTAAAAGATGATATGTTAGCAACAATTTTCTTCTGTGATCGCCCACACATTCATAGGGGAATCAAAAGGATTATTGGCCATGACATCCTTTTCCCATTTGGTAAATGTATATCTTCCCATCCCAGATTCTATCATTTTTTTGTCAAATGTTTGTGATCTTTTACAATCTTCATATCATTTTGATTTAATTTCATCTCGACATGTGAAGCCAGAGATACTTGGGGTCAATAAACTTTCTAAGGCTTTGTAGAAATACGATTTGTGGGGTGGTGCTGGCCTCATTGGTGGTCTTTTTCATCATCACTCGGCCCTCAATCACCATGGTGTATATATTGTCCTTGAAAGTATTAAGAAGGGTCTCTAGCATCAATATTTTAGGCTTGTTAAAGCGGCCCTCCAACAATTTAATGGCTCCCTCACAAAAGAATGCATAACTTCTATACACCAAGTTGTTTTTTCCATTCTTGATCTCCTTGAGTTTGACCCATCTACTGATGCTAAAGAACCCTCTACTTCTCTCGGACCTATTTCACATTCTCATAGTCCTAAGGTGGCTTATCACCCCATCCCAAATCTCAATCTAAACCTCAGTTTGGGTGGGGATTCTTCTTCTATGGAAGGGGGTGACACTACGTTGGTCCTTATGAAAAGTTAATGGCTTTCTGCAGGGTTTCTTTTATGATCTATTTTTTGTAGGTTTACTCCTGTGTGGATTTTGTTTGGGCTTAGCCCTCTATGCAGTTAAAAGATTTGCATTGTTTAACTCCTTCTCACTGCATTTTCCTTCATGGTGACCTACCGACAAATAGAAATTTTTTGATCTACTGATAGGCAGAAGTTTTTGAAGTTTTGTTTCTTCCTACCTATGGGCTATCAGTATTTGATGTCAACTATGTAATTCACCTCAGGGCTTTTTTATTTGCCTATGGGCTTTTGTAACTATTGCAGATGTATTGTTCTAAACTCTATTGTAATGCCTTAGGGCTTTTTGTAGTAGTTTAGGGCTAGGTATTGGTAGGGGGTTCCTCATACTTTTGGTTGGTAGTAGCTTCGACTATCAGGGATTGTTACTCTTCCAAAATTCATATTTTATGTATATGAGCAATGATCGGAGTTTTTTATTATTCGTTCTTTTCTCTGGGAGCTCTTTGAACCAGATTATTATTATATTAATATATCAAGTGGCCCTGCCACCTTTAAAAAAAAAACTATCTATAACTAGCATTATCCAAATATCAAAGATGCTAAATTAATAATCATTATTAAACCAAATAATATAGTCATCAATCGGTATATCTAGTGAAAATAGTGGATTTGAAATATAATTATAAGTTCAAATGTAATTTTTCATGACATATGAATCCAAAGTATACAATAAAGAATTAATATGGTAATACAAAAAATTATCAATTTAATAAAGATAATATCAAAATGATCATAATCCCAAGTGGTTCAATGTTAAAACTATATTAGAAAATATTGGTTCATATATTATGTGAATAAAAATGAGAGATTGGTAGACTAACTACATAGAGATATGCAAGTGATATAATTTAACAAGTATGTATGTTAGCTTTGTCCAGAGTTAAAAATGAATAACCTGGGTATAAAAAATGTTATAAATAGTGCAAAAAGGAATGATGATTTATGTGAAGAGACATTAATGAAAACATTAAAGTTAGTTTTAGTAACAATTTAGTTATCTATTATCTTACAAATATGAAGAGATGAACAAATATAATATATATTTATAAATACAATTATAAACAAGAAAATAATTGTAGACACCTAAAATTAACCAGGTGTTTCTTAATCATCCAAATCTGTAAATCTCAGCCAATTGCCCTAAATCTCATCAAAATGCATCAAAATGGATTAAAATCATTCAAATGGACATTTATCAAGAAAATTGGACAAAATCAAATCAAAATCAAAGGATTAATTAATCATGAAATCAAATAATCAAATTTAAGCCTAAGAGGGATCAATCAAATTATATAATTGATTTTAATCAATTTATTGTATGGTTTTAAATCAAAAATCAAATGCAACCCATTCACCCTTACATGGATAAATTAATTAAATGATTGAATTAAATAATTCTTAATTTCTTGCAACTCAAATTGATCAACCAATAAGAATTGAGGATCTTGTCTTCTTGTCCCACCCTTTGAGGACAACCATTTAAATGGTCCCCCCATTTGAAACCATTTGAGGGATCAAACTCAACCAAGCATTAACCCATGGTTAATTCACTCTATCCCTACCCTTGGGAATTTTCTCTAAATACAAACCATATTCGATGCATTTGATATCCTAGAAAATTCAAATGCATAGCATCCTTATTATAGGCAATTTGTGAGCAATTGAGAGCATATTGAGCATTTACATAGCATTTTGATCATTTGTAGAAGAAAATTGTTGATTTAAGAGTAATATCATGAGCATTTTGAATTAGAATTTTATATCATCTTGAGAATTTGAGCTAGATCTAGGCATTTTATTTTAAAATTTCTCATTCTAGGATTGTCCTTGAGAGAGATTAAGGCTGAGAGCTCTCTTAACAAAGCTTAGATAGGGAACCATGAGATGTCATGAATTTAATTGCAATTTTTAGGCTAAATTGTTATTTTCTTTCCATAGAATTGTAGTTGTTAATCCTAATTTCATGAAGCTGTAATTTCTCACACACAAATGTCGCCCACCGTGGGGCTTTAGGCCTCATTTTTCTTCATTTTATCATAATTTTGTGTGTTTTGCTTCACCTTTTTGTTCATTTTGCAAGAAAATAGGTGAAAATCCACGTAAAAAGATTTAAAATCCATGTACAAAGATTTAAGAGCCGCGTACAAAGCTTTAAGAGCTGCGTATAAAGATTTGAAGGCCGCGTACAAAGATTTAAGAGCAGCCTACAAATTTTTCTTCTATTTCTGTCTTTCATTTGTAGTCCGCGTATGAGATAAATTATGTCGCCTGGTTCTGTAAAGGGCCGCCTATTAACAACAAAAGACCACCTGTGATCTTTCAAGAGCCACGTGCTATTAATCTTTGACCGCAATTTGCACATTTTGTGCCACCTGTGGTTTTTCTTTGGCCACCTATGGATTTTTCAGAGCTGCTTGTTAACTTTTAATTTTTGCTTTTAAAGTTTTAAATTCCACTTTCTAACAGTTAAAAGCCGCTTATTAGTTGTTAAATGCCACATAGAATTTATTGCTTTTTATCAAGTCTTAATTGACTTGTTCACTGTTCTAACTCTTTGTATTTTCGATTCCTGCAGATGAAAAATTGTCCAAAAGTACAGAAACCAAAGAAAAGAGTGACAAGGCCTAGCAAATAGGTAAGAGCACAAAACAAGCTTTCCAAGAAAATTCATGCATCCAATATTATAGAAAGTTTAGAGGTGGAAGAAAATTTGTATAATCATTACATTAAAGTTCCCAATGCCTATAAAACAAAATTTCTTACACTTTGAATTGATTTGTTGTTTTTGAGTTCTTTAAAACTAAATTGTGCAAAATTGGATCAAAGAACTTAGGAGTGATTTTCAATTCAATTTCAATTTTTTTTCACTTTCCCTTGGTTGTGTTGACTAACTTGTTGGAGGAGCCAGAGTAAGAACGATCGACACTAGGTGAGTAACAAAAAAGGCAAAATACATCAAAAATGCGCCTAGCCTTTGCTAGCTTCAAAACAAGGTATTTTTCTAATCAAGCTTGCATTTCTTAACTTGTCGAAAATTCTTTGAATCTAGAATAATTAAGGACACCCTACTATTTTCCATTCAAATGAAACATTAGGTATATGCTCTCAACTTTTTGAAGTTGATAAAAAATCCAAAAGTGTCAAGTTTGGGTGGTAGAAAGAAAGGGAGGATTAATTGAACCACACACTTCATTTTTAAGAACCTCCTTATCAAGGGGTTGAAAAAGAACAAATAGTGTTTGACATGTTTAGAATGAAAGAAGATAATAGGGATATGCTCTTCACTCTTTGAGTGAATCAAATTCCCAAACTTGTTAGACTAAGTTAATTTTTTTCTTTCCATGTATGCTAGATTAAAATAGAGCTTTAAAGGGCCTGCCTCCCGAGATTTACCTTATGAGGACAGTGAGAGGGAACAACCCAAAGTGGGAGACAATTTCTTTTTCCATGATATCATCCAACCCACTATAAAAAATGCACTTTACCTTAATTGGAAAGTGACTAAGTCTTGTGCAAGTCATCCTCACTTCCTTGAGTAGTCCTTCAGGATTGCACAAAATTGTACTTTCATGCATGTGGGAACCCTGCAAGGGGGTAAAGGAACTTGACAAGATTTAGAATGGAGGTGTGATTAAAACCTTTTTAAATAGTAAGCCTACCTTTTTAGAGCCATTGTTAAAAGCCAAATTTGTTTGACTCTAGGTAGATTGCTTGGAAGACTTTCTTGTGATATACTTGTAAAAACATCTGAGAACATACACTTTTAGTGTTGTTTTAGGGATATGGTGCAAATTTTATATGGGTGTTGAGTTTTTACTTCATTTTCTCGCAAGCATCTTCTTTAACATGTCTGATCAAAACTATTAAACTTTTAAAATCCAAAAAATTGAAAATTTCAACTTTAATCAGCAAAGAGCCACCTACAAACAATTCTGTGCCACCTACAAAAAATTATGTGCTACCTAAAAATAATTCTATGCCGCCTACAAACAATTATGTGTCACCTACAAATAATTTTGTGCCACCTACAAACAATTTTGTGTTGCCTGTGAACTGCAAAGTGCCGCGTAGAGGAATTCCAGTAACCGCGTACCAACATTTAAAGGCCGCCTACACACAAGAAAGTGTTGCCCATAAATAAAGAAGGGAAAACAAGGAGCATTTCCCAAGGGTTTGGAAAGATTTTGAAATCATATTTGGATACCCTTTTTGGAGTTATTTCTTATCAGTACAACAAATAGATCAAATTCTTCAAAAACATCTATAATGATGAATCTATTTGAGAAATTAATATATCATATGGTGGAGAATAATTATCAAAATCAAGATCAAAATCTCCATGGGACTCCATACGATGAAGTAACTGAAGATGAAATATTGGAGGCATCCCAAGATCCTAGGTTTATGGAAACAATGCGCATAATTTTGAAGAGGGATAAAGAAGCATATTTTGCTCAATTAGGAGCTACCCCTCCTCATCATGATGACATATCAACCTTAAAGAAGGATGAGAAAAAAGAAAAGGATACATCATATAACAAGGCATCATTAAGATCCATCTGTCCTTTTCTTTATGAACATGAGCCATCCATATCTTCATCTTCTCCAAAGAAAGAGGAATTTGAGAGCAACAAACTTATCTTGGATCAACATAAATTTCATGATCATCCTATATGTGATCAAGATAATAAAGAGGATGAAGATAAAGGTACCACTCTCAAGCAAGATCTAATGCACAAACCCCTATCTATCAAGGTTTCTCCCATGGCCTTTACTCCTTTCATCCTTCTTCCATCTCACAAAGCTTCACAACTATCCAAAATTCCTCCATGAAAGAGCGAGCCTAATGATGATACTTTCCACATTTGCTATGTCTACCCTCAAGGGATACCTCTAAAACAAACCCAAGCTGACTTACATCTTGTTGCAAATCATTTCCATGCTTCAAATATCTTGGACCCCAAACCTTCATGTGCTTCAATGCCTATTCAAAAGGATTCTTCATCAATCTTCCAAATATTCCCCACGCATATCCAAGCATCTACCTTTTTCTTAGAAGTGGCTCCATGTCAAGAGGATAATACAAAGAGCAAAGAAAAAAGTATCAATAAAGATCAAGATCAAGATGTTATCCAACCCCCTCCCATATTTGATGAAGGTCCCATATCCATAGAAGCTTGTGATGATCCCCTTGCACACTTTCATGTCTTCCAAGCTAATATCCTTCCATTTCATGAACAAAGTATCCTTCCAAGCTCTATACCTAGTCCAATTCCCAAGCAAGATCAAGATATCCCTTCCACCATTTCCAATGAACATATTTAAAATCAAGAGCAAAGAAACCACTCTACACCATCCAAAGATCCTTGTCAAGATCAAAGTATCCCATCAACTCCTTGTCATACTCCTTCACATTCACCTCAAGAAACCATCATTCCTCCAAATTCCTTGCATGATAATAAATCCCTTCAAGATTCATTTGATCCTATAAAATTTTCTCCTATGAATGCTACTCATGAGCCTATTGGTAAAAAGATAAATCTTAAATATGAGAGCCTTGGCACTATAACTCATGCCAAAGATATTGATATCCCTTTCACACCTTATCTTCCACCATTCAAATGTAACTATGTGTCTTCACCATCCTCCAAATTCATTTTGGGTTCCTCTATCCCAAAGCTAAAGTCTTCATCCCTTCCATCCATATTAGGTCCCTATATTCCTCCATCAACCACACCTACCATTTCTAGTTCACCATCCACTTACCCTACCATGTATCAAGATCAACAAAGGCACACATACTTGAAGAATTTCCAAACACCAATCCATATGAACCCTTCATATTCTTCCTCTTCACCGACAATTTCCAAGTCTTTTGGAAGCAATTTAGATGTGCAACATAAAAATCAGCAATCCATGAATCGACATGTGTATAAAGATCACCATGTCCCATCTAATCGACATGTGAATGAAAAGAAAAAAGAAATATCCAAAAGACCGCAAAGGTCCACAAAGGAAAATGAAATATCCAAGAGACTGCAAAGGTCCACCAAGCACAAATAAAAATCAAAGAAAATATGGGTTCCTAAATCCCTCATTGAAGAAATGGATTCAAAATCATCACAAAAGAAAGAAAAATCAAAGACTATATGGATTCCCAAGTCACTTTTGAAAGACTTGCACAGAAAATAAAAATCAAAGTTGACATTCAAGCATCCAAAGGCTTCCATTCCATCTCCTTCCAAACATTTTCCACTTTTCAAGTCTACTTTGGGTTCCTATATCCCAAAATCCACTATCTTAGCTACATCCTCACCTCCTTCATCCATTTTTCCTCCATCATTCCACCACCCTTCAAAGTGTGTGTCAAAATTGATCTTGCCAACATTTCCATCCACTACATGCCTTCTTCTTATCCTCACATTCATTATCCAACACATACTTTCCATCTTTCCATCCCTCTTATCCAATCTATGGTAGAAAATGTTCACCACCATCTACCCTTATCTTCCATATCTATCCTTTGTCATCACCTTATCAATATGTTTGAGCATCCTAGAAATCACCATGGTTTATTATAGCATATCTTTCAGAAGATCATTGTCCAAAGATCCAAATGTTGGGGATAGTTTGAAAAATACAAAAAAAAATTGAAAAAATTTGAAAAAGAGAAAAGTGCCTTGGTGCAAACCTAGCAATAGGTGCCTTGGTAGCAAAAAAAAGGAAGAAAAAAATAAAGATAAATCAATCCATCCTATGGTGAAAACCATTTCTTTTGGCACCTTGGGCAAGTACCATGATGAAAACCTGGCAAATAGGCGTCATGCATAATTCCTCCTCTTGCACTCAACACTTGGGGCCAAGTTTCATCCACACTATCCTTCATATTCTACCACTCATCTCACTTACATTCATATTCCCTCTTTTACCTTTGGTCTTGACAAGGTTGAACATATCCATGAGAATCAAGTATCTTGGCACCGTTATCCTTTCCATCAGCTTATTCACTTGTTGTATCCATGCTACCCTATCATGATCTTGTTTCTCCCCAATCCACCTTCATTATTCCTAAGAAGTCTTTCCATAATCCTAAAATTATCCCCTCGTAACCTCCATCATCCCTTTATCCTACTTGTGTTATCATATCCACATCTTACCCAAATTGATCCATTGGTCTTGATCAGAAATGAATGATGTAAAGTACAAAATTTGTTATAAAAAAAAACCTCTTGACATGTCCACTCTTTTGGACCACTCCCTTTCATGACATCGGGTCATTATCCCACATGTTATCTAGAACTGCATCATTGGCTTCCATTGCTTATCTAAAAACATTTTTTGCATTGCTATATCCTTTTTCCTTATCTTAGGTAATCTTGAGGAGGTGGTTCTAGGGTTCACATTCACATTCTTTATCCATCATGGCCTTTCCATCTCTAATCCATCAGCTTTCAAATCCATCTTTCATGTCCTATACTTTGCTAGACATTGGGGGCAAACCAATGTGATCTTGTTTGAGAGATGGTAAAAATCTAATAATAATAAATAAAAAAAAATCTTAAAAATCTAAAAAAATCTAAAAATCTAAAAATTCTAAAAATAAAAAAATCTCTAAAAAATAAAAAATCTCTAAAAATCCAAAAACATTAAAAAAAATCTAAAAATCCAAAAATCTTGCATAAAGGCTCAAAGCTGCATTGTTGTGTTCTAGGTTTCATATTGCCTTAAGTTTGACATTGATCACATTTATCAATTGGTTTTGGTATGAACAAATTCAAGAGTGCTACATCTCGGTCACACATCAGAAGTGGATTTTCAGAAATTAGAGGAGAGATATTTTGGAACCTTTGATGGATATCATTGTTCAACCCTAAATAGTTTGATCCTATAACATGATCCTTGAGCTTCATTGAATTATTTTATCAGGATTAAAAATTGACAAACCCTAAATGATCAGCATGTTTGGAATTCTTTTTGAAAATCTTGATACATTTCAAAACACTTGGAGTTTTTGATGAGTTTTTCATTGACTTTTTTGAGTCATTTTCTTTTTAGCTAATCGATGATGTTTCAACTAGATTGGCAATGATGGAGACATGATGTTTTCTTAACTTCTGTATGACTATTTTGAGGAAGATCCTTTAACTTGTGTAAATTTTTCTAACGACATGGTCATCAAAGAACCATCGAGGACATTCATATACGAAGGAGGGTTAACCTTTGTTTATTTACGCAAAAGGATACCTTGGCTATTTAGATTTTCCATATCTTAATACCAAAATCTACTTGCAACATTGAATCTGATCAAACCGGTATTCATACTCCCATAGTTGGTCATTCAACTAGTGAGGGTTGTACTTGGTTTCGCAGAAGGTTACCAAATGAGATGAAATTCATATTCATATTCTTATGGTCACATTGGCACCAGTAAGGATTATATTGACTCCTAGTTCCACAATGCTCAATGATGAAAATATATCTTTGTTTGCATTTCTTTCACAAACCACAAGGACAATTAGTTGCATTGCATTTCCATGATAGATTAATTACATTGTTTTAAGTATCTTTCCAAGTGAAGGGGGTGGAAGTTAATCATGATTACATCATCAACGTCCTAATCAATGTCCTCAAATATCTGATTCATCAAATTGATCAATGCTACATCAAGGATATCATCAATATACATCTTCTCGCCTAGGGGAAACCTCACCATTTGATCAACTAGGGGCAACCTAACTCTGTTTATCCCCGTCCCTATATCTACACCTAAATCATATCAAATGATCCCTATATATAGTCCTCCCACCATCTAATCAAATTAAATCCAATCCAATCGAATATCAATCAGTTGAATCATCCAATTGATCATCTAACATCAATCATTTATCCTATCATCCATTTGCTCATCTTGAGCGCATCAAATTTCCTAACTCTAGATCTTGAGGAAGGAAAATCAATCCATTTGTTCGTCTCTCTAGATCTTGAGAGCGAATTATTAGTTTATCCAATCAATCCATCAACATACCTATCCTATCAGATTGACATCAATACAACATCAACCAAGTGATTATGACTGACATCACGTGATATCCGATCATCATCAACCTTATCTAAAAACATCAACAATGTTTTCTCAATCATAGTTGTTCTTATCAAATTCTCTCATAACCGGGGCATTTTCAAATTGATTTTATCGGGAAATAAATCTCAATAAACTCAATTCACCCAAATCATCTACCATCATCTTGATTCATTTCTCGAGGGGGTATATATCATCAAATCATCAAATCTGCATCATCCTATATCAAATCTGGGGCATTAAAATTTCAAACTTTATCAGTGGGGCAATCTACATCAAGTTTCACATCGAGTTTTGCATCGGGGTTTCACATCAAGTTTTGCATTAGGTTATCAGGTTTTTGCATCAATCAATCAGACATCAGTATCCAATCTGCATCAGGACACCAAGTTTTCTTTGAATCAATGTGCTTTGCACATCAATTCAAAGAGGGGCATTTGTAAACACCTAAAATTAACCAGGTGTTTCTTAATCATCCAAATCTGCAAATCTCAGCCAATTGCCCTAAATCTCATCAAAATACATCAAAATGGATTAAAATCATTCAAATGGACATTTATCAAGAAAATTGGACAAAATCAAATCAAAATCAAAGGAATAATTAATCATGAAATCAAATAATCAAATTTAAGCCTAAGAGGGATCAATCAAATTATATAATTGATTTTAATCAATTAATTGTATAGTTTTAAAGAAAAAATAAAATCCAAACCATTCACCCTTACATGGCTAAATTATTTAAATGATTGAATTAAATAATTCCTAATTTCTTTCAACTCAAATTGATCAACCAATGAGAATTGAGGATCTTGTCTTCTTTTCCCACCCTTTGAGGACAACCATTAAAATGGTCCCCCCATTTGAAACCATTTGAGGGATCAAACTCAACCAAGCATTAACCCATGGTTAATTCACTCTACCCCCTACCCTTGGGAATTTATTATAAATACAAGCCATTTTCTATGCATTTGATGGCCTAGAAAATTTGAATGCATAGCATCCTTATTATAGGCAATTTGTGAGCAATTGAGAGCATAGTGAGCATTTGCATAGCATTTTGATCATTTGTAGAAGCAAATTGTTGATTTAAGAGTAATTTCATGAGCATTTTGAATTAGAATTTCATATCATCTTGAGAATTTGAGCTAGATCTAGGCATTTTATCTTTAAATTTCTCATTGTAGGATTGTCCTTGAGAGAGATTAAGGCTGAGAGCTCTCTTAACAAAGCTTAGATAGGAAACCATGAGATGTCATGGATTTAATAGCAATTCTTAGGCTAAATTGTTGTTTTCTTTCCATAGAATTGTAGTTGTTAATCCTAATTTTATGAAGGTGTAATTTCTCACACACAATAATGTAATGAATCATCCTAAATACTAACCTTCTAACTATTTTTTTTATTTAAGATTTATAACAATTAGCATCCCACTCCATGGATAAATATATCCATATATGAAAATTTATTGATTCCACCAAGTTTTCAAGTGAAGGTATGCAAAGTCATTTATAGTGATGCACAATGATCAATTAATGGAGTCATGTGTAGTGCCACATAATGAATAATTTGTATATTTTTGTGTGATGACACACAATGACATAAATTATGTATATGAGGAACACTTGTTATAGAGTAAAGCACAAAATTTATAAATATTTTTGAGGTGTTCTTGAAGTCTTTCATGGTTGAATTGTCATTATTCACCTTTCTTGAGAAGCGATGGTCACTAAAAAATCTTGAGTAAGCTATAGAAACTAAACATTTAGCTATCGAACATCGTATCATTTTATTTAATAATTCATATTGCTCTACCTTAGCCACTTCAAACAAGAGCCGCAGAGCAGCCAAGTTCCTGCCGGAAGGGGGAAGTTTTGCTGTGCTTTGCTTTGTCATTCTTGAATGACATAATGCACTAGACTTAACATTCCCTATTCCGAAGAAAGTTTTGATCCAAAATATACACGAGACAGGGATAATGGTTGCTTTGAAGGTGCAGGAATCTGGTGGATGATAATTAGCAAATAGATAGACAAGCAACACGTAAACCTTGCATGAAAGAAAATAAGCTCTAATTGCCACCGGAGCTGTACCTGAGCAGTGGCGTAATTATAGTACTAATCTATTATAAACTGTATTGTTATAGCTAAATCTATTAGAAATATAATCTGTCAAATAAATATCCTAGGTTCTGAAAACAACTAAGTACAGTACTATGAATCTTGAAAGCAAGAA
>MU226980.1:2870685-2889718 GCA_018584345.1 Thuja plicata | reverse complement strand
CTTCAAACATATCTTCTAAATACTTCCATATGGTATATGCTCTGTCAATTTTCTTGATCTCAGAAAATTCACTGTCGGATAAGGCATTGATTAGGGCTTCTTTAGCAATTGCATTATTGGTAAATGTATCCTTTTGTTTGTTAGTAGCATCATCCCTTGCAATGTCTTTCAGAGATGGAATTACAAATTCTTGTGTAGCAATTTCAAAGATCTCAAAGCCAACACACTGAAGATGTGTTATCATTTTGTTTTTCCAATCCAGATAATTTTCTCCATCAAACTTAGGGCTTTCTTTTCTGAAGTAAGACATCTGATATACCTTAAGCTGTTAGGCTTCTTCTCCAAGGCACTTGGCTCTAATACCAATAGTTAGAATAGTCCCAAAGGATAACTGAGAGGGGGGGTGAATCAATTATCAATAAATTTAATTATTTTCTTCTTTAACTTCAGAATACAACAAAGTAAATGCTTAATCAGATAACATAGTACACAACACACAATTTGATTATGGGGAAACCAAATTGTAAAAACCCCAGTGGGAATTAGCACCCACAAAGAACTATACTTGTTTATAGTAATCCCTGTTAGAAGATATTTCAACCCTATTAGGAGTTGTACTTTACAATGCAATAAGTATAGTGAGCTAGTTAAGGGTCAGACCCTGTTAGGAGTCTTTTACAAATAACCTTGTTAGGGGTGGTGGACTCACTGTCCAAAAGCTCACTGCTTGATGGTGAAGGCTACAACCTTCTGTATAAAAAATATGCACTATATCTGATGATGAAATATAGAGTAGACCTTCTGTCTTGATAAGTTCCAGTGTATTACAATCTTTCACTTCTTCTTCACATAGACTCTTGATGAATGAACCAACTCTGATAATCTGCTCTGTACATCTTTCTTCTCTTTTCATATCATTCACACTTAGCGTATCACAATTGACTTGCTATCAATATCTTACTCAAAGTATGAGATCATGGGACCAATAAGACAACTCTTCATAAAATCCTTGTCGGCTCTACTAAGAATTCAAGCATAATTACAACCGTGCAAGTATAAACGAAATAGATGTGATGCTTCACTAAGTTGGCCTCACCAAAATAACTCTAACTTTGCAATCTTCTTGAAACATGTTTGGCGCCTTTAGATTAATATCATAAACTCATAACTAATCATGAATATACACATGCATATCCTGAAGATAGGCACAACTCAAGAAACATGTTACATACATCGGATCTCAATAGATACTCTTCCAGAACTGTAACTGCCAATAAGAGAATTACATAACTTGACTGAAACATCATATCTGGATTTGCGTGTATGAACATAACATATTAAACATGTCAACAACATGTATCTAACCATGAAAGTATTCATTTTATCATTCTAATAAGTACATATAGAATTACTACTATGTATTATATGTTGTCATCAATGACAAACATCAAATCTCCAACAGTCCCAACCTAATGTTGGTCGGTGAGAAAGAGTTCTTGAAGACATTGAAAGAAGAAGATGGATTAGGCTTTGCTTTAGTTTTAAAACTAAAGAATGAGGAGGGAAATAAGAAAGAAGAGTTACCTTTAGAAATATAAATGCTATTAACTTAATAACACACCATAGTTAGTGATGGTCAACCAACTACCCTACCACCTAAGAGAACTATAAGTCATCAGACTGAATTTATACCAAGAGTCTCACTTCCTAACAAAGTTGCTTATAAAATGACCCTACAAAAAAATGAAAAAAATTGCTAACCAAATACAAGCACTAATTGACCAAGGGTTCATTAGAAAGAGCATAAGTCCATGTGTTGTTCCCACAGTCTTAGCCCCAAAGAAAGATGGTACTTGGAGGTTTTGTAATGATTCCAGGGCCATAAATAGGATCACTATTTGGTATAGGTTACCAATATCAAGGATAGAAGATTTGACGTATTGTCTTGGTGGAGCTAGATATTACTCCAAAATAGATCTTAAGAGTGGATACCATCAAATAAGAATCAAAGCTGGAGATGAGTGGAAGACTACTTTTAAGACTACCGAAGGACTTTATGAATGGCTTGTTATACCTTTTGGGTTGTCAAATGCCCCAAGCACATTTATGAGATTGATGAATGAGGTTTCAAAGGAATTCATTGGAAAATGGGTTGTATTGTACTTAGATGACATCCTAGTGTTCAGAAAAACAAAAGAGGATAATCGTAGACATCTGAAAATGGTAATGCAAAGATTGCATGAGGAGAAGTTGACAATCAACATGGAAAAGAGTGAGTTCATGAAGCAAGAGTTGGTATATTTAGGTTCTGTTATCTGAGAGGGTAACTTGAAGATGGATATAAGCAAGGTGGAAGCAATTTTGAATTGGCCTATACCAAAGTTAGGTACTAAAGTAAGAAGCTTCCTTGGATTATCATAGTTCTATAGGAAGTTTATCAGACAGCTCAGTGAAATCAGCAAACCTATTTTTAGATACCATCAATGGAGGTATGAAAGCCAAGTTCCAATGGAATGAGAAGGATAATAAGGGATTTGAAAAATTGAAGGAAAGGATAGCGAGTCAACCAATATTGAAACTTCCTAGTTTTGACAAATTATTTACTATGGAATGTGATGCTAGTAATATTGTTGTCAGTACATTTTTGAGTCAAGAAGGAAAGCCAATAGCTTTTCACAGTGAGAAACTCAGTGATGAAAAGAGGAAGTATTCCTCATATTATTTGGAATTATATGCATTAGTGCAAGAACTAAGGAAATGGATGCATTATCTCCTTCCCAAATAATTTGTATTCTTTACCGACAACCAGGCTTTAAGTTTTCTGAATTCACAGGATAAACTAATCCATAAGCATATGAAATGGGTGGAGTACATCCAAGCCTATACCTTCACCATAAAACACAAGAAAGGAGTACAGAAAAAGGTAGTAGATGCGTTGAGTAGAAGGATTCTCAAAGTACAAGAAGTTTAGTTAAGGAACATTGGCATAGAAAGCTTCAAGGACCTGTATCTAGTAGATGAAGACTTTTCAGTAGCATACAAGGTATGTCAAGATTCTTAAAATGATTTTCATAGTGAGTATTATGAGTATACTCTTCAAGAAGGTATTTTTTTTAAAGGAGGACAACTCTGTGTACTAAGAGGTTTAATGAGAGAGAAATTAGTCCAAGAGAAACATAATGGCTCATTAAGTTGACATTTCGGGTTGAATAAAACTCTAGAATTGGTAAAGAGGTACTTCTATTGGCAAAACATGAGTAGGGCTATCCATAATTATGTAGAGACTTGTATAGTCTATCAAAAGGAAAAAGGTACTTCATCCAATGTAGGATTATACCAGCCCCTCCCAATCCCAAAGAGACCATGGGAATGCCTCAGTATGGATTTTGTAGTTGGACTACCAAAGACCAAGCAGGGAATGGACAACATCTTTGTGATTATTGTTAGGTTCAGCAAGATGGCTCACTTTGTGCCATGCAAGACTACACATGATGCATGTTACACAATGAATCGATCATTTAGAGAAGTAGTAAGGATACATGGGTTATCTTTGAGTATTGTATCATACCGAGACTCTAAGTTTATGAGTCATTTTTGGAAACCCTTGTGGTGGAAGCTTAGTACTAATCTTTCCTTTAGCTCGGCGTATCATCCGCAGACCGATGGTTAGACTAAAGTGGTGAATCAAATTTTAGTAAATCTATTAAGATGTCTCACAAAATAATATGGACAATCATGGGATTAGTTACTTGCTCAAACAGAATTTTCCTATAATGATACAGTCACTAGATCCATTGGAAAGATCCCTTTTGGAATAATATATGGGAATCATCCCAGGGGTATATGTGAACTCAAGGATCTTGGAAGCAATAGAGAGAAGAGTGGGAATGCTGAATATTTTTCTCAATCCATGAAAGAGGTCCATGATACAGTAAACAAGGCATTAGTGGAGAGTACAACTCACACCAAATAGAAGGTAGATGCCAAGAAAAGAGATGTTTGATTTCAAGTTGGAGATTTGGTCATGGCCTAAACAAAGAAAGTTTGCAAAAATGTGTTTCGAGTAAGCTTCAGATAAGGAAGATAATCCATTGTACCATTTTGGCAAAGTATGGGTCTAATGCTTATAAAGTTGATCTTCCTGCAGACACAGGATTGTCTCCAGTTTTCAATGTGGAAGATCTAGTGTCCTATAAAGGACCAATTCTAGAAGGAGGTCATGATCTAACAATAGATACCAAAGACCTTTTTTGGTTCTTTTTTATGCTATAGAAAATGAACAATAACCTTTTCTTTTTGTAACAAATCTTAAAGAGAATCCAACTCCAAATATTATTCCAAATAATGAAAAGGACCAACTAACAAGAACTCTTACAATACTTCTACTCTTTAGGTTCTGCTATACCAAGGGGGGATACCCTATAATACCTTCAGATAATCTATTATGGTATTACTCAAGAAGGAATCTCACATCAACTCAACATAACTGGGAGATACTAGATAACTGGCTAATTACCCATTGAACATCAACCATGAAATGGAGCATGAGATTATGATAAATCACAACAAACTTGTACAAATATAAGATGAAATGGATTTTATGTTTTTTTTTACAGAAACATATCCAATATGATACTAGACATGTAGTAATATAGAACCTATTATTTTTTGGATCAGTGCCTTATTGAATGGGTTATACTCTAAAACAAATACAATATGCAGAAGTCAATATTCATCAGAGATTCTAGGCCATAAATACAACTATTCCCAAACCCATACTACTTGAAAGATCCTAGTGTATGTCAATATGAATCTATGTATTAATTAGAGTATCCTTGAATTTGATCCTTGATCAAAACTCTAAAATAACTACATAAACATAGAGAAATTCTATGCTAATGAATCTAAAAATTAATAACTCATAAGACAGTACAACACAAGAGTGATTGGAATCTAGATCTTTGTATTAAGTATATAGAATCCTAATTTTGTATAAAATATGTACTCAGAGATAACCTCTTCAATAATGTGAAAGAGATCTTCTAACTTTTATTTCCAATTAACAGAACTATCTAGTACAACTCTGCTATATTTCCCTGACTAAAACTTTGCAAAATGCTTACAATCTCAATTTTCCAGCCAGTTCCAATGATCTTGGGAATCCCTTTATAGAATAGGATTAAAAATAGATACAGATCAATTGGAATGAGGAAAAAAAATGACTCAATAAAATGAAAAAATAGCAAGTGAAGTGATAACTACTTTTGTTACAAGATATTCAAAGTATTTTGTCTTCTGACCGCTTGGGTTTTTTCAACTGCTTTAAAGTTGTTCGAAAGCTGCCATCTAGAATTTGTTGTCCTTGATCTTATTGATGTAGGATTTTTTACCTTTGTTTGTCTTATTCAAAAATTAGGAAGCATTTCTACTTGTTGTATTCTACACATTATCAACTTCTCCTAGATCAACTGCATTATATCTATCCTTCCATAATGTGTACACCTCATCACTTGGCCAAGAAAAACTGGGGACTTAATTCTTCTTGTTGTTGATTTAATTCCAACTGACACTTTCTTTCTCAACTTCCTCTTTCAAGAAATAAAAAAATGACCTATTGGCCCTTGTTGCCAATGCCTCATTCATTTGTCTCATCCACAATGCTTCATTCTTTATTTTACCATTCTTCTTAAATAGATTAGGAAACACCTCATAACGATCCTTTGAATATTCCTTGCTCAAAGTCTCTACCTTTCTCAAGATGATGCTCATCTTTATGTCTAAGTCCATTAGTAATTTAAAGAATTTATAAGAAAGTTAGTAAAATGTCAACATTATTTTCTTCTTTGGATGTAGAATACAAAAATTTCAATTCTTTCCTCTTTCCCTTCCATCTATCCATTATTGGATCCCACTTATCTTTATCTCCATTAAATTTATCCATCATGCCAATAATCTTCTTTCCTTGCAAATAAATGGCAGAAGGACTTAAATCATGAGTACATTGCATGAGAGTGGTATGTATTTTATCAGCATACCTTTGTTGTATCCATGCATTTGCTTCTTTAAAAGAAGCACAATCTTCATCCCATTTTTTCCTTGATTATTCTAACTTAGTCCTCTCAGCAATTAGTCTTTCCTTTTCTAATTCCAAGTCTGCCTGTGTAGTAGGACTTGATGGCATGGGAGAAGGGGGATAAGTTATAATTGGACTGGATGAAGAGGGCTAGTGTGGTTCCTGTGTAATCATTCCTTGAGGAGCGAATTGAGTTGTTTGTTTACCTCATGGATATCAATTTTCCTATCCTTTTCAATAGATTTTATTCTTTCATCATTATAAGCCTTCATAATTGTCTCAAATTTTGCTCTTAGGATTTTGATCTCTTCTTCCTACTTTTTAGCCACTTTCACGCTGAATTTTATTAATTCTAATATGAGGTCAGCTGATTCTACCCATAAAGTGTCTGTAGCTCTTTTACCAAGAGGCTACCTGCATGTTCTGCCTAAATTTCTCCACCAGTCGTCTTGTGGCTCTTCTTTCTTATTTGCCACATAACCAGGGCTGCATGATCTTCACTGAATTTCACTCCCTTTGATGATTGTTGTTCTTCTTCCTTAGTAGCATGGATAGTCTTGGTTTCTTTTCTCATAGCATAGAAAACAATAGCATCTACTATGTCCCACTTTAGAAGTATTAACACCCCTTCTTTCTTGACCAACTCTCTTCCTTCTTCAGGAGTTAACTTCTCAAACTTGGATTTCATTTCCTATTTTATCTCATTTTCAATTTCTTCTTTGCTCCTTGCAATTCCTTAATGGTTATAATAATAATAATAATAATAATAATAATCAAAAATCAAATTTTTTTATTATGTTAAATTTGACGGCCATATGACCATCAAAATATGGGCCTTCTGTGACGGTCCCAGCCCATCAATTTTAACGCCATAGTCTGCTGATGTCAACAGGGTTTGAAAAGTCTTTGTCTTCACCATTGGAGTTTTTGAAAATTGCAGTCTAACTTCAAACAATAATATCTTGCTCATTTTAGGTCCAAATTGAGTGCAATTTTTTTTTATTTTGGGTAGAATTGTTTGAAGATTTATGGGTTGTTCTTAGTTTCTAGATTTGAGTCATAGATTTATCATAAATTGAAATTTTTCATCACTGTACCTATCTAATCCTCTATTTTGTAGCTTCCAAAGCCTCGTACGTGCTCATACGGTAACATTTTTTAGTGCAATTTTTTTTTAAAGTGAGTGATTTTTCATCTACTTTCTAAATATGAAATTAAATTTTTGATTTTTCTAACTCTGACCAATCTTTGTCTTTGTTGTTCTCGATGCTTATCTTTGATTACAACTTAACAGTGGTTTGTAGGATGTTGAAAAAGAAGACTCAAACAAAGAATACTAATGAATCATATTGCAGGTTGCCTTGATCGATAGTGTGATAAACATTATGCTTGCATTTTGTTTTGTTTTATTAAAATAGGAACCTACATGCAAGACTTCTAAAATGAACTTCTATTTGGTATTTTTAGGAATGGCAATAATGTTAGGAAACTATGCTCTCGCCCTTTTGGGATGATCAGAAATCTAGAAACATTATTGTCATTTTCTTATGTGTTTGAAGTGTCTTTTAGATTTTAATCTTAAGAATTATATGAACGTATCCTCTCCCCTTGCCTTTGTGGATCTTGGGTGTAAGAGAAACTCATATAATTCTTTTAGTGTGGCTACCTCCCAAGTGCTTTAATAGATCCAGTGAGAGTGGATTGCCAAACCGATAATAGGCTAAAGCCAAGCCCTTCCAAACCGGTATATAAAAAATTCCATTGTGATTAGTCTCATAGTGGACAGGTGTGAATTCGTTGTGGCAACCAAAATCTCCTCTAGTACCCTAGTGGTACGTTAAAGTCCCTACATTGTTAAGGTGAAAGCCTTGCTTTGAAAGGATTGAGAGAACCCCCTTAATTGGGAAAATGAATTGATCACAACCAATTGAATGGATTCCTTGACTACAAACTTTGTTTTAGTGACCAAAAACCCTCTATCTGTTGGTGCGGAAGGTCAAAGAATGACTAAGACATCCCACATTTTCACAGCTCTTAGTAGAGACAATAGTCCTTTGGGAAGTGATTCCCTTGGGATTCGAAGCTTGGTGTGCTTGAGAAGTGAGTGCACATGTAAGGAGGAGGCCATGCCTCCAAGCTTCTAAGTTGTCCTCTATGAGTAAGCATGGCTTAACTTCAGTTCAAGTGGGAATTCAATAGATATTGTCTTGGCTTACCTAGGTTGTGATGTGACTACTTATTTTACAACAAACAATCTGCTTGATGTGCCTTGCATGAGTGAAATATAAAAACATACACCCAAACATTAAGACAAACACCAAAATGATCAACAAAGCTGTATTCTTAAGTGTCAAACTATCAACTTGCTCATTTTTACTATCCTATCATTTTTAGTCTTCCCAGGTTGATCCAGATCAGATTAGGTCACTTACCCCACTATTAGAAGCTTGTTTAAACTTTGGATTCTTGCATTTTGACCTCTTGAACTAGTAATCTTTGGTTTCACAAGTGACCTTGCTTGGAGTTGGTGAGCTAGAAACTATCCTTGTTGAGAAGATATACCTTTAGATCCTTTGATAACACACTTAGAGAGTTTTAGTAGTCCCTTGTCCATTCACATCCATACAAATTCAAATTCAATCAATATAACTTGGGTAAATCATCCTCTTGATCCATATATGTTAGGGTATTCACCTATTTAGCGGGCACCTCTGTGGCCGTGTTGGTTTATGCCTCTTGCAAAATTCTACCTTATCACCTCTCTTTTGGATAAGTGACTGCTTTTACTATCCTAGTTTGGTACCAACATTTCTTAGGGTCTTTCTATCACCTAGTACCTTTTCTTTCATGCCAATTACGACAAGATATCAAGTAAATCAAGGAAAATGACCTCAAGTGTTCTTTAACCAATTACCCTTAGTTCAAACTTGCCAAAAATGTAAGGGTAAAGAACCCACATTTGATCAATCACCTGGGAACAACTCAGAAGTGTGGTTTGATTCCAAGAGTCACCTTAGTGAGTTGGGTACCCCCTTAGCATCTTCTCACTCTTCTATGGATATGAGTTACATAATGACTCAAAGAGAGAGGGAAGACATGGATAAACGCATTGATGACATATTTGTGAAGCATAGAGATGCTATTTCATTTGGTGGTTCCTCTCATGATAGTCACCCAGTATCACCCTTTATCTCAACTATATATCTAGATGCACAACAAAGGGCTGAGAGAGGTAAGAGGCAAGCTTATCAAGATGATTTATCACAACATGAGAACCAAGGAGATGAACTTTATGACACTCATGTTAATGCAACCTATACCAACAACTTGTTTAGAAATTCAAGACCAAGTTCACCATTCAAAAAATCTTCAAGGTACATGAGTGAAAGACTTAAGAGGATTGAGCATGAAAAGAAAGCCTTCCTAGATGAACAAGTTGAAAATAAAGAAAAATTTAGACACCTAGAATTGGAAAGACAAACTTTGGTGGAAATGGAAAAGAAAGCCTTCCAAGAAGAGAAATATAGGCTCTTGGCTCAGCAACTCAATGATCAATTCAACAACATGTGTGTTAGTGGTGGAAACAAATATCCTCCATCCACTCCTCCTAAGAATCTACAAAGTGGGAGACATTCAATAATGCCATCATGATCTCCTAGCCCTAGAGGAAGAAGGGCCTCAAGACATGATCATTATAGGAGACAAACACCTCTTAGGAACTCAAGACAACCTTCACAACATTCTCATCATGGTTAAAATATGGGGGTAGTAGCACAAGTTTTGATCTCACCTCCCAGGACTGCATGAAAATGCAACAAGAACCACTTTTCCAACAGTATGTGGAGAAATATTTAGAGAAAAACAAGGATAAGCTCCTAGAGAGTTTAATCAACAAGGGTGCTAGAGTCCCTTACAACTTTGATGTGGACAAAAATATTAAGAAGCAAGGTCCATCTCAAGAAGAAAAAATCAAACAACTTAAGAACGTGATGGAGAAGATGTTAACACCCAAGAATTCATTCTCTTTGTATTCAATTTTTCCTAATGCTTTTAACAAAAGTATTAACATGAAAGAGTTCCCTAGAAAGGTTGAAATTCCTCAATATGAAAAATATTATGGGAATGGAGATCCACATGATCATGTGCACTAGTTTTATACCACAAGTTTTGAGTTCCATCAAGATGACTCATACCTCATGAGATTGTTCACAAGGAGTCTTAAGGGCCAACCAATGGGATGGTTCACCAACATAAATCCCCTGTTAAGACTTTCAAAGGGCTTGTTCACAGATTTGTTCAACACTTTGCATACAATCTTTTAAGATCAATCACCATATTGGAATTATTTAATTTAAATCAAAATCAATGGGAATCCTTTGTTACTTTCTTGCAAAGGTGGAGATCACAATGCTCTCACTACTCTAGAACCATTCCTGGAAATGAAAATATTGATATCCTTGTTAGGAACTTGGTTCCCGAAATGCGGTATGAAGTTAGGAAGATAGTTTTTGATTCCTTTGACACCCCAGTTGAAACCGCATGTAGGATTGAGGATGTTTTAAAAGAACAAGGAATTTTGACCAAACATGGAAACAACAACAAAAACAATGGTCAAAATAACAACCCTAACAAGGATAAAGGGAAGAACTCACATTGGAATAGAAACAAACAAGTAGTCAATGATGGAGTTGTGGACTCCTCCCAACCTAAAGATCAAACTGTGCTCCACTTGTCTAGTTTTGTTCAAGCCATGAAGCTCAATACATCTAATCAACAAGAGAAAAAACCATGATACCAAGATAGGCCTAAGAAAGAGAGGTGTCAATTTTCAAAACTTGGTGACTCATATGAGGATGTCTTGAAAACACTTATTGCCAAAAACCTTGTACATCCTCAAGATCCTGTGCAACATTATATACTTTATGGTAAGCCACATTGGTGGGATGAGAAGGCCTTTTGCAAGTTTCACAATGGTATTGGACATGACATTGAAAATTGTTACAAACTCAAGCATATTATTCAAGATCTCATTGACAATGGAAATCTCAAAATAGATGGATTGAACACCAATGTTGATCATAAGGCATTCAAGGAACCATTGCCCAAATATGAGAAGGGGGAAACCTCTAAAGCTAAGAATGGAAAGGATGAGATCAGTTACACTTACATAGATACGAAGAATACTATCAATATGCTTGATTTTGTAGAAGAAAATGTCAACATGATGAGTGGTAAAGATCCCTATGGTTATGATCTAGATGTGGAATCTCCTCCTATCTTTGATGAAGAACCTATTATGGTGCTAAGGGATCCTAACTATAGAGGGTCATCTCAAACTCTCAATGTTGTCACACGAATTCAAGGTCCTGTTGTCATTAGAGGACCTAATTCAAGTCAACCTAGTGAACCTAAGAAAATGGCATCCAATAATGTCACCTTAAATCTAGTTGTCAATCCTAAGTCAAGTTATAACCTTGTCGATCAGTTGCAAAAAACCTTAGCTCACATTTTGATCTTTGAGATCTTAGAGTTGTCCCTAAGACATAAGCAAGTCCTTGAGGATGCTTTGTGCACGACAAACATCCCCAACAACTTAGATGTTGATCCATTCCAAAACATGGTTAACCACATTGCTAGCCCTCATTACCTTACATTTTCAAAGGATGATGATAAATCCTTGAGCCACCCACACAAACTTTCCCTTCGTATTGAGGTCTCCACAGAACCTGTGTCAGGCGCGTGTTGATAGATGGGGGTGCTGGGCTTAATATTTGTTCCTTTAATATTTTGAAAGAATTGGGTTATACTAAGAAAGTCATAGATACCAGAAAAAGGATTACTATCAAAGCCTATGATGAATCAGAAAGAAGTTCCAAGGCGTTGGTCATCCTTCTTGTTAGGATTGGCCCTATTGAAAAATATGTTTTATTTCAAATAGTTGACGCTGGACCCCTTGCGTATAATATCTTACTTGGTAGATCGTGGATTCATGATATGCAAGAAGTGTTGTCTACTTACCATCAATGTGTTAAGTTACCTTACAATGGAATAGAGATTTGAATACCTGGGGATAACACTTTATTTGTCAATTCCATTTTAGTAGGAACTCATGTTCCCCTCAATAGAGAAGCAGAAGATTTTAATGCAACCTTAGCTGAATGTAAAGACAACCTTAAGTCGATAGACCTTGGCATGGGGGGTATCAACTCAACTCCCTCATAACATTACAAGTTTCACCTCGGTCTTATTGCAAGCCTTCACAAGAAAAGAAACCTTCCTCTTCAGCTATGACTTTATTTGGCACATTTGTAGAGTCCTTAGTGCCTATCCAACATGAGAAAGAAGAGACATTTGTTAGAGACTGGATCTATAGAGAAGAGAAATATATTCACAATGAGAACTTCTCTCCCTCTCCTAAGGCTTATGGAAGAGGGTATACTTTTTTCAGATAGATGGACTATCCTAGACATGGCCCTCTTAATCATAGATTGGATACTAGAACCGAACCTCTTAATCATTCTATTTTTGGATGCAATTCTAAGAAGCCGATTGGCCTAGGCTTTGAAAATCACAACAAGCACACTAATCCTATCCTTGATAAGTCAGATAGTGAAGATCAACAAGAATATATACCTAGTTTGATAAATCAATAGGACATGTCTGAAGATTGGGTCACTTCCACTAATCTCCTCTAAGGAGATTAAGATGTTCTGGTCACTCATGCGTTAGTTGCAACTTTACAAAAAGATGAATCAAATATAGAAGATCCTTTTATAGAACATTAATGAAAGAATCTTGTTCGTTTAATGGAAACATGAGTTACTCTTGATGACACTAGAGCTTACACCTCAAGATGTCCCAAACCTTCATGGTGCAAACATCCTAGTCACAGTTCAGACAGAAGTTCATATGAGTATGAATGGGACTCCTTTTCTAAGTCCTTCATAGTTGATAGAGATATTGATACTATCCACACTTATAGTTCTCATCCTAAGGTAGCCAATGAGTCATATGTAGGATTAGAGGATTTGAACCCACAGGTTGCTTTAGTGGGTGATTATTTGCTTGTTAGGATGAATCTTAATTTGGGTAGCTTAGAAGGATACTTGACGAACTTTGACTTTTCACTCACCATAAATGATATCATTCACATTTATAACCTTGAACTGGTCATTGACTTGCCTCTTGTTCATCCTAACCTCATTGATTGGTCCCAATGCTATCAAGAACCTGAGCTCTTAACATTTCAAAATGATTATGAGATAGTCTATTACCTAAATGCCTTTGAACATGTAGTCTCTTCCACCAGTGAACTGGCTACCAGCATGACAGAGCTAGACATCAAGTACCTTATTCACAAAATTAAAAGAAAAGAAAATCAAAATAATAGGAGTTTTGATGGAAAAAACCACTATGTGGCAGTGTCAGAACTGAAAAAATTAAAAAGAAATGATGTATCCAAGGGTGAAAACCTCTCTGAGGCACCTAAGGATGAGGTACTTGATCGTATCCCTAGCTATTTTCAAGATAGATCTTCAGTTCTTATTGAAACAACACAAGCAATCAATTTGGGTACATATGAGGCTCCACAAATAGTACACTTGGCTGAGTCCTTGTCACCTCAAGAAAAAGAAGCTTACGCAAAGTTCTTACAAACAAAGAAAATCAACTTTGCATGGACTTAATCAGATATGCTAGGGTTGGACATTAATCTTATCATGCATCACTTGTCCATAGCTCTAAGTGTCAAACCAGTTAAACAAAAATTGAGAAAGATGTATCCTCACATAGCTCTCCTAGTCAAAGTAGAATTGGAAAAACTCTTTAGTGCAAGATTCATAAGAGCTATCGCCTATGTTGAATGGATATCAAACATTGTACTAGTCTCCAAACATGACAAATCCATTCGATTTTGCATAGATTTTAGAGATGTCAATAGAGCATGCCCAAAGGATGACTTTCCACTTCCCAATATAGACATGCTAGTGGATATGACTACGGGTTATGAGATTTATTCCTTGATGGATGGTTTTTCCAGATAAAATCAGATTAAGATAGCTCTTGAAGATCAAGAAAAGACTGCATTCACTTGTGCATGGGGTACCTATTGTTGGAACATTATGCCTTTTGGATTAAACAATGTAGGAGCCACCTATCAATGAGCTATGACAACCATTTTTTATGACATGATGCATAAAAACATGGATGATCATGTGGATGACACCTTGGCCAAGTCTAAACAAAGAGATACACACTTAGATGATTTAGAAGTCATTCTAGATCGCGTGGAAAAATTTCAACTAAGGTTAAATCCTAAAAAGTGTGCATTTGGAGTCACCTCTAGAAAACTACTTGGCTTCATCATTTCAAAGAAAGGAATAGAGGTAGACCTTAAAAAATTCCAAGTAATCATAGATATGCCACCTCCTATAAATATTAGTCAAATGAGGAGTCTTCAAGGACATCTTCAATCTATAAGGAGATTTATTTCACAATTGGCAGATAGAGCTCAACCCTTCAACAAGAACTTACATAAGGGAGTCAAATGTTTTTGGAATGAGGATTATCAAAAGAGCATAGATCAAATCAAGAAATACTTGGCAAATCCTCCTATTTTAATGCCTCCTATCCCAGGGAAACCTCTTATTCTATACATTTTAGTGAAAAAATCTTCTTTGGGGGCATTACAAGCTCAAATTGATGAAAATGGGAAAGAAAGAGAAATATACTATATTATTCGCACTCTTATTTCATATGAGGTTAACTACACCAGCATTGAGAAAGCTTGCCTTGCAGTTGTGTTTGCTTCCCAAAAGTTGTGACATTACATGCTTGCGCACACTATACACCTCATAGAAAAAATACATCCACTCAAATATTTGCTAGGTAAGGTTTCCCTCACAAGTAGACTTGCTAAATGGATGATGATCCTTTCAGAGTTTGACATAGAGTACATTGAGCATAAAGAAATCAAAGGACAAGCCATAGCAGATCAATTGGCCGATTTCCCAATACAAGATAATGCACCTATTCAAGTTGACTTCCCAGATGAGCACCTCATGTATATGATTGAAAGAACATGGAAGATGTTCTTTGATGGATCCTTTATGCAAAAAGGTTCAGGAGATGGTGTTTTGTTTGTTTCTCCTCATGGGTACACAATCCCTAAGTCTTATAAATTATTGTTCCCATGTACAAACAACATTGCTCAGTATGAAGCTTTAACAAATGTACTTAAGATGGCCATAGAATGAAGAATCACAGAGTTACACATCTATGGGGATTCAAAATTGATAATCAACCAAGTTAATGATGAATATCAAACAAAACATGAGAAAATGGTACCTTACAAGCAAATGGTTGATTCCTTGAAATGATACTTCACCTTTGTCATGTTTCAACAAATCCCTAGAGCAGAAAACAAAGCAGCTGATACTATGGCTACACTTGTTTCACTCCTTCAATTACAGCAACATGAATCCATATTTAAATTCCTGGTGGAAGAGCTACATCACCCTATCTATGAATCCCAAGAAAGCCATGTCATTTTTACCCTTTTTGGTCATGAGTCATCCCGTTATGGTGCCATTTACTCATACCTTTGTGATGGCATTATTCATGAAACCTTTAACCAATTTGAACATAGAAAACTTACCCAAAATGCCTCTCACCATTCCCTTATCACTGGTGATTGGTATAGGAGGGGTCTAGATGGAACACATCTTAGATGCTTAGAAAAGGAAGAATCTAACTAAAATTAGTTGACATCCACGAGGGCATCTATGGGGGACATTCCAATGGTCTTGCCATGGCCTGAAGGTTTCTTAGGGTGGAGTACTATTGGCCTACGATGCAGATTGATGCAGTAGATTTTGCAAAGTCATGTGAAAAGTGTCAAAAACATGGTAACCTGATACATGCTCCAGGCAGGGAGCTCATTCCTTCTATATCTCATTGGACATTTCAGCACTGGACCTTTGATCTTGTTGGGAAGATTCATCCCAACTCATCAGGTGGACACAATTTTATTCTCACTACTACTGATTACTTCACTAAATGGGTAGAAGTTGTCCCACTTTTTGGTTCCTCGAGCAAGACAGTCTATTCATTCTGAACCATATCATCTGTCGATATGGAGTGCCTTCCGAGATTATTACTGACAACAGAGGCCAGTTTAAAAATAAGGACCTTAAACAACTCTGCAAGAAATTCAAGATTAAACAACATTGGTCCTCCATTTACTTCCCATAAGGAAATGGTCAAGAAGAGGCATTGAACAAAACTATTCTTAAAATCTTACATAGAACAGTCTCTAAGAATGGAAGAGATTTGCACTTACAGATAAATCCAGCTTTGTGGGCCTATAAAATGAGTATTTGTACTCTGACTGGGGCTACTCCTTTTGCCCTTGCATATGGCATTGAAGCAGTGTTACCTTTGGAGGTTGAGATTCCTTCACTTAGAGTTTCCCTCAAAGGTCTAGTAACAGATGAAGACTACTACACCATGAGGCTTCAAGAGTTAGAACTTCTAGATGAGAAATGTCAAACATCATTTGACCATATGAGGGTTTATCAAAAGCACATGTCCAAATCCTTCAACAAAAAAGGTTCACCCTAGAGAATTCCAAGTAGGAGATCTTGTCCTATGTGAAAATCCCAAGAATCAACAACATAGAGACCAAAAGGGAAAATTTGAACGTAATTGGCTTGGACCTTACATCATTACAATAGCTTTTGGGATAGGTTCTTATTTACTATCTACAGTAGAGGGAGAGAAGCTCCTTGATCCTATCAATGTCTTGCACCTGAAAAAGTTCTATCCATGATGCCCATTATGTATGGGGGCATCCTTTGTACATAATTATTGATCCTAAAAAAATCCAAAAAAATGATATATTGTCAAAAATTCTAAAAATCAGAAAATATCCTGAAACAATGATCATCTTAGTAAAAACCTAGCAATAGGCACATTGATGTATCTCCAAAACAATTATATATTCCAAAAATACAAAAAAATAAAAAAGTAAAAATAGAAAAAGTACCTTGGTGAAAACCTAGAAACAGGCGCCTTGGTACAAAAAATTCAAAAAATTTATAAAAAGTCCTAAAAAAAGAAGAGAAAAATAAAAAATTGAAAAAATGAAAAAATTGTAATCCAATTGGTGAAAACCTAGAAACGGGTGCTACTTGTGGCCTTTGCACCCCTGTTTCTTAGTGCGAGTCCTTGACACAGCCTTTCTCCTTCATGTCTTGTCTTTGTTGCCTCGGTCTAGAATTGGTCTTTGTCTTTGTCTAGGGGGCATAACTGTGTTAGCTTCGGTCTCTTGGATGCATTAGTCTTTAGGACATCCCACAAACGGTGTTTTTCAATACCACCCCAACTATATTTTTCAATACAACCACTGACATTGAGTGTTTTTCAACACTTATTGGTTTGGTCTTACCCAGTTTTGTCATGTGGTCTTGCCTACTTGCAAGTATTCGATCCTTATCCTCAAAACTTAGATCAATTAACACACTTAAATGTTTAAACACAACACTTAATGCTTGAGCTATGTCATGATATTTTCTTTGTGTGCTGACTGTTATTGATTTTTGTTGAGTGTCCTTGTCTAATAAGTCACTCTGTGATGCATAGCTAGAAGACTTAGGGCATGGGGCATGTTTTTTATTTTCTTTCTGCTCATGGGTGTAGTCTTGAAACTCTTGAGTGTCTCTTTTTGTTCTCTTGACACACTTAGGAAATTTGAGGCTTCATCCTTGACTATTTTGCACAATCGTTCTTCTGGTCATCATGGCCTCTATGCCTTGATGCAAGCGTGGTTTTGCTACATTAAATTGGGTAAGCTAAAAATGAAGTCATCTTGACCTTTATGTCTTTGATTCTTATGTTAGAATCTTTCCACATTCTAATCTGATATAAATTGCATTCATATCTTCATAGTTGTGCTTGTGACTAGTGATGATTGTGTAATTTTCTTATGTCTGTTAATAATGGCCCAGTGATGAAAATAAGTTCCTTAATATTATCTCATGAATGATGAACACGAATTCCTATGTTACAGTTGCTCTATTGCAAGTACACCTTTGCATTTTCATGTATCTTACATTGTTAGACCTCATGTTAGTATGCATTTTTAGGCTGCATTATGAGTTTGAGAGGGTTTCCTTCATCTTTCTTGTGGACTTTTAATCAACTATTATCACGTTTTGATCTTCATCTCCTTTTCTTCTTTCGTGATCTCAATCAAAAGTTTCTATCTTAAATAGTTGATTGATTTTGGGGCATTCTCTTTCTTAAGGAAAATTCTCTTTCTTCTCTCTATTTCTTTCCACCTCTTCCAAACTTCTATCTTTCATTCTCTTTCACCCCACTTCTTTTCTTCTAATTCAACCATGGGGCATAATATTTCATGCTTAATGATGTACCTTGTTTCTGTGATCCTTATATCTTTGATCTTACATCAAGAACCTTATTTTTAGTTTGATTTGATCAAATTTATCAATTTGTTGTTTCTCCTCTATCTCATTTTGATTTTGATCATGAGGGGGCAGTACCTATCAAAATTCAATCCTTGATTCAGATTTATCAATCCTATCAATCACTCCTCTTCGGGCAACCTTGCTTGAGATTCTTATCTTGGACATGTCAATTACCTATTTACAGGGGTGTTGACCTTGTCTTTTTCAATCTTCTTATCTTTGTCCTGATGTGTTCCCATAAAGATCATACGTCTAGGTTGTTTTGTGATCTCAAATCGATCTCACACGTCAACTACATTCTTTGACTACATGTGTTCCCATAAAGATCACACATTAGTCAAAGAGTGGCAAATGTATGCACCCTAAAATGGTCGCCTAGACTATGGGCCCCCATTCTTCAATTTATCAAATGACCCGAATCAATTTATCAAATTCCTGAATCAATGCTTTGCAACATTTTCAATTCAAATCAATT
>MU226980.1:2832390-2870635 GCA_018584345.1 Thuja plicata | reverse complement strand
TTCCTGAATCAATGCTTTGCAACATTTTCAATTCAAATCAATTTCCTTGATCAAATCATAATTAATTCAATTATTTCAATATTTCCTAAGGTTTGATCATTTCATCAATAATCTTATTTAATTAAAATAAATCATTTAATTAAATGATCTTATCTTATTTAATTAAAATCTCTCTTTTAATTATATGATATTATCTTATTTAATTAAAACCTCTATTTTAATTAAATAAAATAATCTTATTTAATTGAAAGAAAATCCTTCTTTAATTAAATAAATAAAATCCCCACTTAAAGCTCTCTTTTTGATGAAAAAGGAAATAAATCAAATAAAAATTAAATAAAACTCCTTTTTCTCCACACATATTCCTAAGTGGTGGGCTTTTTCCTCTTACTTGCCTTTTTAGGGATTTATCCCATATTTCTCTCGAGGATGCATTCCTATCCACACTTTCCTTTATAAAGAGCCCTCTCCTCATTTTAGGGGATCAAAACAAAGATATAGATTTTTTATGCTATTGTTATGCTGCAGGTTTGGAGAGCGATTTTGGAGGAGAATTTGAGTACTTGAGCTTGGATATTGCAACTTCTCTCTTCTTGTCTTCTTCTTTCATGCCCCATGGAAATCCATTTAGATTAATTTTTCACTTGCATATTAGATTAGATTCATGTTTCCTTTCATAGATTAATCTTGCATTTGTATTTCCTTTCATAGAATAATCATGCATTGTTATCATATAGATTAATTTCCTTTCTTGTATTGTTATCATATAGAATAGCTTTCATTTGCATGCATACTTGATGATCATGGAGACTAGCATTCTTTCTTTTCCTCTTTGAATCTCTCATTTTATGGTTTACTTGCAGGGGCACAAACTAGGTGAATTTGAGGGCCTCCATTACAAACCCTTGTACTCCATGAATAGAGAGCTATGAGTCACCATTTGAGACCTCATTCTTGAGCAATCTTGAATATAATGACTCATAAAAGTATGGCACATTTTTAGCACACACACGCTAGCTGTTAGATCTTTATTAACCTATCTTGTCTTTAGTGAACTAGCTGTCTACCAGCCATGGTCTCAACTTGCCCAGTGGACCACGTGTCACAATGACGCATTCCCTTAAGCTTAAGATCCCTTCATCTAGTGTTTGCAGCTTAACACCCACTGTTAGATCCATTTGAAGATGCCGCTAATTTATCTGATTCTTTATTATAATGTTAGGCCCGCTATTTGCCAGGTATCAACACAACGCTTTGCCTCAAAGGTTAACTTCCTTCATCTTTCATCTTAAGGTAAAGTGTGGGCTTTTAGATCAAACAGGATCTATGATAATCTTATGACTTGTATTTTAACTGTAGTCAGACTCACCAGATATACGTGGCATCATGGTAGAATTCCTTAAAGCATAGATCTCGATCATCTTCATCTTGAGGGAATGCAGGAACCATTGGATCAAAAAGAACTTTCCCAACACATGATTTAATATGAATAAAGGACTTGCGGGCTTTCAAACTTATGGAATATTAAAGGGCTAAAGACTCAAGAAATATTGAACACAGTTGCGTTTAATAAAAACATAGGTAGATACATAATTTAAGTGATGAAAAAGGTAACACAAAACTAGAAACTACTCTAACACTTAGGGTTTTGAAACAAAATTTCACACTTGAAGATTAAAACAAGGGCTTCAAAATTTACACATGACCTTAACTTGAAGCTTGCAGACCAAGGATTCAATTTCTTGAAAAAGAAAATTATATAGACCTAACAGTGGCTCTTTCTGGGGATGAATACCTTCTACAGGTATTGCAAGAATTTAGAATCTCAGGGGAAGCAGACCAACCAACTAAAGGAAACTAACCTACTCACACAATATAAAACAAAACAAAACTAAGGATAGAAACAACACACTACAGACACACACTATATACACAACCTATTGTTCATGGATTATTAGACTTTAAGAGAAGTATAACTTCAAGAATTGTCCATGAACTGGCAATTCTAAAACATTATCAGTAAGATCTTTCAATAAATAAGAATTCTACCCATACTTCTCATGCACAATATATGGTCACAGCTAGATTGGTTCAAACTTTCCATGTTTACCTTTATCTTCCAATCTAGCCTTCCACATTAACACATAATCTCCCACATAGAATTGTCTTGATACTTCCCTTTTATCATACAATTTTTTTTCTTGCAATTGATGCTTAGCATTTTTCACAGAAGCTTCCCTCATGGTTTCATCCAGTTCAACTAGGTCATCAATTCTCAACTGCATATCACTATCAATATCATCATCATATAATTGGACAAACTTGTACATCTACATTAGGTTATTCTGAGGCAGTCTTACTAGAATCCCATATACTAAATAAAAAGGTGCACTTCCTATGACATTTTTAGATGTCACTCTATCTTCCCAGATAGCCATTGTTAGCTTTGAGTCCCATGCCTTCTTATTTGTATCCACGACTCTCTTAATGATCTTAAGCAGAATTTTGTTTGTTGATTCTACTTGACCATTTCCTTGTGGGTGGTAGGGTGCAGAGTAAGATGTCTGAATGCCATATTCAGAACAAAATTTCATACACTCCTCAGACTTAAAACACATTGCATTGTCTCATATTATTTTTTCTGGATACCAAACCTGGTGATTATGTTCTTCAACAAGAAATCTACTACTACCTTACTGGTTTCTCATTTAGTGGGAATTGCTTCAACCCACTTATTAATGTATTCTATTGCTACAATTATCCATGCATTCACTCCCCTAGATTTAGTAGCTATTTTCCCTTTAAAATCAATACCCCATTGTTGAAAAGGGGCTTGAACTTCCACTGGTGTGAGAGGTACATTACCTGAGAATTTTAATTTACCAGAGAAACGTTTTCAAGCATCACATTTCTTAACCAATTGATGACGATCCTTAAATATATTTTACAAATAGAATCCTTCTCTTATAACCTTATGTGCAATGGTCTTGGCCATATAGTGGCCACCATATACTCCATTGTGCATTTCTTGCAGAATTATGTCTGCTTGCTCTTTATCAACACATTTTAGTAAAATCCCTTCAGGATTTATCCACTATAGCTCATCTCTAATAAGGGAAAAATAGATATCATGTAGCTTCAAATTTCTCTTCTTGTTCTCATCCATCCCCTATGGGCAGTTCATTCTTTGTAAGTAATAAATAATATTTTTATACCAATCACAGTAGTCAAGGTTACAGATAAAAGGTCTTTGTTCTTCCTCTAGGGAATTGACATGGTTTGCATTCAAGTTTTTGTTATCCATCAACTTGGCTAATCCCATTCCTCTAACCAACTTAGTGATTTGAATTTCAATGTTAAACTCATGGATCCTATTGATCCGTTTTCATCTTTACTTGACACCTCTTGTTGGATGAAGATGTCCTTTACTACTACTGAGGGTACATAAGCAACTACTATTACACTTATTAAATAACATCTAAAATATTTAATAGATTTTACCAATGCATAAGATTGCTTCTCATTTATATCATATTTTAATTCTCCAGCCTGTAAGGACTTTCTGAAGAAAGCAATAAGCTGCTCAAACCCTTCCTCATTTTTTTGTAACAAGACAACAACAATAGTATGGCATGATGCAAATGAAAAAATATTGATAGGTTTTGAATAGTCAGGAGTTCTTAAGATAGGGGCATCCTTGATAGCTTTCTTTTTTCTTGGAAAGACTGGATGGCTTCTCCATCCCATTCCATTTTTGCATCTTTCTTTAGCATTTTGAAAATTGGTCTACTTTTCTCTGCAACGTTTGTGACAAATCATCTGAGAAATTTTACCTGACTAAAGAAAGATTGAATAACTTTGACATTTCTTGGGAGTGGTACCTTTTCAATAGAAGCTACCCTATCTAGGTCAATTATATCACCTTCCTTTGAAACAATATGCCCCAATAACTTACCTTCTGTTACTCCAAAAGTGCATTTCCTGGGGTTCAGAGAAATCCCAAATTCAAGAGCTCTTATAGTAAAAATTTCTAAGTGTTCACGGTGTTGTTCCTCCCTTTTAGAATATGTTGTAAGGTCATCTTGATAGACCTCCAATAATTTCAGCAGGAAATCTGAGAAAGCAACATCCATGGCTCTCTGAAATGTGGCCTCAACATTTATTAGGCCAAAAGGAATCCTGATGTAAACATATGTCCCCCATGGTGTAGTGTATGCAGTCTAAAACTGCTCAAATTCTTTGACCATTATCTGGTTATACTCTAAGAATCCATCCATCATGGACATCAATTCACAACCAGTAACCCTTTGCAACATATTTTCCATATTTGGGAGAGCATAGTTATCCATGAGGGATGATATATTTAGATTCCTAAAAATCTACACACAGTTTGATATCTCCATTCTTCTTCCTAACAGGAACTAAGTTGGAGACCTAAGAAGAATATCTGATAGGTTTGATGATCTCTGCATCTTTCAGCTTCATTAATTCTTGTTACATTTTGGGCCTTAGTGAGGGATTTATGGGTCTTTTCTTTTGTCTAAAAGGCTTGGCATCCTCTTTCAAAGGAATCTCATGTTGAAATAGATCCTCATTTTATGCTTTTAGATCATCATATGTCCATGCAAAGACCCTTTTGTATTTCCTCAACAAATGAATCAGGTCTTCTCTTACTTTTGGTGACATCTTTCTTCGAATAAATAAGTTTTTAGGAACATCACTTTTTCCTACATATACTTCTTCCAAATCCTCAGGTTTATTTACATTTTTTAAGCAAATGGCTTGTCCTTATTATCAAAATCTTGTTCTAGTACAACTAGCCCTTTTGGTACTTTATTTGATTTTAGATTTAACACTTCCTTGCCTAAAATGGTATCTTTTCCATCCAAAGTCTCTACATACCCACTGAAATCAATCTCTTTGTTTCCAAATTCTTCTTCATAGTGTAAGAATCTCGGGATGTCCACATTATCATCAAAGACTTGTTAGTTTTCTACATTATCCGGTATTGAGGGCCTAGATTCAACCTCTACTTCAGAGATCCTAGCAAAGATGATATCTTCTAGACTCAAAGAAATGTTTGCAAGCAAGTCTGTCATTATATTTTGGCTTATGTCCATCCATTCAATACCAAATGCATCAAACTTTTCAAGTTCTTCTCAGACTATATTTCTGTATTGTTTCAACCTACCATTCTTTGAAGAATACTTAGACTTAATCTGAGACACTGCTAGTTTAGAGTCTCCAATGACTCTAAGACATTTAATTCTATGTCTGGAAGCCAATCTCATACCAATCAATAGAGCTTCATATTCCATCACATTGTTTGTACATATAAATGACATTATAAATGAGAATTTGAAAGTCTTTCCACTAGGAGCTATCAAAAAACACTCTAGCACCAACTCCCTCCTTAAAACTGGCAGTATCAAAATACATTACCCATAAATTACTTTGTTTAGATAAATTATTTACATTTTCAACTAACAGTATATGTTGGAAATCTCCTTCGACCTAATTTTCTTGTACTTGAAAATCTCCCATCTCAGTATCCAAGAAACAATTCATGTTTTCATTTTCCTTTTCCTCAATCATGTGAGGGGTTCTAGTCTCTCTAGACACCTTGATGTTTTCACCAACAATGTTAAATGTAGAAAATTTTAAATCACATTGAATACTTCCCCCCATTGAAGCACTCCACTTTCTTGATAACAACATCCCATATTGAGGGGGGATATCTACTACTAAGACACTCATGGTTAGAACCTTTTCAGGGTAAGAAACCAACTTGTAAGGAAAGGATTTGATAGTGCCAATAATAGGCACTCCTATTGAATCCATAGCTTGACATCTCCCATGTGGTGTGTCTACCTTTAACCCCATTGACTTCATGACCTCTGCAGGCATGACATTGTTAGATGCCCTAGAATCAATCATGCAATTCTTCAACATCTTTCCATTGATAAGTAGGGTTAAGAAAAAAAGGATCTATAGTCCCTGAGGGAATACTATTAACAATTACATCCAAGAAAATTTGGGGAATTTTTGAAACAATTTCCTCAACATCCTTTACTTTTACTCTAGTCTTATCTTGTGATTCTATTATCTTCTTGTTTTCTTTTGGTCCCACAATCCTTGTAGAAGAAACATGTTTTACCCACATTAGGAACTTCTCCTTATGCTCACCTATCCTCATCATTTCCAATAAAGGAACTTTAACAGCTATATGAGATAGGAGTTGCCCCATATCAACAGGGGTATACTTTACATAAAATAGATATAACTTTTCATTCACATAATCCTCTTCATCAACCTAAGAGGCTAACTTGGGATCCTCTTTCTTATTTTTTTTACTTTCTCTTTGAGGGGGAGGTACAATTTTTTTTAAGGTTTTATCCTTCTCCTTATACACAATTTTAAGACCAACAGGCTAACTTTCCTTTTTAACAAAAACTCTATTTACAACCTCAGCCTATTTTCCTTCTCTTGGGAGTGTTTAGTATCATTTTTTGTTTGTTTAACAAATATGCCTGCAGGTTTTCCATCTGCATTTCCAAATATTTTGTTTCTTAAATTATAATTACCCCTTTCTTGAGTAACCATGTTTGTTGTAATCTCAGAAATCTCTTCATGAGAAGGTCTTCTTAATACAAGGGTTTTACCAGCTTTCTCAACATTGCATCTCATATCATCAATTTCCCACTATTGTATGTCAGATTCATCAGGATGATAATATGTTTCTTCTCTATTTAATGATCTAGATGCACACTTTCTTTTGGTTTCACTATCAGAACTCATTTCATCATAAAGATTTGAAGAGGCCATGGAACAACCACTGTCATCATATGATTCCTCTTCATTCTCTTCATGATCCTCACTTGCAGAAATTCTTGTAGAAATAACATAGTAATAAAGATTGTGAGGTGATTGGCAAGCTATACACTAGGAATCATCATTGCACATATTCACAGTGCCTTTATGTAAGGGGTCAAGATTCTTCTCATCAGATTTATCTTTCTTCTTAGGGAGAATAGGATTCCCATATTTCCACTGGGTAGTATAGGGAAAATTTTACATCCTAGGCTATCTTTTGAAGTTACCATAGGATGGATTATCATTGTTTGGAACCCTATTATTCTTATTTTATCCAAGATTTAAGTCTTTCAAAGCATTTAAACTTTGTTTTAGACTATCATCTTCTTTTAGTTTGACAACTGAAGGTTTATTTGACTCTTTTTCGCTAAACCTGGTTAGTTTCCAATACTCCCCCTACCCACTTTTCTTGAGACTCTTCTATTTGTTTCAATATTTACTGCTATCTTATATGCTTCTCTAATATTTTTATGGTTCTTAATTCTTAAAAGATAACCCATATTTGCATCAAAAGCATTAAGATACATAGCAAGACATACCTTATCATCCAGTCTCATTACTTGAAGCAATTTGTGCATTGCTCAATGAAATCTGATGTTGAACTCAACCACCTCTTCATTTGAGTTCTTTTTAATATTGTTGAACTCATTCAACATGAAACACTCATTATTCTTGTCACCATACTGGTCCCTAAAACATTCTTTCAATTCATCTATGGATCCAAGACTATCATGGGGTAGTCCTCTAAACCATTCCTTGGCATCCTCAGTTAGGGATTGAACAAATAATTTCATCATAACATCATCATGAGAAATCACATAATTATCCATCATATCAATTAAATTCTTTAAATTCTCCTCACATGTTATAACATTGTTACCAAAAAATTTTGGGAGCTTATCTCTAATCTTTTTAGGAATTTCATTTGGATATCCAGGAATACCAAGGAAAATAAATTGCCTATACCTCTCTGTATAGACAATTGTTCTTTGAGATGAATTAGTACCTTGAACATTTTATGTTGCAACCTTTGATGTAGTAACATTTCTAGGACCAACATGTGGTGACATATCCATCCCTGAATTCTGAGATACTTTAGCATATTAAATATAGGAGGAGGACCAGAGGTTTTCCTGAGAAATTAAATTTTCTTTTTCATCTCCAGAGTAGTGGCATCCAATTCAAATTTCTCAAACTCCTTTTCCATGATCTCCTTCTCCCTCCTAGCTCTTTCCAAGTTATTATCTAACTTGAACATTGGATCCACTAGATGTCCTTCACATTCAGGCTCATTTATTTGAATTTCCAATGCCTTTTTCTTACCCTTGTCCTTTGTATTTTATGTGTTGTACAACTATTGGACAACTGGTTCATCTTTAATCTTTGTAGGTGGGGGAATAGAATTGATTTCTTCTAAACTCACCAATTTCCTTTTTAACTTTTTAGCTTTGATCTAGGCTTGCCTGATCCTATCCTCCTTTTATTTTTCTCTTCTTTGTCTCAAGGCAATTTTCTCTTGTATTCTTCTTTCCAACTCATCAAATTCTTGAAAAAATTTCTCTGACTTTGGGAGAGTAGATTCAAATTCAGAGGTTCATTCAATAATAGTTCTCTCTCTTCTGTGATTATGGGCATGAGGTCTTTCAGATGAGGGAGAGATCGGATTACTAGGAGAATTCCTATTCTATTCACCTCTGCTTTTAGATATGGACCTTGTTTCATGTCCTTGGGGTTTTCCATGGACTATCCTCTTGGCATACCTTGGTCCATCATCAACTCTCTCACTTTGAGAGTAATGGTCACCATATACTCCCAATCCCAACTGTGTATCTTTTTCACCTTCTACTACATCTCTCATGATTTGGTGGGATGGGGGTGTCTGGCCCTTGTGTTCATTCTTTGCCTCCAAGTTTGAGGTGTAGTTCTATCACCATTTCTGTTCACCGATTTCTTGGCTCTAGATGTGGATGGGATTTCACCTTCCAAATTATCCTCAGGATGAGCGCTCATCATAGATCTAGTATTCTTATAGCTCATGGTTAGATAATAGTGTATATATAAATGATTTATAACTCAACACTAATGCAGAGATTTCTTCGAGTTGCCACCCAAAAAAGTAGATAGAAAATACACACTAACTCTGAGTAATAAAGATTTTTATATGAAAGGACTTCATACGATAACATATAAAAACAAGGGTCTAAGCACTATCCCAATACATTTTCAAATGGTAATATAAATCACTAGGACATGCAAAGATAACTCTATACTTCAATGGTCAACTAAATGGTATAATAAGTAAGCAAGCCAGTAGTCTAGCTCAACTTGTAAAACCTTACTCACTTACTTCCAATGCAATTTCATTCCCTAGAAGAATCACCATTTTTTTGGTTATTTTTTATGGTATAGAAAATTAATAGCAACCTTTTCTTTATCTAACAAATCTTAAAGAGAAGCCAACTCAAAATAACCAAAAGGACCAACTAACAAGAAGTCTTACAATACTTCTACTCTTTAGGTTCTTCTATACCAAGGGGGGATACCCTATAATACCTTCAGATAATATATTATGCTATTAATCATGAAGGAATCTCACATCAACTCAACATAACTTGGAGATACTGGATAACTGACTAATTACCCATTGAACATCAACAATGAAATGGAGCATGAGATTATGATAAATCAAAACAAACTTGTGCAAATATAAGATGAAATTGAGTTTATGTTTGTTTTTAAAGAAACATAGAAAATATGCCACTAGACATGCAGTAATATAGAACCTATCAATTTTTGGATCAGTGCCTTATCCATTGGGTCACACTCTAAAAAAAATGCAATATGCAGAAGTCAATATTCATCAGAGATTCTAGGCCATAAATACAACTATCCCCGAACCAATACTACTTGCAAGATCCTAGTGTATGTAAATATGAATCTATGTATTAATTAGAGAATCCTTTAATCTCATCCTTGATCAAAACTCTAAAATAAGTACATAAACACAGAGAAATTCTATGCTAATGAATCAAAATATTCATAACTCATAAGATAGTACAACACAGGAGAGATTGGAATCTAGATTATTGTATTACATTTATAGAATCCTACTTCTACATATAAGATGTACTCAGAGATAAACTCTTCAATAATGTGTAAGAGATCTTCAAACTTTTATTTCCAATTATCAGAACTATCTAGTACGACTTTGCTATATTTCCCTGACTAAAACTTTACAAAAAGATTACAATCTCAATTTTCCAGCCCCTTCCATTGATCTTGGGAATCCCTTTATAGAATAGGATTACAACAAGCTACAGATCAATTGGAATGAGGACAAAACAAATGACTCAAGAAAAAGAAAAAATAGCAAGTGAAGTAATAACCACTTTTGTTACAAGATATTCAAAGTATTTTGTCTTCTCACAGCCTATCTATTTGCAATTGCTTTAAAGTTGTTCGACAGATGCCATCTGGAATTTGTTGTCCTTGATCTAAATGATGTAGGATATTTTACCTTCATCTCTCTTATTCAAAAATTAGGAAGCATTGCCACTTTTTGTCTTCTACACATTATCACCTTCTCTTTGATCAACTGCATTATATCTGTCCTTCCATAACCTGTACACCTCATCACTTGCCCAAGAAAAACTGAGGACTTCATTCTTCTTGCTATTGATTTCATTCCAACTGACACTTGCTTTCTCAACTTCCTCTTTCTAGAAATAAAAAAATGACCTGGCTTTGCTGATGATTTCAACAGTTTGGGCAAACAAAAGTGTGCTTTCCAAAGTAATAACACTTTTAGTCCTTGTTGACAATGCCTCATTCATCTGTCTCATCCACAATGATTCATTATTTATTTCACTGTTCTTCTTGAATAGATTAGGAAATATCTCATAATGATCCTTTGAATATTCCTTCCTCCAAGTCTCTACCTTACTCAAGATGCTACTCATCTTTTTTCCTAAGTCCATTAGTAATTTAAAGCATTTATAAGTGCTAGTTAGTAAAATGTCAACATTATTTTCTTCTTTGGATGTAGAATAGAAAAATTTCAATTCTTCCCTCTTTCCCTTCCATCTATCCATTATTTGATCCCACTTATCCTTATCTTCATTAAATTCATCTGTCATGCTAATAATCTTCTTTCCTTGCAAATAAATTTTAACAGGACTTAAATCCTGAGTGAATTGCATGAGTGGCATGTATTTTATCAACATACCTTTTTTGTATCCATGCCTTTTCTTCTTTAAAAGTTGCACAATCTTCATCCCATTTTTTCCTTGACTGTCTAACTTAGTTCTCTCAGCAATTAGTCTTTCCTTTTCTAATGCCAAGTCAACCTGTGTAGTATGAATTGATGGCGTTGGAGAAGGGGGATAAGTTATAATTGGACTGGATGAAGAGGGATTGTGTGGATCTTGTGTAATAATTCCTTGAGGAGTGAATTGAGATGTTTGTTTACCTTCTAGGATAGCAATTTTCTTATCCTTTTCAATATATTTTATTCTTTCATCATTATAAGCCTTCATAACTGTCTCAAATTTTTCTCTTAGGCTTTTGATCTCTTCTTCCTGCTTTTCAACCACTTTCATGATGAATTTTGATGACTCTAATTTGAGGCCAGCTGCTTCTACTCCTGAAGTGTCTGCAACTCTTTTGACCAAGAGGCTACCTACATGTTCTACCTTAATTTCTTCACTAGTTCTCTTGTGGCTCTTCTTTCTTATTTTCCACATAACCAGGGCTTCATGATCTTTACTAAATTTCACTCCCTTTGATGCTTGTTGTGCTTATGTCTCTGTAGCATGGACAATCTTGGTTTCTTTTATCAGAACATAAAAAATAATAGCATCTTCTATGTCCCACTCTGGAAGTATTAACACCCCTTCTTTCTTGACCAAATCTCTAACTTCTTCAGGATTTATCTTCTCAAACTTGGATATCATTTCCTATTTTATCTCATTTTAAATTTCTTCTTTGATCCTTGTAGGTTGTTTTTCTTTCTTTTGTTGGCATTTATCTTTGAATTTATTGATATGAACTATCTATAAAAATTGCAGAAATGCTCTAGCTTTAACAAAACTCTCATCAGAGAGAAACTTGTCACTAGCCTGTTGTGTCAATGGGTCTAATTCTTTTCCAGTATATTCTACAACTAATAGATCTATTTCAGCATGTTTTGGAGCTTCAGGCATCCCCTATTGTAGTTGTTGGGCTGTGACATATATCTACCCAACATTTCCCATTTTTAACAATTGCTCTGCTATAGCCTTTTCATCCATATGCATAGGAGATTTGGAAGGAGAGTAGATGTTTTCATGTTGTTTCTATTGTGGCTCTCCTTCTACCCTTTTCCTTTTGGGGGATGGAAATGATTGAGTACTGGAGTCTAATGGCCTTTTCCCTTTTGGATCAAGGGTCTTTTCAGATCTTGGAAGGACTGTGCTATATCCTCTCCTTCGATATACCACATACTTCCCTAGTGGGACCTTTCTAGTAGGAATTATCCTACTCAAAATTTCTTTGGCCCTCTCTGGCTCTATTTGTAAAATGATATCCCTTTTCTGGTTTAATCCCTGCATGATGTCTTAAAAAATCACCATTAAGGACTCAATCTTCTTATCCCATGGCTAAATATCCTTCAATGGGTCATACAACTTATCAAAATGTTGCACAAAATCAAGGATTTTTATTGTATGCTACCCATTTTTCCTTTATTATCTCTTGCTCTATCAGATCAAATTCATTTCTAATCACATCTTTCAGAAAGTTGAACTGATGGCTCAATACTAAGCATCTTGTCTTCTCCCTGAACATATCCTTGATGATTGCTTCTGGATCAACACATCTTGACATTGCAGTAATAAAATTATAAGGGCCCAAATATGTCTGCAAGAGTTTCCATCCTCCCTTTGTGATGATGAATTGATAGGAAGCCATGATTGTGGGGAAAATGGTTCCTCTCCCTTTTCCTATTAGTGCTTCTTCTTGTAGGCCTCCAATTTTCCTTATAATTTCTACTAATCCCATCTTAAGGGTCGCTTTGTAACGTAATATATTTGGCACTCCTCTGAAGACATAAACTCTAAACATTTTTTCTACTGGGTAAACAATAATGTCACCCCAATTATGTACCATTTTAAGATCTTGATTATAATCCTTTGGCCTTAAAAGTTCTAATAGTGACACAAGAATTCTAGGATCATCAAACAATAGTAATGCCCTAAGCGTGGAAGTAAAACATCTATAAAAAGTGATATAACTTGCTTCTTTCTTATCCCAAGACATATTTGCATTCCATAATTGCACAGTCATATCTTCATCATCCTTGACTCTCATTAGGTTCATCTCTTCCTCAAAGTAATCTACCCCCTTAAATATAAACATGTACATCAGCATGGAGTACCATGCAAAAGGTTTGGCAATTTTAGAGTTGTTGATGCCTATCAAACCCTCATGAATTAGGTCTGCAATGTATGAAGGAAATCAAAAAATTATTTCTAAATGAGGATGCAAGATGTGGACAATCATGAACATATAATGACTGGGCATCTCATTTTCTTTATCATCCCCAAAGATTTGACAAAGAGCCCTATATACTCCTCTGACTTTTGGATTAAAGTAATCAAGTTTAAAGGGTTCTTGGGTGTTTGGCCCTACCAGAATCAAGTTCCCAACTTTGTTAAAAGATTCCTTCAATGATTATTCTCTAAAATAGCTCCTTTGAGCTTGATATATCTCTTTAAACTGATTGAAGTCAATCTTATCCATAGGGGTATCTTGATCATTCAACCTAAAAACTTCTCTAATTTCCTTCTGCAATCACATTGATCATGATGTGTCCATTTTTATCTTTGGCCACTCTAGCTATCCTTTCATACTTCTTAACTATCTCCATAAGAATGTCCATATCCATAAAAACTCTAGGCACCACTAATTTGCCTACATCAAACTGCCATACATTACTATTTGGGGCAAAGACATTTCTCTGTCTAAAAACTACTTTGAAAAGAGCTAGACCACTCATACCTATGTTGGCATCTCTAATTCATTTAACCAAATCATAAAGACCCTCACTAATTTTCAAACGTGGGTGTTTGGGAACTACCTCCTTTATTTTGGTTGAATCATTAGTTGACCTAGTCAATTGTTATAACATGTCATCACACACATTTATCTCCTAGTTGTCTATTTTCCTTTTAAACTCTCTTCTGGGAGGCTTTTTGAATTTAGGGTTTTAAAGTCTAACAATTAACAACTTTGAGAATATAAACTTCTTATTGCAAACCCTAGTTTTCCTTCAAATTTCTCAAAACTCAAAAACACCAGTATCAAAAAATTACAAGTTTCACAGATAGCTTGAAAATATGAATGCGGTCGTTGCAACTTTTCTTCGCTCCACAACTTTGAAAATTATGAAAAATAAGACTTGAATGATCAATCAAATAAAAATACCATAATCTTTGAGCATTAAATTGCCACTGCAAAGAAGCACACATTCGCCATTACTTATGCTGAGTTTGAAATTTTGCGGCTAACAATTCATAACTATTACTTTAGCATTTTAAAACACAACCATCGATCCTGAAAGCTTTCCTTTATATCAGACAATCCAAAAAAAGTATTTTATAATTTTCATCTCCATGTACACATGTCACAAGGGCGCATTCCCTCAATGGTTATGTTTAGAACACTTCTGATCTAAAGCTTTACGCCCACCGTTAGATCTTTACATACTTAACTGCACTTTACCTTACTTTACATTTCCAAAGGGTCCCATCACTTTAGACACACATCACCTCAATTCATTCCCTTAAAGGTTAAACATCTATCACTTTATGTTCAAGGCTTAACATCAACCGTTTGATCTTCATAATCTTTATTGCCTTTACTCAACTTTATAACCCGCGGTTATGATCTTGCAGAGACACATGGTGGTATCGCACAATTCCTTAATGGTTAAATCCAAATCAATTTTGATCTCAGGAAACACGCTAGCTATTAGATCTTTATTAACCTATGTTTTCTTTAGTCAACTAGCTATTTACCAACCACGGTCTCAACTTGCCTAGTGGGACACGCATCACAATGACGTGTTCCCTTAATGCTTAAGATCCCTTCATCTAGTGTTTCAGGCTTAACACCCACCATTAGATCTATTTGAAGATGCCACTAATTTATCTTATTCTTTATTATAATGTTGGGTCCATTGTTTGCTAGGTGTCAACAAGATGCTTTCCCTCAATGGTTATATCATCAGCATCTTTATTGTGAGGCTTTACGACCACCGTCGGATTAGATCTTACTTGTCTTCTATTTACCTTCAACTTTATGACTATGCTCAGACCCACTTGGACACCCATCATAACCGCACAAAGCCTCAAAGGTTAACTTCCTTCATCTTTCATCTTAAGGAAAAGTGTGGGCCGTTAGATCAAACAAGATCTATGATAATCTTATGACTTGTATTTTAACTGAAACTGGACCCGCTAGATACACATGGCATCATGGCGCAATGCCTTAAAGTGTAGATCTTGATCATCTTCATCTTAAGGGAATGTGCAAACTGTTGGATCAAAAATAATTTTCTTGACACATTATTTAATTTGAATAAAGGACTTGCGGGCTTTTAAACTTAGGGAATATTAAAGCGCAAGAGACTTAGAAAATATTGAAAATGGCCCTGTTTAATAAAAACATAGGTAGACACATACTTTTAGTGATAAAAAAGTAACGCAAAATTAGAAACCACTCTAACACTTAGGGTTTTGAAAAAAAATTGCACACTTGAAGATTAAAACAAGGGTTTCAAAATTTACACATGACCTTAACTTGAAGCTTGCAGACCAAGGATTCAATTTCTTGGAAATTTTTTTATATAGACCTAACACTGGCTCCTTCTGGGGATGGATACCTCATGCAGCTATTGCAAGAATTAAGAATCTTAGGGGAAGCAGACCAACAAACTAAAGGAAACTAACCTACTCACACAACAGAAAACAAAACAAAACTAAGAACAAAAACAACACACTGCAGAAACACACTATATACACAACCTATTGTTCATGGATTATTAGACTTCAAGAGAAGTATAACTTCAAGAACTGACCATGAACTGGAAATTCTGAAATATTATCAGTAAGATCTTTCAATAAATAGGAATTTTTCCCACACCTCTCATGGATAATATATGGTCCCAGCCAGATTGATTCAAACTTTCCATGTTTACCTTTATCTTCCAATATAGCATTCCACATTAACACATAATATCCCACACACAATTTTCTTGATACTACCTTTTATAGTACAATTTTTTTTCTTGTAATTGAAGCTTAGCATTTTTAATAGAAGCTTCCCTCCTGGTTTCATCCAATTCAACTAGGTCATCAATTCTCAACTGCATATCACTATCAATATCATCATCATATAATTGGAAAAACTTGTACATCTACATTAGGTTATTCTAAGGCAGTCTTTCCTAAATCCCATATACTAAAGTAAAAGGTGCACATCCTATGGCCTTTTTAGATGTGACTCTATCTTCTTAGACAACCATTTTTAGCTTTGAGTCCCATGCCTTCTTATTTGAATAAAGAACTCTCTTAATGATCTTAAGCATACTTTGTTTTGTTGATTATGCTTGACCATTTCCTCGTGGGTGGTAGGGTGCAAAGTAAGATGTATGAATGCCATATTCAACACAAAAATTCATATACTCCTCAAACTTAAAACACATTGCATTATCTGATATTATTTTTTCTGGACACCAAAACCTAGTGATTATTTTCTTCAACAAGAAATCTACTACTACCTTACTTGTTACTCTTTTATTGGGAATTGATTCAACCCACTTAGTAAAGTAGTCAGGTGCTACAATTATCCATGCATTCCCACTACTGGATTTAGTAGCTATTTCCCCTATAAAATCAATACCTCATTGTTGAAAAGGGGCTTGAACTTCCACTAGTGTGAGAGGTATATTACCTAAGAATTTTAATTTACCATAGAAATATTGGCAAGCATTACATTTCTTAACCAATTGATGAGCATCCTTAAAGATATTTGGTCACCAGAATCATGCTCTTAGAACCTTATGTGTAGCGGTCTTGGCCATATAGTGGCCACCACATACTCCATTGTGCACTTCTTGCAAAATTTTGTCTGCTTTCTCTTTATCAAGACATTTTAACTTAAAATCCCTTTAGAATTTATCCACCATAGCTCATCTCTGATAAGGCCAAAAAAGATAGCCTGTAGCTTCAATTTTTTCTTCTTTTTCTTATCCATCCCCTGTGGGCAATTCATTCTTTGTAAGTAATAAATAATATTCTTATACCAATCACAGTGGTCAAGGTTATAGATAAAAGGTCTTTGTTCTTCCTCTAGGGCATTGGCATGGTTTGAGTCCAAGTTTGTGTTAGCCATCAACTTGGCAAATCCCATTCCTCTGACCAACTTAGTGATTTGAATTTCAATGTTAAACTCATGGATCCTGTTGATCCATATGCATCTTTTACCTGACACCTCTTGTGTGGTGAAGATGTCCTTTACTATTGCTGAGGGTACATAAGAAACTACTATTGCACTTATTAAATAAAATCTAAAATCTTTAACACCTTTTAGCAGTGTATAAGCTTGCTTCTCATTATATAATTTTTTAATTTTATAGCCTGTAAGGACTGGCTGAAGAAAGCAATTGGCTACTCAAACCCTTCCTCATTTTTTTCTAACAAGACACCAACGATAGTATGGCATGATGCAAATGAAAAAATATTCATAGGTTTTGAATAGTCAGGAGTTCTTAAGACATGGGCATCCTTGATAGCTTTCTTTATTTCTTGGAAAGACTGGGTGGCTTCTCCATCCCATTCCATTTTTGCATCTTTCTTTAGCACTTTGGAAATTGGCCTACTTTTGCCTACAAAATTTGTGACAAATCATCCAAGAAAGTTTACCAGACAAAAGAAATATTGAATACCTTTGACATTTCTTGGGAGTGGCACCTTGTCAATAGAAGCTACCCTATCTGGATCAATTCCAATATGCCCCAATAACTTACCTTTTTTTACTCCAAAAGTGCATTTCCTAGGATTCAAAGAAATCCTAAATCCAAGAGCTCTTACAAAAACATTTTCTAAGTGTTCACAGTGTTGTTCCTCCCTTTAAGAATATGTTGTAAGGTCATCTTGATAGACCTCCAAGAATTTCTATAGGAAATCTCATAAAGCAACATCCATGGCTCTCTGAAATGTGTCCCCAACATTTATTAGGCCAAAAGGCATCCTGATGTAAATATATGTCCCCCATGGTGTAGTGAATGTAGTCTTAAAATGCTTAGATTCTTTGACCATTATCTGGTTATACCCTGAGAATCCATCCATCATGGACATCAATTCAATACCAGTAACCCTTTGTAACATATTTTCCATATTTGGGAGAGCATAGTTATCCTTGATGGGTGATATATTTCGATTCCTAAAATCCACACACAGTTTGATATCTCTATTCTTCTTCCTAACAGGAACTAAGTTGGAGACTGTAGAAGAATGTCTGATAGGTTTGATGATCCCTGCATCTTTTAGCTTCATTAATTATTGTTCCATTTTGGGCCTTAGTGTGGGATTTATGGGTCTTTTCTTTTGTCTAAAAGGATTGGCATCCTCTTTCAAAGGAATCTCATGTTGAAATAGATCCTCATTATATGCTTTTAGATCATCATGTGTCCATGCAAAGAACCTTTTGTATTTCCTCAATAAATGAATCGGGTCCTCTCTTACTTTTAGCGACATCTTTCTTCCAATAAATAAGTTTTTAGGAACATCACTTTTTCCTACATTTACTTCTTCCAAATCCTCGGGTTTATTTACATTTTTCATAGCAAATGGCTTGTCCTTATTATCAAAAGCTCATTCTAGCATAACTAGCCCTTTAGGTACTTTATTTGATTTCAGATTTAGCACTTCCTTTCCTAAAATGGTATCTTTTCCATCCAAAGTCTCTACATACCCACTGAAATCAATCTCTTTGTTTCCAAATTATGATTCATAGTGTAAGAATCTCAGGATGTCCACATCATCATCAAAGACTTGCCAGTTTTCCACATTATCAGGTATTGAGGGCCTAGATTGAACCTCTACTTTAGAGATCCCAGCAAAGGTAATATATTCTAGCCTCAAATCTATGTTTGCAAGCAAGTCTGCCATTCTATTTTGGCTTTTGTCCATCCAGTCAATACCAAATGTATCCATGTTTTCAAGTTCATCTGAGACTATATTAATGTATTGTTTCAACATATGATTATTTTAAGCATACTTAGACTTAATCTTAGACACTACTAGTTTAGAGTCTCTAATGACTCTAAGACATTTAATTCCATGTCTGGAAGCCAATCTCATACTAATCAACAAATCATCATATTCTACCACATTGTTTGTACATATAAATAATAGTGTAAATGAGAATTTGAAAGTCTTGCCTCTAGGATCTATCAACAACACCTGAGCACTAGCTCCATCCTTAGAACTAGCACCATCAAAATACATTACCCATAAATTGCTTTGTTCAGATAAATTATTTACATCTTCCGCTAACAACATATGTTGGAAATCTCCTTCAACCTGCCTTTCTTGTACTTGAAAATCTCCAATCTCAGTATCCAAGAAACAATTCATATTTTCATTTTTATTTTCCTCAATCATGTGAGGGGTTCTATTCTCTCTATATACCTTGATGTTTTCACTAGCAATGTTAAATGTAGAAAATGATAAATAATGTTGAATACTTCACCGCATGACACACTCCACTTTCTTGATAACAACATCCCATAGTGAGGGGGGATATCTACTACCAATACACTCATTGTTAAAAAATTTTGAGGGTAAGCAACCAAATTATAAGGCAAGGATTTGATAGTGGCAATAGCAACCACTTCTCTTGAATCCATAACCTAACATCTACCATGTGGTGTGTCTACCTTTAACCCCATTGAATTCATAACCTATGCATGCATGACAATGTTAGATGCCCCAGAATCAATCTTTCTATTCTTCAACATCTTTCCATTCATAAGTAGAATTAAGAAAAAAATATCCACAATCCCTGAGGGAGTACTAACAACATTTGCATCCAACAAAATTTGGGGAATTTTTGAAACAATTTCCTCAGCATCCTTTACTTTTCCTACAGTCTTGTCTTGTGATTCTATTATCTTTTTTTTTCTTTTGGTCCCACAATCCTTGTAGAAGCAACACCTTTTACCCACATTTGGGCCTTCTCCTTATGCTCACCTATCCTCATCATTTCCAATAAAGGGAATTCAAAAGTTATCTCCAACAAGAGTTGCCCCATATCAATAGGGGTATACTTTACATCAAATATATATAACTTTTCATTCACACAATCATCTTCATCAACCTGAGAGGCTAATTTGCGCTCCTATTTCTTATGTTGTTTACTTTCTCTTTGAGGGGGATGTACCAAATTTTTTGAGGTTTTATCCTTCTCCTTATACACAATGTTAGGACTAGCAGGCTTACTTTCATTTTTAACAAAAACTCTATTTACAACCTCGGCCTATTTTTCCTTCTCTTGGGAGGGTTTAGTATCATTTTTTGTTTGTTTAACAAATATGCTTGCAGGTTTTCCATCTACATTTCAAACTATTATGTTTTTTAAATTATAATTACCCCTTGCTTGAGTAACCATTTTTTCTATAATCTCAGTGATCTCTTCATCAGAAGGTCTTCTTAATACAAGGGTTTCATAAGCTTTCTCAGCATTGCATCTCATATCATCAATTTCCCACTCTTGTATGTCATATTCATAATGATGATAATATGTTTCTTCTCTATTTAAAGATCCTGATGCATTCTATGTTTTGATTTCACTATCAGAACTCATTTCATCATAAAGATTTGAATAGGTCATGGCACAACCACTTTAATCATATGATTCCTCTTCATTCTCTTCCTGGTCCTCACTTGCAGAAATTCTTGCAGCAATAACACAATAATCTGGATTGTGAGGTGATTGGAGATCCATACACTAGGAATCATCATTACATATATTCACAGTGGCTTTATATAAGGGGTCAGGGGTCTTCTCATCAGATTTATCTTTCTTCTATGGGAGAATAGTCTTCCCATCTTTCCACTGGGTAGTATAGGGATCATTTTACATCCTAGACTATATGTTGAAGTTACCATAGGATGGCTTAGCATTGTTTGGAACCCTATTGTTCTTATTTTATCTTGGTGTTAAGTCTTGCAAAGCATTTAAAATTTGTTTTAGACTGTCATCTTCTTTTGGTTTGACAAATGAAGGTTTATCTGACTCTTTTTTGCTAAACCTGGTTGGTTTCCAATCCTCCCTCCTACCCACCTTTCCTGAGACTCTCCTATTTGTTTCAATATTTACTTCTATCTTATATGCTTCTCTAATATTTATAGGGTTCTTATCTCTTAAAAGATAACCCATCTTTTCATAAAAAGCATTAAGATTGGTAGAAAGACATACCTTATCATCAAGTCTCATTACTTGAAGAAATTTTTGCATTGCTCTCTGAAATATGATGTTGAAATCAAACACCTATTCATTTGAGTTATTTTTAATATTTTTGAGCTCATTCAACATGAAACCCTCATTAATATTGTCACCATACTAGTACCTAAAACATTCTTTCACTTCATCCATAGATCCAAGACAATCACGGGGTAGTACTCTAAACTAGTCCCTAGCATCCTCAGTTATTGATTGAACAAATAGTTTCATCATAAAATCATCATGTGCAATCTCATAATCATCCATCATATCAATGAAACTATTTAAAAGATCCTCACATGTTATAACATTGTTACCAGAAAATTTTGGGAGCTTATCTCTAATATTTTTAGGAATTTCATTTGGATATCCAGGAATACCAAGGAAAATAAATTGCCTATACCTCTCTGTATAGACAGGTATTCTTTGAGATTAATTAGTACCTTAAAAATTTGATGCTGAAACATTTGATGTAGTAACATTTTTAGGACCAGCAGGTGGTGGCATATTCATCCCTAAATTTTGAGATACTTTAGCATTATTGAAAATAGGAGGACAAGAGGTTTGCCTGAGAAATTCAATTTTCTTTTTCATCTCTAGAGCAGTGGCTTCCAATTCAAATTTATCCAACTCCTTTGCCATGATCTCATTCTCCCTCCTAGCTCTTTCCAAGTCAATATCTAACTTGAACATTGGATCCAATGGAGGTCCTTCATGTTTAGGCTCATTTATTTCAATTCCCACTGCCTTTTTCTTACCCTTGTCCTTTATCTTTTGTGTGTTGTACAACTGTTGAAAAACTGGTTCGTCTTCAATATTTGTAGGTGGGGGAATAGAATTGGTTACTTCTAAACTCAACAATTGCCTTTTTAACTATTTAGCTTTGATATGGGCTTGCCTGATCCTATCTTCCTTTTCTTTTTCTCTTCTTTGTCTAAAGGTAATTTGCTCTTGTATTGTTCTTTCCAACTCACCAACTTCTTCAAAAATTTCCTCTGAGTCTGGGAGAGTATATTCAGATTCAGGGGTTCCTTCAATAATATTTCTTTCTCTTCTGTGATTATGGGCATGAGATCTTTCAGATGAGGGAGAGCTCGGATCACTAGGAATATTCCTATTCTTTTAACCTTTGCTTTTAGATCTAGACCTTGTTTCATGTCCTTGGGGTTTTCCATGGACTATCCTCTTGGCATACCTTGGTCCATCATCAGCTCTCTCACTTTGAGAGTAATAATCACCATATACTCCCAATCCTAGTTGTGTATCTTGTTCAGCTTCTACTGCATCTCTTTCATGATTTGGTGGGATGGGAGAGTCTGCCCTTGTGTTCATTCTTTGCCTCCAAGTTTGAGGCATAGTTCTATCAAAATTTATGTTCACTAATTTCTTGTCTCTAGATGTGGAATGTATTTCACCTTCCAAATAATCCTCAGGATGAGCCTTCATCATAGATCTAGTATTCTTATAGCTCATGGTTAGATAATAGTGTATATATAAATGATTTATAACTTAGCATTGATGCAGATATTTCTTCGAGTCACCACCCAACAATTAGTTGGGAAATACACACTAACTCTGAGTATTGAAGATTTTTCTATGAAAGGACTTCACATGATAACAGATAAAAACAAGGGTCTAAGCACTATCCCAATACATTTTCAAATGGTAATATAAATCACTGGGACATGCAAAGATAACTCTGTACTTCAATGGTCAACTAACTGAAATAATAAGTAAGCATGCCAGGAGTCTAGCTCAACTTGAAAAACCTTACTCACTTACTTGAAATGTAATTTCATTCCCAAATAGAGTCGCAATTTTGTTGGTTCTTTTTTATGCTATAGAAAATGAACAACAACCTTTTCTTTATCTAACAAATCTTAAAGAGAAGGTAACTCCAAATATTATTTCAAATAACGAAAAACACCAACTAACAAGCACTCTTATAATACTTCTACTCTTTAGGTTCTGCTATACCAAGGGGGGATACCCTATAATACCTTTAGATAATCTATTATGTTATTAATCAAGCATGAATCTCACATCAACTCAACATAACTGGGAGATACTAGATAACTGGCTAATTACCCATTGAACATCAACTATGAAATGGAGCATGAGATTATGATAAATCACAACAAACTTGTACAAATATAAGATGAAATGAAGTTTATGTTTGTTTTTATAGAAACGTAGCAATATGCATGTTGTCAATCAGGATTGCACCTATAGCTTGATTTGGAATCTAGCTATCCTGTTGAAACATTGAAATGTTCTCCTTAGTGGAAGAGAGAACGAGTCTTCAGATTCTAGGCTGGTTCCTATTAAATTTGGAATATCACTTAATATAGTTTTTTTTTGGTTTCGGGAAAAGGGAGAAGGATAACTAAAAAAAATGAACACTCATTAATAAGGTGATACACCAAAATGGATTCAAATTTGTTAGAATTGTAAATATGTACCTATAGGACATACATTACTAAACTCTGCAATAATTTTCACTTCACAACACCTAGGATGACCAAGAATTTACTATTAGGGTTTGGTGTCACTAATGGTAAAAATTTAACCAACAAATAGGTACTTTCTGCAAAAGGTTTATTCTTTATAGCTTAGAATAGGAATTTGGAACAATTCACTAATGTATGCTTAAAAGGCACAATACACTTAAATGTAGAAAACTTGGAAGGATAGATAGAAAAACTCAGAAAAGATATACGAATAATAAGACCAGCTCTATTATCTTCAAAATCTACAAAAATGGTTACAAAATACAAGGAAAAGATGCAAAGGAACAATATGTTCACTAATACCTCTTAATCCCCAAATTCTAAACCCCTACAAATGCATAAGAAGTTCAATTATATATCCCCCAAGGATAATTTTGAAAATGAAATCTCTCTCCAAAAATCTCCTCAAAACCGATAGATCATCCTGATTTTAAGGCCTAAATAATGTCCACAATGTAGCCTCCAAAAATCCCTCCTAATCAGCATATCAACTCCCCTAAATTAGTTGAATACCTAAATCTAAGGCATAAATAATGCCCTAAATCTAAAGCCCTTAGATTTAGGTCTCCTAATGGTTTCTAAAGATTTTACATCTCTTTACAAAGTGTACCATCTTATTACAAAATACATTACATAACCCATCAAAATCTAACCCAAATGCATAAACCCAATCCATAACATAAAACTATAACTCCATTTGTATAAGCCCGACACCATAGTTTAAAACCCTAACTCCAGAAAAGCCTAAACCTATCCAACACCCGACACCTTACCACCATGGTCAACATGACCCATCAAAAATATCTATCATTGTTTACTTTGCATTTTGGGGAGGTTTTCATAGCATCTATATGAGCTATTGTGCACTGCAGTTAATCTGTACCTTAACCCCTGTACTTTAATGGACTTCAAATTCCATTCAATTTGGCATAGGTATTTTTTTTAGTCATTTTTACTTTGCGAATCTACATTTTGGAAAGATAAGTGTTTCAAAACCCTAGCAGTTTGTGTCACCATGTCTGCAACTTCTTTACTTTTTCTTCGCTTCACCAAGCTCGAGCTATCGATCTGGAGCTCACCATTTTTGTTTGGGGCTTTAGTTGTTTGTCTTGGGCTCAAGAATTGATTGCATAACTATAGCTTCACATTTATCTGTGACTGTGATCATGAAACTTGGGATCTCGACATGGAATCAAGTATAGAGCTCAGGCTCTTGACTAGAGTCATATGCCATAATTTATGGCATTATCCACATGTTCTTTGAGCAGGGTTAGGAACTGGAGTTTCACTATCATAATCTGAGAGCTCATGCTCTGTGTTTCTGCATGTTCTTAAGCAGCTCAAGCGACTCTTAATACCATGACTTTCTTTGCATGTTGTTGTTGTATTTGGGGTTTCATGTGCAGGCTCTTCTCTGCACTTTGACTGGAGTTTTATTGCACAAATCTTGCTTTCCATATAATATGGCACTTCTCCTTGCATCTAGAAATTGGCCTCTCTATGCATGAACTGGTCTTCACCCGCAACACATGGCACTTTGTATGCATTTTGGACTCCACCATGCTCGATATGTGTAACTCCCAAATAAGTAACATTTACTCATTCTGCTATCTGTAACTTTACTTGAAAATAGATGTTATTTTGGGCCGGCATGTTGTAACCTTCTACAATATTGGTTAAGATTTTGGGTTTAAATGAGTCCACTTTTCTGGTTTTAGAAGATTTAAATCTTTTTTGGCAACAAATTTGGGTCTTCATTTGCTTCTTAGTTGAATCCCCTCTTTTGTAGCATGAAATTGAGCTTCACTTTGAGTTTTGTTTGGTATTGCACACCATGTGTTATTCTCTTCATTATTGTACACTATGTTGGATGAATGGCAACAAAACTGAAATACCCACATGGATTTTTTGTAGATTTAGATGTAAACTTGAAATATATGCAAGCTGTCATGCTTCACTAAGAGATTATCTTTTGTTGGCCGTAGACTCCATTTAATGTTTTCTTTAAAAGCACGACAATAATGTCATAAAACAAAACACGTATTCTTACTGTTGCAGCCGTGGACATCTTTCTCGAACTAAACACATCACATCTTTAATTTGCAACATAATGTAACCTGTGCTTTTGTTTCCATCTATTACTATCAGAACATTTTTCAACATGTGTTTCCTCTATGCAAGAAAATAGAAGTTAACAGCATAACAACACACTGCTTATTCCATTTTTATGTAAAATATCACCCATGGGATTTGAGCACGGGCTCCTGACTCCCATGGGCAACATTTATAACATAAATCTCACCCAAAAATGCACATCCTCTACTCAACTCCTGCAACTGCATGCACTGAACTCTCCAAATTTATTTAAACATGAATACTATACTTGATAACAACATTATAATTGATGGATACACATGGTACTGTCATTTCAACACACCAGAATAGCACTGTTTGCTAAATACCCTGCATAGAACATCACTTCATAGTCACATTAGGTGCATGGATACTGTACTTGACTTCTTTTTCTGAATAAATGAATTACCACAGCATCATTAACTCTTTAGTTAATTCATAACTATAACGTGAATACATACTGTTCTACACCATTCTTATGAACATATGCATGAAAGATATCATTGTTTTAGATGCACACTCCTTTCCATTTGTTTGCAAAAATAGATATCACTGTAGAATGATTTCTTATCTCATTCCAAGATAAGTACCCAAACAACATTGAAATTTAGTATTTGTTAAATGCCAATAGTTAATGAAACCATGCATATGCTTTTCTCATCTTGACACAATGTAATTGGTCATTTTCTATAAATGCATATTTTATGACATCATATAAATACTCTCTATTTCTGACCTATCCTTGCACACACATAACTTACACAACAATACTAATTATCCATTACATTTTTTATATTCATTTCATAAAAGGATACCATTGTTTGAATGTGCACTTTCCTCTTTCAATTAAACAGTAAACATACATGCTACTGCTTTGTTGTCATCTATCATATTTCATAAAAAAGTATTCAAAATAGCACTTAGGATGAATACTTGTCATGTTTACTTGATTTTCTCAATAATATTTAAAGTTTCAAACATCCTTTCCATTTTGTATGACAATGCAATTGGATCTTTTGCATATGCATACTACTGCATAACATCATTACTGTCATTCTCTTATTTTGATACATTGTTGATTCCACATGCATCTTTCAAACAACATTACATAGTATTTCATCTTTTCTTTGTACAATGATAAGGTACAGTGTTACCTAATTTTTGATCTGCAAGTTTGTTCCTTGTTGCATGTAACACTTTTCAATTAGGAACACTAATCTTTACTACCTCATTTCTCTTCATATGCACCTTTCAGCAGCATCCTTGTAAGAACTGTATCTTCTTTTCTTTCTGAAATTATGAACTCTTAGTACTCTTTCATCTTTAATCAGTGAGGTTCAAGAACGGGCTCGTGACACCCACTGTATTTTCCTTTTATCATCTACAACTTGTGAACTCTTGCATTGTGTTTATTTCTGCATTTTCATACTTTTGTTTCTCTTTCTTGCACACACAACCAAACCCACATGCTAGGTTAGTTGATACAATCAGTTGATCAATGTTTGTATGTAAATGTCATATGGAATGACATTTGTGTATGAATGTTGGTTTGTTGGTTGGGTTTACTAACCTAACATGTTGATGTTCTATAAAAGGTTTCTCAGTTATAAGATCTAAGTCCCTTTGATTCAGATTCTTCTGGTTTCCTAAATAGCAATTCTTGAATAATGCATGATAACAACTATATGCAATAAAAGGTCTCATAGAATTATGTCCCTTTGATACTTTATTTATTTAATGCAGATGCATACTTTTCTATTGCATTGATGTTTTCATAAATGTGCACTTATGAAAATATGATTGTAGCATATAGTTTTAGGTATCTATGTATTGCTTAGATCCAATTTGGATCTAACTATTTTCTCTCTCCATGATGCAGGGCAAAACAAGAAGACAAAGGACAGAGACAAAGCCAAAGACAAGGTTAAAGACATGCAGGTTCAAATGATGTAGTTACTCAGCTCCAACATGTAGAAGACCTCTTAAAGGAAATGCATGGACCCCTAAACCTTCTTTATGCTCCTTTCTTACTTTCAGAATTGTACATCCTCTCTAGGTTTACAATATGAAAGATGTAACCTATGAAGGAATACTTGTTTATTACATTCAATTTGAATGCACAATGTAATGATCAATTATGAAATTGAAATTTTAAATCTGATCAATTATGAAATTGAAAGTTTAAATCTGATCAATACTTAGAGTACAATATTAGTGTTAACATGAATGTAAAAGCAATGTATTTTATCTTCATTATATGAATAGTAGTGTTGAATAGGTGTACCTTTATGCAATCTTTTTGATGTTTATAGTTTTCATGCTGCAAGTGTACTTTATCTTCTGAATTTAGCCAATTCTGCAACATAGGACAACAACTATAAAATCCATAATCCAATGTAAAACAATATCAATGTACCAATTTAGTGTGTAAACTAAAATGATAACAGTTCCACTAGACATGTAGTAATATAGAACCTATCAGTTTTTTGATCAGTGCCTTATCCAATGGGCCGCACTATAAAACAAATACACTATGTAGAAGTCAATAATCATCAGAGATTCTAGGCCATAAATACAACTATCCCCAAACCCATACTACTTGAAAGATCATAGTGTATGTAAATACGAATCTATGTATTAATTAAAGCATCCTTTAATATGATCTTTGATCAAAAATCTAAAATAACTACATAAACATAGAGAAATTCTATGCTAATGAATCGGAAATTTCATAACTCATAAGATAGTACAACACATGAGAGATTGTAATCTGGATCTTTGTATTAAGTATATAGAATCCTCCTTCTATATACAAGATGTACTTAGAGGTAACCTCTTCAATAATATGCAAGAGATCTAACTTTTATCTCCAATTATCAGAACTATCTAGTACAACTCTGCTATATTTCCCTGATTGAAACTTTACAAAATGCTTACAATCTCAATTTTCCAACCCCTTCCAATGATCTTGGGAATCCCTTTATAGAATAGGATTGCAACAAGCTAAAAATCAATTGGAATAAGGACAAAACAAATGACTCAAGAAAAAGACAAAATAGAAAGTGAAGTGATAACCACTTTTGTTACAAGATATTCAAAGTATTTTGTCTTCTGACCACCTGGGTATTTGCAACAACTTTAAGTTTGTTCCACAGCTACCATCTAGAATTTTTTTTTCCTTGATCTTATTTATGTAGGATATTTTAACTTTTTGTGTATTATTCAAAAATTAGGAAGCATTCCCATTTGTTTTCTTTTACACATTATCACCTTCTCCTTGATGAACTGCATTATATCTTTCCTTCCATAACATGTACATCTCATCACTTGGCCAAGCAAAACTGGGGACTTCATTCTTGTTGTTGTCGATTTCATTCCAACTGAAACTTGCTTTCTCAACTTCCTCTTTCCAGAAATAAAAAATGTCCTGGCTTTGCTGATGATTTCAATAGTTTGGGCAAACAAAAGTGTGCTTTCCATAATAACACTATTGGTCCTTGTTACCAATGCCTCATTCATCTGTCTCATCCATAATGCTTCAATATTTGTTTCACCATTCTTCTTGAAAAGATTAGGAAACATCTCATAACAATCCTTTTAATATTCCTTCCTCAAAGTCTCTACCTTCATCAAGATGATGCTCCTCTTTATGTAAAAGTCCATTAATAATTTAAAGCATTTATAAGTGCTAGTTAGTAAAATGTCAACATTATTTTCTTCTTTGGATGTAGAATAGAAAAATTTCAATTCTTCCCTTGTTCCCTTCCATATATCCATTATTGGATCCCACTTATCCTTATCTACATCAAATTCATCCATCATGTTGATAATCTTCTTTCCTTGCAAATAAATGGTAGCAGGACGTAAATCCTTAGTACATTGCATGAGAGTGGCATGTATTTTTTCAGCATGCCTTTGATGTATCCATGCCCTTGCTTCTTTAAAAGTTGCACAATCTTGATCCCAATTTCCCTTGACTGCTCTAACTTAGTCCTCTCAGCAATTAGTCTTTCCTTTTCTAATTCCAAGTCTGCCTATGTAGTAGGACTTGATGGCATGGGAGAAGGGGGATAAGTTATAATTGGACTGGATGAAGAGGGTTGGTGTGGATCCTATGTAATCATTCCTTGAGGAGAAAATTGATTTGTTTTTTTTTACCTTCTACGATATCCATTTTCTTATCCTTTTCAATAGATTTTATTCTTTCATCATTATAAGCCTTCATAATTGTCTCAAATTTTGCTCTTAGGATTTTGATCTCTTTTTCCTACTTTTCAGCCACTTTCATGCTGAATTTTTCTGATTCTAATGTGAGGCTATCTATTTCTACCCCTGAAGTGTCTGCAACTATTTTTACCAAGAGGTTATGTACATGTTCTTCCTGAATTTATCCACTAGTTGTCTTGTGGCTCTTCTTTATTATTCACCACATAACTAGGGCTTCATGATCTTTACTAAATTTCATTCCCTTTGATGCTTGTTGTGCTTCTGCCTCAATAGCATGGATAGTCTTGGTTTATTTTCTGACAACATCAAAAACAATAGCATCTTCTATGTTCCACTCTGGAAGTATTAACACCCCTTCTTTCTTGACCAACTCTCTTCTTTCTTCAGGAGTTATCTTCTCAAACTTGGATATCATTTCCTGTTTTATCTCATTTTCAATTTCTTGTTTTCTCTTTGTAGGTTGTTCCTCTTTCTTTTGTTGGAATTTATCTTTGAAGATATCATGCAGACATTAAACCAAAAAAGTATATCACTTTACAAATAGAGCCAGAGAGGGCCAAAGCAATTTTGGGTAGGATAATTCCTACTAGAAGTGTCACACCAGGGAAGTATGTGGTATACCAAAGGAGATGATATATCACAGTCCTGCCAAGAGTTGAAAAGATCCTTGATCGAAAAGGGAAAATGCCATTAGACTCTAGTACTCAATCATTTCCATCCCCCAAAAGGAAAAGGGTAGAAGGAGAGACACAAAAACAACAACAACAACAACAACATGAAAACATATACTCTCCTTCCCAATCTCCTATGCATATGGATGAACATATCCTTGATGAATGCTTCTGGATCAACACATCTTGACATTATAGCAGTCAAATTATAAGGGTGCAAATATATCTGCAAGTGTTTCCATCCTTCCTGTGTGATGATGAATTGATGGGAAACTATGATTGTGGGAAAATGGTTCCTTTCCCTCTTTGTGTTAGTGCTTCTTCTTGTAAACCTCCAATCTACATTGTAATTTCTACTAATCCCATCTAAAGGGGCACTCCATACAGTAATATATTTGGCACTCCTCTAAAGCTATAAACTATGAAAACTATTGACACTAGGTAAACAATAATGTCACCCTAATTATGTACCATTTTAAGATCTTGATTATATTCCCTTGGCCTCAAAAGTTCTAATAGTGACACAAGAATTCTAGGATCATCAGACAGCAGTAATGTCCTAAGTCTGGCAGCAAAACATCTATCAAAAGTGATATAATTTGCTTCTTTCTTATCCCAAGACATATCTGGATTTCATAATTGCATAGGCATATCTTCATCATCCTTGACTCTCATCAGGATCATCTCTTCCTCAAAGTAATCTTGCCCCTTAAATAGAAACATGTGCATCAGCATGGAGTACCATGAAAAAGGTTTGGCAATTTTAGAGTTGTTGACGCCTATCAAACCCTCATGAATTAGGTCTCCAATGTATGGAGCAAAGTCAAAAATTATTGCTAAATGAGGATGCAAGATCTAAACCATCATGAACATATAATGGATGGACATCTCATTTTCTTCATCATCCCAAAAGATTTGACAAAGAGCCCTATATAATCCTCTAGCTTTTGGAGTAAAGTAATCAAGTTTAAAGGGTTCTTGGGTGTTTGTCCCTACCAGAATCAAGTCCCCAACTTTTTTAAAAAATTCCTCCAGTGGTTCTTCTCTAAAATAGCCCCTTTGAACTTGATATATCTCTTTAAACTGATTGAAGTCAATCTTATCCATAGGGTATCTTGATCATTCAAACTAAAAACTTTTCTAATTTCTTCTATAGTCACACTGATTATGATGTGTCCATTCTTATCCCTAACCACTCCCTCTATGTTGTCATACTTCTTATCTATCTACATAAGCATGTCTATATCCATAAAAACTCTAGGCACCACTAATTTTCCTACATCAAACTGCCATACATTACTATTTGGAGCACATGCATTTCTCTGGCTAAAAACCACTTTGAACAGAGCTAGACCACTCATACCTATGTTGACATCTCTAATTCATCTACCCAAATCATACAAACCCTCACCAATTTTAAAATGTGGGTGTTTGGGAACTACCTCCTTTATTTTGGTTGAATCATTAGTTGACCTAGTCAACTACTATAACAAGTCATCACACACATTTATCTCCCAATAGTCTATTTTCCCTTTAAACTCTCTTCTAGGAGGCATTTTAAATTTAGGGTTTTAAAGTCTAACAATTAACAACTTTGAGAATAAAACCTTCTTATTGAAAACCCTAGTGTTCCTTCAAATTTCTCAGAACTCACAAACACAAGTATCAAAAAATTACCTATTTCGCAGATAGCTTGAAAATCTGAATGCGGTCACTGCAACTTTGCTTCTCTCCATTCCTTCAAAAATTATGAAAAATAATATTTGAATGATCAATCAAATGACAATCCCATCATCTTTGAGCATTAAATTTCCACTGTGAAGAAACACACATTCGCCACTACTTCTACTGAGTTCAAAATTTCGTGACTAAAAGTTCATAACTGTTACTTTATCATTTTAAAACACAGGCGTCGATCCTAACAACTTTCCTTTACATCAGATGGTCCACAAAAATTCTTTTATAATGTTCATCTCCTTGGACACGTGTCACAACATTGTGTTCCCTCAAAGGTTATGTTTCAAACACTTTTGATCTAAGGCTTTACGCCCACCATTAGATCTTTACATACTTAACTGCACTTTACCTTACTTTACGTTGCCATAGGGTCCCATCACTTTGGACATGCGTCGCCATGGCTCATTTTCTTGAAGGTTTAACATCTATCACTTTATATTCAAGGCTTAACTCCAGTTGTCTAATCTTCATAATCTTTACTGCCTTTACTCAACTTTATAACCCGCGGTTATGAACTTGCAGAGACACATGGCGGAACCACGCAATGCCTTAATGGTTAAATCCAAATCACTTTTGATCTAAGGGAACACACAAGCTATTAGATATTTATTAACCTCTCTTGTCTTTAGTCAACTAGCTGTCTACCAAACATGGTCTCAACTTGCCCAGTGGGACACGTGTCACAACGATGTGTTCCCTTAATGCTTAAGATCCCTTCATCTAGTGTTTGAGGCTTAATGCCCACTGTTAGATCCATTTTAAGATGCCACAAATTTGATCGATTCTTTATTATAATGTTGGGCCAACTGTATTCTAGGTGTCAACACGGTGCTTTCCCTCAATGGTTATTTCATCAACATCTTTATTGCGAGGCTTTGCGACCACCATCGAATCAAATTTGACTTCTCTTATGTTTAACTTCAAATTTATGACTATGCTCAAACCCGCTTGGACACATGTCATAACCGTGCAAAGCCTCAAAGTTTATCTTGCTTCATCTTTCATCTTAAGGAAAAGTGCGGGCTATTAGATCAAATAGGATCTACGATAATCTTATGACTTGTATTTTAACTATAGCTGAACGCGCCAGATACACATGGCATCATGGCGCAATACCTTAAAGCATAGATCTCAATAATCTTCATCTTAAGGAAATGCATGGACCCTTGGATCAAAAAGAACTTTCCTGACATATGATGTAATTGTTAGAAATAACTAGGAGGGGGGAGGGTGAATCAGTGGCCTCAAAATATTCCAATAAATCAACCCAAAAACTTGATACCACAATATTAAGCCTCTAGTTATCTTTAGTCCTACAAGATGTACACCTTCAAATATAATTATCAAATAACTACTTCTCGGATTTCACTGTTAATCCTTATTCTTAATGTTTACCAAATAGCAGTCTTTCATCCACCGAAAAATAGTAAATTTCTTAGTGTATACTGATCAATTCAGATTAGTTATGTGTAATGCAAAAAACACTAAATTAATGACTCATAAACACATTAACAAATGTATTTTTAATGTGGACATCCTTTTAAGGGAAAAAACACTTAGGACCGGTAACCTAAAATTTTTACTCTTCTAAAGTGAGCTCAGTGAAGATCCAATCTTGTTAAAGGTTGCAAACACACTGTTAGATGTGACCTTGTTAGATGATTTAAAAGATTAGTTTGTATATTGATATCGGGCATCTCTATGGTACCTTCAATGACCAAACCCAATGTAGTTTTTCAAATGGTATCTGGCATCTCATGCTATCTTTATGATCAAACTTTTTTATACTCCTTAGGATGTATCTCAATATAGAAAGGATTGTTAAGTCCTACTCGGTTAAGAGACTTTCTGAATCAATGGTTAAACTGAAACAATAAATGATCTGTTCACATATACAACTTGGACTTATAGATTTTCAGATTTATTGTAAGTTCATTAAACCATTCTGATCAATATATATTTTCAATACCTTTGCTCCACTTCTTTCTTCTTAGTGATGTTGTGCTTCTCTTTTTCTTGGAGTCCATAGAAATCTTTAGCTCTTTCCTCAACTTGATTGATTAGGACTGTATGAATTTTTTCTTCATTAGTTTCTCTTCAGCATCCTTTTTTTCATTCACTCCCCTTTTTTCATAATGAATTAAGTTGTCTCTTTATAGACATGATATCACTATTTCTCACTTCTTGATTTTCTTGTTCTTGGTGTGATCCGCAATCTTATCCAATCTTGCTTTAAAGCATAACTCCTATTTTATCTCATAGAAATATTCTTGCCAACTGGATAAAATATCTTTTAATCTTTTTCTTATCTTTTGCATTAACTTGTCGATTAAAACAATGTCAACAACTAGTTAAATCTATCTTTATCTCTTCTAGCTAAGTATTTTGTCATTTTTGAACTCCAGTTAACTTTGGTGTTTTAACTCTTTGATAGCTTCGGTAAACACTTTAGTTCTCCTCAGGCTTCTCCATCGGTGTTTTCTATCCATCGGGGTTGTCTGTCCTTTGGTCTTGTCTATCCATCGGTAATGCTCATCAATTTCTTTGCTTGGGCATCACTGTGAATTTGATCTCAGTTTTCTCTATCCTTTGGTTTCCAATGGCCATCTATGTTTGAAGTCACTTAGTGAATGCTTATATTTTATGCATTACTAAAAGCATAATCTTATTCTCTTTGATTCTCTAAATTTTTTGACACTTTGAATATAACCAATTAGATTATATCAACTTGACATAAATGACAATACAATCCATTAATTGATTTAATGTCTTGCATTATCTTTCTGCATTTCGGTGCAACTTAACATATTCAAACATTCAATTAGTTACATGTCATCAATCTCTCCCTTTGGCACTGATGGCAACACACTACCTTTTCACACTATATTATTACTAATACAATATGAAATATAATAGTTGAAGTTCATCAATCTCTCCTATTATAAATAATAGAAATGTCTGGCTCTTGGTAAGCTCATATATCTTAGATTTGTTTCTTAAAGAGTGTGTTCTTCAATCTTCAATCCCTTTACTGGATAGATGTAGCAACTTATGTCTCTATTTCTGATATGTGCTCTACCTTGACTGTTCCTCTCTTTGATAATCTCTTTTTCCTTTGACAACAAGCTCTCCCTTAGTATGTATTCTCTCCCTTTGTTACTTCTCTCCCTTAGATGGATATTTCATATGTAATCAATCCCATTGGATAATTATTAACTCTCCCTTTGAATTCTTAGGAACTTCTATCCATGGATAATGATATAATATCTTTTGATAATGAGAATAATCTCTCCCTTTTGATAATCTCTGATAATAAGATAATCACTCCCTTTGACAACAATGCCAAACAATTATTCCATATCATCTTCCATCCCTTTTTATAATACACTCCTTGAATTTCCCTATCCATCAGCAATACATTGTCTCTGGTGTTCAGTGCAGATTTATACCTTGCTTTGTACAGATATGTATCTATTGCTATCCATCTCGATGCTTTCATCAGCATGAATGATCTTCTGATTTGTATATAGGCTGATGCAGCCTCCTAGTTAGCTTACTGACTGATAGACAAGGGTTGGACCCCTAGTCTCAGTCTCAGGTACTCAAATATATTTTTTGATAATGTCTTGGTAAAGATGTTAGCTAATTGTTCCTTGGATTGAACATATTCTAGTATCACCTCTTTTTCTTGCACTTGTTCTCTTAAATAGTGATACTTGATTGCAATATGCTTAGTCTTAGCATGCGTGACTGGATTCTTAGAAATGTTTATTGCACTATTATTATTACAATAGAGAATCACTGGTTCAAGGATCTTCATATTCATACCTTCCAGCAACTATTTGATCGATGAAATATTTCAGAATTTTGCAACAGAAGCCACATATTCTACTTCTACATTAGACTAAGAGATGCATCCTTGCTTCTTGATGATCCATGTGACAAGTTTGTCACCCATGAAGAATACTCCTCTAATTGTGCTCTTTCGGTCATCAATGTTTCTATCTCAATCAACATCTTTATAGAGTTGTAGCTCAATTTTTCCTTCTCTTTTATACCATAAGCCATAGTCCTCAATGTTCTTTAGATATGTCAGAATTCTCTTGATAGCAATCATATGTGATTCTTTGGGATTAGAAGAGAATCTTGCAACTATTCCAACTGCATGTGCAATATATGGTCTAGTATGAACAACAAACTTTAGTTTTCCAATCATTGATCTATACAAGGTCTGATTTACCTCATTTGACTTGTCTTCCTTTGTTAGCTTACATCCAGTAGCCATAAGTGTTCCAACTAGTTTGGAATCTTCCATTTTGAATATCTTCAACACTTCCTTGATGTATTTGGACTGAGTGATATATATGCCTGCATCTTGTTGAATAATCTGTAGACCAAGAAATAATTTGATCTCCCCAAACATAGACATTTCAAACTCTTTGCTCATTTCATTAGAAAATGATTTTCATAACATTTCATTTCCCCCAAAAATAATATCATCACAAATATTTCAGCAATCAGAATATTACCATCAATATCTTCTATTAAGTACAGATTGCTATTTTCACTTCTTACAAATTCAATGCTAATGAGATAGGAGTGAAGTATTTTGTATCAGGCTCTCAGTGCTTGTTTCAATCCATACAAGGATTTATGTAGTCTACATACCATGTTTCTCTTTTCTAGATCAACAAACCCTTCTGGTTGTTCAATGTATACCTCTTCTTCCAGTATTCCATTTAGGAATGCAGATTTGAAATCCATCTGGTATACCTTGAATCCTTTGAATGCAGGATAAGAAAAAAGAATTCTTACTCCTTCTATTCTAGCAACGGGTGCAAAGTTTTCACCATTATCAATACCTTCTTCTTGTGACTTCTCCATTCTCATTCATCTTGTTTATGAATATCCATTTGATACCAATGACATTCTTGTCAACAGGTCTCGATACTAGTGTCCATGTACTATTCTTCTCAATCTGTTCTATTTCTTCATTCATAGCACTGACCCATTCTTCATTTTCAAGTGCAGTATTAACAAATTTAGGCTCAAAATCACAAAGTAAACATCTAGTATTTAGTGACATAATTATTGTTCTCATTCCAGCCTTCTTGTCTCCTATGATCTGATTATGTGGATGATGTCTTCTAACATAATTGACAAGTTTTGGTTCAGCTCTTTGTCCATCATTCTGATTATCTTCTTGATCTTCATTCTGATCTCCATTGCTTGGTACATCATCTTGAGTATTGACCTAATTTTTAGTAATTACAACCTGATGCTCAGTTGTAATGTTCTATTGCTCAGGAGTGATACATTGTTTCTCAGGTAGAGTGTTAGGTTCTTCAGTGTAAACAAACTTGTTGTAGTCTTCTAGTTCTTTTCTGGTTTCCTTATCATTAATCTCTACAAATTCATCTATGCTTACATTTTCACTTTCAATGATCTTGTTAGATGACTTGTTAAGACATTTATAAGCCTTTCTTTTGGTGGAATACCCTAGAAAGATACCTTCATCACTTTTGGAGTCAAGATTTCCATTTCTATCAT
>MU226980.1:2806755-2832340 GCA_018584345.1 Thuja plicata | reverse complement strand
AATACCCTAGAAAGATACCTTCATCACTTTTGGAGTCAAGATTTCCATTTCTATCATCTTTCAAAATATAACATTGACTACCAAAGATTCTGAAGTAACTTACATTGGGTGTGTAACCATACCAAAGCTCATAGGGTATCTTCTTTGTGTCCTTCTTCAATTGTACTATGTTCAATGTGTAGACAGTAGTACTGAAAGCTTCCCTCCAGAAAGCTTGAGTTATGCTTTTCTCAATCATCAATGTTCTTGCACAATTAACAATTGATCTATTTCTCCTCTCAGCAATTCCATTTTGTTGTGGTTTTCTCGATGTAGAGACCTATATTTTAATTCTATTCTCATTACAAAAATTAGTGAATTCATCAGAAATAAATTCCCCTCCTCTATCTGACCTTAAGCATTTCAATTTATTATCACTTTTTTTTTCTACCATAGCCTTATACCATTTAAACATCTTAAATGCTTCTGATTTATCTTTTAAGAACATAACTATCATCATTCTAGAATAATCATCAACAAAGAGAATGAAATACCTATCTCCATAGTAACTCTTTTTTCTCATTGATTCACATACATCAATATGGACTAATTATATAATTGCATTAGATGTATGGGCTTTACTCTTGAAACTAGACTTTGTCATCTTACCTTTTTGACAATTCTTGCACATGATATGCTTGGGCTTTGACATGCTTGGTATGCCTCTGGCTTTTATTTTATTGCTTATCTTTATCATTTTGTCAAAATTCACATGGAAAAATCTCTTATGGCACAACCATATGTCTTCGTTTCTAGCCATTAAACAAGTGGTGTTGATTTCATCAAGATAGAAAAGGTTACCTTTTGTTTGTTCACCAATTCTGATCAACCTTCCCGATTCATTGAAGATCTTTGCCTTCTTATTCTCAAATGCTACTTGGTGACCTGTATTGTTCAGCTGTGAAACACTTAAAAAATTATAATTCAGTCCTTTTACCTAGTAAGAATTTTCACATTTCATAAGTTTATTCAACATTATGGTTCCTTTACCTTCAACTGGACAAGGTGTGTCATTACAAATTATTACTGAACCACCATTATAGTATTCAAAAGTTTAAAAAAATTTCTTATCATCAGTCATGAGGTGAGTGCAACCACTATCTCGAATCCAAACATCATTCTTATTAACCTTAGAGATGAGTGCAATTTCTACATACCTTTCTTCTTCTTTGTCTGAATCATCCTTCATGGATACAAATACCATCTCAATGTCTTCTTCAAGTTCGGTGTCAGTATCATCAACTATGTTCTCATCTAGGTAACAAGCTTTCTTTCCTTTGTCCTTGTAGTCTTGGTTATCTCTTCTTTCAAATTGTTGGTTGCTTCAGTAATCTCTATTATGACCTCAGTCAAACTTCTTTTCATATGTTCTTTCATTACTTTTGTCATCTTTTTTTTCTGTTACGACATCTTTCAGCAAAGTGTCCAACCTCTTTACAATTAAAACATATAAGTAGTAATTTACCTTTGCATCTCCCTTAGCCTCTCTGTAATCTTCTTTCCATTAGTGCTTCAATCTTATCAAGTCCTTAATCCTCATTATCACTTTCACTACTATTTCTAATAGCCTGTCTATGACTTGACTAACTTATTTTCAAAGAAGATTTGAATAAAGACTCTATAGATGGTAAGACAATATTATCAAAGTTATTCATCTCAAATAAAATTAGTCTACCAATCAGACTATCTATAGTAACTATATTTTTTGCAACTGCTCTCATTTCTTGAATAGAAGATACTCTAATAGCATGTATAGGCAGTAAGGTTCTTAAGATTTTACTTACCACCATCTCTTCTTCAAGTACACCTCCAACTCCTCAGATAAAATTCACTACCTCTTTGATTCTGCAGCTATACTGAGTGATATTTTCTCCTTCTTTCATCCTTAGGTCATCAAACCTCCCTCTTAGGCTTTCTTCCTTTTCTCTTAGTACATTAGCATCTCCTCCATGTACCAGCTTCAATTTATCCCACATTTTCTTTGCAGAGGTGCATGTTTTGACATCTTCAAAATCAACATTGGAGAGTGAGGAAGCAATTTCTATAATCATGCAATTATGCTCATGCTTTTCTCTCAATTTCTCAAGAGTGTGAGGTCCTGTAGGCAACACATATTGAGTATCAAGGTGTTGAGTAACATTGTTACCAATACCTAATAGGTGGAGTCTTATTTTGCTTTGTCATGATGCAAAGTTGTCTTTATTTAACTTGGGCACATCTCGCTTGTTCATCTTGTGATCTTTTTCTTGAGCTGTTAAACTCCCTTTCTAACCACACAAGCTCTGATACCAATTGTTATAAATAACTGAGAGGGGGGTGAGTTAGTGGCCTCAAAAATATTCCAACAAATCAACCCAAAAACTTGATACCACAATATTAAGCCTCTAGTCATCTTCATTCCTACAAGATGTATGACTTCAAATATACTTATCAAATAGCTACTACTCGGAGTTCACTATTAATCCTTATTCTTAATGTTTACTGAATAGAAGTCTTTCATTTACCAAAAAAATCAAATTTCTTAGTGTATACTGATCAATCCAGATTATTTATGTGTAATGCAAAAAAAACTAAAGTAATGACTCATAAACACATTGACACAAGGAATTTTAATTTCATTCACTCCCCTTTTTTTCATAATAAATTAAGTTGTCTCTTTATAGACATGATAACATCATTTCTCACTTCTTGATTTTCTTTTTCTTGGCATGATCCAAAATCCTATCTAATCTTGATTTAAAGCATAACTCATGTTTTATCTTGTAGAAATATCCTTGCCAACTAGATAAAAAAGCTTTAAATATTTTTCTTCTCTGGATTTAACTTGTCGAATAAAACAATGTCAACAATTAGTTAAGTCTATCTTTAGCTCTGCTAGCTAAGTATTTTTTCATTTCCAAACTCCAGTTAAGTTTGATGTCTTAACTCTTTCATAGCTTCGGTCAACACTTCAGTTCACCTCAGGCTTCTCTATCGGTGTTGTCTGTCCGTCGGGGTTGTATGTCCTTCGGGATTGTCTATCCGTCAGTAATGCTTGTTGGTTTCTTTGCTCGGGCATCACTATGACTTTGATCTCAGTTTTCTCTATCCTTCAGTTTCCACTAGCCGTTGGTTTTTGAAGTCACTTAGTGAATGCTTGTCTTTTATGCATTACTGAAAGCATAATTTTATTCTCTCTAATTCTCTAAAGTTTTTGAGACTTTGAATATAACCGATCGGATTATATCAAATTGACATCAATGACAATACAATCCATTAACTTATTTAATGTCTTGCATTATCTTTTTGCATTTCAGTGATCAACTTAACATCTTCAAACAGTCAATCAGTTACATGTCATCATTAATATGAATAAAGGACTTGTGGGCTTTCAAAGTTAGGGAATATTAAAGCCTAGAGACTTAGGAAATATTGAACATGGACCTGTTTAATAAAAAAATAGGTAGACACATACTTTAAGTGATGAAAAAGCTAATACAAAATTAGAAACCTCTCTAACACTTAGGGTTTTGAAACAAAATTTTACAGTTGAAGATTAAAACAAGGGTTTCAAAATTTATACATTACCTTAACTTGAGCTTGCAGACCAAGGATTCAATAGCTTGGAAATTTTTTTATATAGACCTAATAGACCTCAAGGCATTAAAACTTCCAGTTACACTGAAACCAAAGGCAAAGAAGATTTTGAATTCAAGAGTTTCCAAGCAGACTAGAAGGCAGACCTACATGGAGAATCTAGTCAAATGGCATGGAAAAGCTGATTCAGAGGTCACATGGGTGCAAGAGACCTATTTGAAGAAGTTAGGCATTGATCCTGACTTGATCCAATATCCTGGAAGTTGATTTATCTCATTCAAGGAGTATGGTTTAGGAGCACCTAGGTTAGAAAGAATTTTAGGTTTGTAGGTTGTTTGTAAGGTGTTTTGTTCTACCACTTTTGTAATTACCAAGGTTAATTTGATGAAAAAACACCATAGTTTCTTAGTAGTTTTATTTTTAGTTTAGTGTGTGTTGAGGTAGTTTGTAAACCTCTAGAAATCCAACCAAGGCTCTAGCAACCAAATATTGTGAAGTGGCACTAAGTTATACTGGTGTTTGAGCAACTCTGTTGCTCAGGAATGCTACTCGGGAATCTTGCTCGAGTTGCACTATGTTGTTGGGGTTATTCTATGTTGCTCAGGAATGCTATACAGGATGCTCAGGAATTTCTCTTGTTGATGTCTCTTAGGTTACACTTGTTACTTGAGGATATTTCTCGGTGATGTTTCTCAGGGTTTCTTGCGAGTGTCAAGTTTGTTCTGATGCTCAGGTATTGATATTCTCTTTGTGCTGACGCTCGTTCTGATGTTTGATAAAGTCAACACTGATGCTCAGTAATGTTTGTTAACCACCTGAAAACCATGAGTTTTTATTTTATGACCAATCTAGTCAATCTTAACGGCTCAATACATGTCACCTTGTCTTCAAGGAGAAGTGACACCTGGCCAAAGTGATGGGAGGTTGTTGAATGATCGCCCATACTTGCATTCATGAGGTGGGTGAAATTAGTTGAAAATGTGGGATAAATATCTACCTGCATGTTTTTTTAAATGATGGATGCGTATTGTAACAATTAGAGAAATTTTTGAATAGAAGTTGTAGAGTGTTTTTAGTTTATCTTTTGAGTTTCATTGTTTGTTTCAAGTGCAAGTATATTAGTTTTATTCTGTTTTGTAGGTTGTGAGTTCTTAACACATTTTGGGTAGTAATAGATCATGGCCCCTCGAGGTTCTTGAATCCATGGTGAGAACCATGTGCCTAGATAGGATTTGAGAGGAGCCCTTGTACATAGCTTTCTATTTTGTTTTAGTAGGAGAAGTGTTAGACATGAAAGTGGATTTCTTACCCTAGGTGAGCTTGAGGATAGTCCGGTTAGGGAAGAAAGGTAAACAAGAAAATGTTGTGAGAGTAATGGCTGAATGATTTTGTTTAGCTAGAAGCATGAATCTACCCTTGTAGGTACAGTAAGCATGGATTGATATATTTTTGATGGGGGACTGGGTCTTGAGTGAAAGGTGAAGATCCTAGTGACTTCCCTTACGTTAGGGTGTAGAATACCCTAGGAGGTCTGAGTAGGAGACCTTAGAGTAGAGTCAAGATGAATCTCTTGCATTGGACCTAATCCCTTACATAAGATGTCAATTTAGTTGAATTGAACACAAAAGTAAGTAAAGTAATGGATGATATACCTCAGATTTTGTAGTCATTAGGAGACACAACAGATGTCACAATCCAAGATGTGATAATAATAGATATCACTGAAGATCCTATCGATGAGATAAAGACAGATGAAGATGTCATTGTTACTTTCAAGAAAACCATGGAATAGGACACATCAATGGATGTTGCATGGGTTAATATAGCAAGACAAATGCCATTGTTGATACAAGCTATCAATATCATCTCACAAAAGGAGAAGTCACCCGACCATGAAGCAGGCATACCTGAGGATAAGGGTGAAGAGGAGCAGAAAAGCACTACTGATGAACATAATGTAAAAGATGGAGAGAAAAAAGATTCAAGTGAATAAAAAGTTAATGCCACACCAAAGGATACCAAAGGAGAAGCTGCAAATAAAGCTAAGGTTAATGTGGAGATGTCTACACCCAACTGACAGGTGAACACCGAGTAGTAGGTAAAAGGCACAACACCTCCAAAGCCTTCACCAAGTACATTAGACCAAGAAAAGGATCTTGCTATGGTACTACAAACAACTGCCTCCACCACAATAGAAAAGAAAAAGAAGAAGAAAAATAAGAATCCAATTACATTGGATGAGATAATTGAAATACCAGACTGTGATCCTATGACATTGGATCTAGAGTCACTTACAAAGTATACAAAACTTTGTAAAAGAAAATCTATACAAGATAAACTCAAAAAGGAGACAAAGCACACATAGGTACTAGAAACTACAAAATATATCTTATTACAAATTGTACCTGATACCAACATTGATCAAAATGCTTCTATCATTGATCAATCAACACTTCTTTCCAAATCCATCACATCACAGAATGTGGATGCAGAAAAGGAAATAGAAGAACATGCAAAGAAAATTACCAATACAAATTAACAGATAAAATCAGCCAAGAAGTGGCAGAGAACAAAGTAAAACTATCTAAACTAGTCAACACATTAGAACCCATTATTTCAGAAGTTATAACCTTAGTTCACAAGTTATGCACTACAAAGAAATTCACTAAGGAGAGTAGTGAAAAGATTGTAAAGATAGATGCAGATCTAAATGATAGTACACAAGGTCTTAGAACCAATGACAATGAAATCAAGTTGCGTTATGACAAGATTATTGAAGCTAAAAGGTTGAGACTTGAGATTTTAGAGGCAGAATCAAAATTCAGAGATGAGGTAACTAAGCTTCAAGCTCTACTTCTATGAAATCTCACATTATTGCAACAATATATGACTTCGGCAAGACAATTGATTTCCACCCCAGAGATGTATGTCACCGACAGTATCTATGATAGGCACGCAAGAATAACATTGGAGCACATGGACCTAGAACACCTTAAGGAGAAGTGGGATAAAATGATGGAAGACATGTAGAAATCCCATTCCCACATCTTTGAAAAGTTGTAAGCATTACACCTTTTTCCTTATTATCAAAAAAGGGGGAAATAGTATCTGACAAAGAGAGAAATAAAAAAGGGTGAATTGGTAAGGTAAAAAGGGGGAAATAATGAAGGGAGGAAATATATGTATAAAGGCAAGAATATATACATGTACATATACTATACCGAGGCATACATATAGGGGGAGTCATATTGACAAGGTAAAACATAGGTGTATATACTAAACATTTTAGTTTTGCACATATCAGTTTTTGATACTAATGTCAAAGGGGGATATTGATGATCATATTTTTCTGTAGTATGTAAAGGAAATAGTTTTTGAGCCATTGGTAACATGAACACTAAAAGACAGGATTATAGTGTAACCCAATAGAGCAGCTCACAATTTAACCCGATAGAGAAACTCACAGTGTAACCTGACAGAGCAGCTAATAGTGTAACTCGACAGAATAGGTTACAATGTAAACCGACAACATAACCTATAGAGTAACCCGACAGAGCATTCAATAGTGTAAACCGACATACAAGTTCATAGAGGAACCCGATAGACAAGTTCATATAGGAACCCGATAGACAAGTTCACAGAGGAACTTGACAGACAAGTTCACAGAGGAACCAGACAGACAAGTTTATAGTCAACACCGATAGGAAGACTAAAGAGTAACTCGAGCACCAGTCTACCTAGAGACAAATTTATTCTAAGAAATATGGATTTGAGTTAAACATTAGATAAAATACTTAATTTTTATATTTAGATTGAAATATTATCTTTAAATCCATTTCTTGAGGGACAAGTAAAGAAAATGTAATTGTTCTAATCAATCTAACTGATTAAAAACATGCAAACTAGGAGATCAAGTTTGAGTTGTAAACCTTTGATCATAGATTTTTCATAGTTAAGCGTGAAACCTATTTAGGTCATTTCAATATATAAATAGAAGTGTAATCAATCAAAACAAGAGAATGTGATGATGATTGTAGCCGCAAATACATCTATGGATCAGATACAAAGTTTCATGCAAAAGAACAACAAAAGATGAAACCAGTTACAAAGAACAAGATTCAAGGCTACCAAGTAGAAAAAAGGTATTAATCAAACAATATATGTGATACATCATATTGTAAAATTTAAAGGATCTATACCCAGGAATTTAGGATTGCATTATATCAAGTCAATAAGTATTTTTGACTACATTCTAACAAGTGTAGAAAATAAAATAAATCCTTTAGGAAGGTGGATTTAACAATCCTTTTGTAAATCTCTTAACAGAGTGCACACTAAACAGTGTTGCAAAAGCTCTTAACAGAGTAGACCTTAACCAGTCTAAACATGTTACTCCTAACAGGGTAAGATCATCAGAAGTGATCAAACTTGTAAGCCTTAACTGACCCCTTCCATTCTATAGATAGTGAAGTTTTGTGGGTTTCATCCCCACCACGGTTTTTACCTTCTAACATGGGTTTTCTGTGTTACCAAATCTTGTGTCATGTGTCATTACATTTTATGAATGTTTGCATGCAAATTAAGTTTATGAATTGATATTACATGCACAAAGATAGAATAGCACATATGGTCAGTAATGAAAGGAATTGATTACTAAAGGATTAAGGGTTAATTGACAAAAAAATTTAAGGGTAGTGATTCACCCCTCCCCTCTCTATACACACCATTCCATTATTCAAAAACTTTCTTATTTAATGGATATGCCCCTTTCTGAATAGCTTGGCTAAAGAATTCTATAATTTTCTCCTCCCTCACTTTTGCTGGAGGATGTGGAAGGAGAGAAACAATAGAGTTTTCTAGGAAAAATATGCGAAAGTTGAGATGGTTTCTAATCAGATATGTAGGGGATTGGAGTAGAACTTCAATGCTATTATCCATAATAATCCTATCTTGCTTACCTCGTAGGAGGATCTTGATAAAATTAGGAAATGGAAGCTTGGCTTCTCCTCTTCCAAAGCTCATAACCCTAGAGATGGTGTTCAGTGGTCTTCTCCTCTCCAAGGGTGGCACAAAGCCAATTTTGATGGTGTTTCTAAATGTAATCTAGGGAAGGCTAGTGGGTAGATGTTATCAGAGACTAGGTTGGTAATTGTCTTTGAGATTTTTCCTTTCCTATGGGATTGCAAACTAATCACAAGGCAGAAGCTATGGTGACTCTCAATACTATTATGCTAGCAGAATAGTTGAGCTATAAGAATTTATGGCTGGAAGGGGACTCTGTGAATATCATAAATAGAATCAAGGGCCTTAATAAAACCTCTTGGGCTATAGAGCATATTATTGAAGAAATCAAACTCATCTCTCTTAAATTTGAAAATTTGTACATATCGCATGACTACTGTGAAGCTAACTCTATTGCAGATAGGTTAGCGAACATCGAGGTTAAAAGTGACATTAGCCTCAAGTGGATTGAGATGATGGACATTAATAATGATATCAAAATCCTTATTGATTATGATAAGATTAATCATAAATATGGAGTCACTCAAAATCATAATGATACAAAGTGTAATGAGATAGAATAATGTTAATCAACTGATGGAGATAATGAAGACCGAGTGATAATAGGTATACATGTTTGTAGAAATAGTTAGATCAGTTGTTATTTTGTCATTGATGTCAAGCAATTGATTACTGATTAATTTTGAGTTACCATATCATAATAAGGAGAAGTTAAATGGATGAAAAATATAGATCAAACAAAGATGAAGTAACGTTGATGTAGTTGTTTTCTACTATATATTTGATGTTATCAAGTTGGTACATTTGATTGATTAAGTCAGATATAGAAAAGAGTTGAGTTATGATTGAAAAGAGTTACTCTACCGAGCTAGAGAGAGTTAATAAATATAGAGTTATGTTAGTTATTTTTAGTTACCAAGTACTGAGAATGAGTTAGGAACTGAGAACTAAACGAATATAGTTACCAAGTTGCAAGGCAAGTTACCAAGTATAATATATTGACTGAGAATGATGATAAGATCAAGTTTAATACAAAGATATGATGATCTTGATGTTGATAAGGATAAAGGAAGTTTGTTAGAATATCTACGAGTGAGAAAATTCAATGAGAAGATATAAGGGAAGATTAAGCGGCTCAAACTGATTGTTTGATTTCCAAGAAAAATTTCAAGTTACAAGGTAAAAATGGGTGTTTTACCAAGCTGAGATTCATGAATAAGATTATCAAACGGCTGAGATAAAATGATGCAAAACCCAAGCAAGGAGATTAAGAGGAAAAAATTTGTCTATATAAAGGATGTGAAATAATGAGAGAAAAGATGCTAGGAGTTGAATTGAGAAGTAGAAGTTGAAGAACAAAAATTACCAAGCAGAGTAGAGAAGAAGAAAGTGCAAAATCTACAATGTAGGCCAGAGAAAAATAGAGTATATAATGTCAGTATTCATGTGAGCACAAAGGATCTAACCCAAGAAAAGGTAGTTTCTATATTGACAAATCAAAGTTTATATTGTTTCTTATTAGCATTTGTAACAGAGAAAAATTTCTTAACCGAGTGGACTTAACAGTCCTATTTGTAAATCCTAAAAGTAGGTGACATTCCAAAAGAGTATTTAAAGACCTCTAACAAGGCCACACATAATAGGGTGAAGATCTTAACTGATATGAGGTAAATCCCCTAACAGGGTCACATTTAGAAAATGTGTTTGTAATCTTTAATAGGTTAAGTTCTTAACCAAGCATACTTTAGAAGGGTACATTTTTATTGTGGGTCAAAATTCCCATAGAGGTTTTTCCCTTATCAGGTTTCCTCATCAAGTATGGTGTTAAATGAGTTTGAATGGTTCATTTTCATATTATGAGATGTACGATTGTTTATGTTATTAAGTTATTTGTTGAATCAGTTATTATTGTATTCAGTTCCAATGAGTGAATCAGTGACTTAAGTTTAAGTATTTGATTTGATTTTTTCTGATTCACCCCCCCCCCCCCTCTCNTTTTTTCTGATTCCCCCCCCCCCCCCCTCTCAGTGGACCAACAATTGCTATTAGAGAATGGTACTCGGAAGTGTTAAGTTTAAATGGACTTGAGTCAAGATCTAAAGATTTATAAGAGGGAAGCACCAAAGTTGAATAGGGATCATTTATCTACATGGAAAAGTAGAATGAGATTGCATGTGTGTTGTATAGGAGAGTATGGACTTCATTTTCTTGATAATGCATATTTTGCACCTACAAATACACCTTTGACACTTGATGAGAAAAGATAGAAGCAAGATCACACACAAGTCATGATTCAGATAGTTGCTACACTTACAGACTAGGAATATGATGAACTTGATGGATGTACTACTATGAAAGAAATGTGAGGTAAGCTTATTTTGACCTGTGGTGGAGATCAGCATCTTTAGAAGGAAAAACAAGAAAGTTTGAGAGGTAAATTTGATTCAATGAGAATGAAAGAAGGAGAAAACATAAGAAAATACAACACTAGGCTTAAGGAGATTGTTAATTCTATCAAAAGAGCTGGTGGAACCATAATAGAAGAAGATGTTATAAGAAAAATGTTGAGACCCCTGCTACCAAGTTATTCTATCCATGTATCTTCTATACAAGATTTGAGATCCATTCCTCGTATGAATGTTTCACTTAATGCTACTATTGGTAAGATGATTGCATTTGAGATTAACGATTTTGATAATAGTCTACCTACTACATCTAAGATTGAGTCTGCATTTTAGTCATCTTTGAAGATTGGAAGTTCTAAGGACTCTAGAGCTAGTTATGGATATGTGAGCAGTTCTAGTGAGATATTTTATAGTTTTACAAATGGTCTAGAATATTTATATGCTAAAGATGAAGAGAAAGAGAGAGAGTTTGAAGCTTTGTTGGCTAGAAGGCTACAAAGAGGTAAAGGTAGATACTGAGATAAGTTACCCTTGAAATTTTTTAATCATAACAAGATTGGTCATATTGCATCTAACTACCCTAAGAAAGATAATGAGGAGAAGAAATATAACAAAGATAAGGACAAAAGAGAGAACATATTCAGGAGATTCAGAGACTACAAAAACAAATGTTAGAAATCTTGTCATATTTATAATGAAGGACTAAGTGATGATGATTCAGATGACAATGATGGTGAAGAAGTTGTGTGTGTTTCTATTAAAGATGATTTTGATGGAGAAAAAATAAGAACCACGAGCCCTAATATCACAAGTAAGTAAGAATTAAACATGGATTATAGATAGTGGTTGTTCACATCACATGACTAGTGACACACTTAAGTTTATTTCCTTGGAGAAGCATAATGGAGGATTTGTTAGATATGGTAATGATGATCCATACCCTGTGAAAGGAAAAGATTCTATAATTCTATTGAATAACAGAAGATGTGATGATGTTTATTGGTTTGAAGGCTTAAAGTATAATCTGCCAAGTGTTGCACAACTAAATAACACAGGTCACTGACTTGAATTTCAACATGGAAAGGTGAAATTTGTTTATAAGGAGAGTCTAATTGTGACTAGAGAAAAATCTAAAGGTAATTTATTTTATCTTGATACTTCTATGAATATTTCCATGTTTGCTAAAGTTGAAGATGTTTGGTTATGGCACAAAAGGATTTGTCATGTTAATTTTGATAATTTCATCAAAGTGAGTAAAAAGAATAGAGTCAGAGGACTACTGAGATTAGAGAAACCTGAAAATGCTATAAGTAGAGAATGGAAAATGGGTAAATTAACTAAATCTAGTTTTTCAAGAAAGACTTATGTTACACAAGGGATTTTGGATTTAGTGCATATTGATTTATGTGGACCCATGAGAACTCAAAGTTACTATGGAGACAAATATTTTATTTTATTTGTGGATGATTATTCTAGAATGATGTCTATAATGTTTTTAAAAGAAAATTATGATGCATTTCAAATATTTAAGTGGTACAAGGCTAGAGTTGAAAAAGAAACTATAAGAAAATTGAAACGTTTGAGATCTACTAGAGGAGGTGAGTTTACTTTTGATGAGTTTACATTCTTTTGTAGTGAGAATGGAATTAAGAGACAATTGTCAATACCAAGGACACCACAACATAATGGAATTGATGAGAGAAGAAACAAATCTATTCTTGATTATGCTAGGACACTGATGATTGAAAATGGAATTTCACAGAACTTTTGGAGAGAAGTTGTGAGTACTGTTGTTTAGACACTGAACTGAGTACAAATGAAGAAAGGTACCAACAAGACACCTCATGAAATCTATTATGAACACAAAAATAATGTCTGTTACTTTAAATTTTTTGGAAGCAAATGTTATATTCTGAAAGATTTTAGAGACTGAAAGTTTGATATCAAATGTTTAAGTGGTACAAGGCTAAAGTTGAGAAAGAAATAGGAAGACAACTGAAATATCTGAGATCTGATAGAGGAGGTGAGTTTACATATGATGATTTTACACTATTTTGTAATGAAAATGGAATTAAGAGACAAATGTTAGCATTGAGGAAACCACAAAAAAATGGTATTGCTAAAAGAATAAACATATCTATTGTTGATTGTGCAAGGACACTGATGATTGAGAAAGCTATTTCACAAAATTTTTGGAGAGAAGTAATCAGTATTTTTTTTACACATTGAACCGAGTACAAATGAAGAAGGGTACCAACAAAACACCTTATGAAATTAGGTATGATCAAAAGCCTAATGTGAGTTATTTCAAATTTTCTGGAAGTATATGTTACATATTGAAATTTTCTAGAGAGGAAAATTTTGATTCTAAATGGGATGAAGGGATATTCTTAGGATATTCTACAAGGAGTAAATCCTATAAGTGTTTCAATAAAGTTACTAACAAAATGGTGGAAATTGCAAGTGTGAGAATTGATGAGTTTGCAAAAAAAAATGATGAAGAAAGTAAAAAGGAACTTGAAGATTATAAGAAATTCGTATATATAAAATATAATGTTCCTAACACTTTACCAAGAGCACCTACCAAGAAGGAAAATGAATAGAGAGTTCAACAACCAAGTGATGAGGATGAAGCAATGATACCTACCGAGCCTATTTTAGAAAAATATGTGAGAAGGCACCAATCCCCAAGAAAGATTATTAGAAATAAAGATGATGGAGTGAAGACAAGAAGAAAGGTAAGAGACAATACATGTTTGATATCTACATTTGAACCAAAGAAAGTTAAAGAGGCACTAGATAATTAATATTGGATGAAAGCAATGAAAGAAGAGTTTGATCAGATTGAAAGAACAGTACATGGACTTTAGTACCTAGGAAAAATGATAAAAATGTTATTGGTACTAAATGGATTTTTAGAAACAAGTTGAATGAAAATGGAGAAGTTATCAGAAACAAAGCAGGATTGGTTTGCAAATATTATGCACAAGAAGAAGGTATGGATTATGGAGATACTTTTGAACCTATTTCTATATTGTAAGGAGTTAGAATACTTCTAGCTTATGTGTCTTACAAAGGATTCAAATTTTATCAAATGGATGTCAAGTCTACATTTATGAACATGGGATACTTGAAGAAGAAGTTTACATTAAGCAACCTTAAGGATTCATTGAGAGAACAAATAAGAACAAGGTATGTAAATTACACAAAGCTCTTTATGGTTTGAAGCAAGCACCCTAAGAATAGTATGAGATATTACACTCTTATCTAATCAAAATAGGATTTTAAAGAATATGTGACAATAGTAATATTTATTTGAAGTGTGACAGTGAAAAAAAAGTTTTGATTGCTGAAATTTTTGTCGATGATATCATTTTTGGAGGCAATAGCACCTTATGTAAGGCATTTTCTCATGAAATGAGAAAAGAGTTTGAAATTTCACTGATTGGAGAGATTAAGTTCTTTCTAGGTCTATATATATAGAAAGTTGTAGAAGAGATCTATATTACACAAGCTAAGTATATAAAAGAGATCCTCAAAACTTTTGGTATGAAAGATTGCAATCCTGTAGGAACACCGAAGGTCACAAGATGTAAATTTACAAAAGAAGATGAGACACAAGAGGTTAATAATACTCTTTACTAATCCATTATTTATAAAGTATAGTATGTCATTCACAAAAGACCAGATATAGCACATGCAATTGGGATTGTTGCGAGATTTTCTTCTAATCCTAAGGAAACACATATGTTTTCACTTAAGAGAATATTTAAATATCTGAAAGGAACTGAAGATTTTGGTTTATTGTACAAGAAAAGAGGTACTTTTGATATATGCAAGTCTACACTGATACAGATTGGGTTGTAAATATTGATGATAGGAAAATTACTAGTGGAGGAGCATTCTTTCTAGGTGAAAGATTGGTCACATGGCTAAGAAAGAAGCAAAGTCGCATTTTAGAGTCTACTGCCAAGGAATAATATGTTGTTGCTTCCATGAATTGTGAAAACATTGTTTGGATCAAACAAATACTTCAAGGTATGCAAGAGATTATCTCAGGTCCTATAACTATTTTTTGTGACAACACAAGTACTATCAACATATCAAAGAACTCGGTTATGAATTCAAAGACCAAGAACATTTGTATCAAGTATCACTACTTGAGAGAGCATGTTAAAGATAAAAATGTGATAATGGAGTATGTAAATTCAAAGGAACAACTAGCTGATATCTTTACAAATCCACTAAAAAAAGATTCTTTTGAGTATCTCAGAGGTAAACTAGGGGTTCTTCCCGTATCCAATATACACTAAGAAGCATGAGGCATTCTGCATCAATTCTATACTTTATTAGAATATCTATTTTTGAATTGATGTTAGTATGACACACTTTAGGTGATTCCTAAAGTTTTGTAGGAGATTTCTGTATGCAATGAGTATTTGTACATGTTAGGTATAATCCACTACTGGAACAAGTTTTCAAGAGTATGAATTTTTGGCATTGTTTTCAAAGAGGAAGATAATTAATTGATGGCATTTATCCATAAGGCAAAAATCGATGAAATAGGAAGGGAATTAATTTCTACTATTTACTCGTGAAGGAGAATCAGTAAGAAAAATATCAAAAGATTTATCCAAGAGGGAGAATAGTTAGACGATCATAAAGAAATGATTGAATCAGAAACAGAACTATCAACTCAGAGGAAGTAATGACAAAGGTTGATATAATTGAGAGTTTCCACAATCAATTTATATAGTAATACTATAGTGTTGCCATCAATGCCAAAGAGGGATATTGTTAATCAACTGATGGAGATGACGAAGACCGAGTGATAATAGATATACTTGTTTGTTAAAATGTGATGTAGAGCTCTCCCCTAATTAGGAAACTATGAAGTGGTGTGACCTTAGGTGTCTCCTTACACCCAAACTATCTTGAAATAGTGCTCTACAACTTTGAAAAGATCCTGCAATAACCACAAACTCACTATCCTCCTAGAAGATTTTGTGTCTCCTTGGTAGAAATGCCTTCTACTAGACTTTGTCTCAAAATGGGAACCTGTGTGTTGAAAATGGGATGGAAAGGTTCCACACTTATCAAATTTCTCTAATAGGAGCGACTTTAAAACCCTTAGACTGTCTAAGGATTCAGACAACAACTCTGGCTTTAGGGCCTTCCTGGCTTATAGCCCTAAGGATGGAGTTTTTGGGATTTAGTTTGTAAAATTCTCAAAGGTTATACCAAAATAAGACCAGATACAAACACCCTTTATATATTTATACCAATCCATAAAAGAAGAGACTCCCAACTTGAAAGGATAACACCCAACTAACACTGTTGCACTAGGCCTAATTAGACCTAAAGGGCTTGTTTCCTTAAGGAATTATTCAGCAATAAAAATCCATAGATAATCCACCAATTTGAATGTTAAAAGGTACCCCTAAGAGACTAAAATACACCATTATATTTCATTTTTCTTCCCCTTAAGTGTTACCATCAGTTCATTCTTCTCTGGACTACACCAAGCACATAGAGATGCTTGGGCTAGGGCTTGCAAGTAAAATTAGCAAAATCATTCTCTCTCTCCTAGGATTCTAGAATCCTATATTAAATTGACCCTAATTGAATTTCCTTGAGGGATAAGGAATTCCCATGGTGGGAAAGAAAGTTAGAGCATGATCTTTGAAAACTACTTCTCAAGGAGGGTTTCATGTGGACCCGAGGAAGAATTGCTTACAGCTTTCAATCCTGATCTTCAAATAAAATCAAACCAATTGATTTGAAATCCTACGTCATGTCAAGAATTGATTCATTTATTATCCTTCCTCTAAAACAAAATATCAATCTGTACATGCACCATTTGTAGTCCAGAATATAGGGAAAATAAGGAATTTTTATTGATTTGCAAAAAAATCTACATCAACTGTCTTCCACCCACCTAAAAGATATTATTGAAGACATTTACCAAAAAATCCAACTAATTTTTTAAGGTTTTGACCGTTGAGATGCATTTACAACTTATTTTGCAACTTTTTCAAAAAGTTGCTTGACAACATTTCTTGCATTGTGCAACTTTTTGCCGTTCTTGCAAAATTGCACTGTTGCCTTTATAAGACCAAATTCTAAGATCCTAAGGATAATTATTAAGATAAAACATAATCAAATAGCCTAAGAAAACACAAAACTATGCCATTTGACCATAGTCAAAGCCCAAAGTTTATAAAGACACCAAGGGTGATTAGGTGTTACAAGTTGGCTTATTAACAACTTATAAAATGATCTCTATGACCCTTAGGCATGAAGGCACTTGGGTGAATCTTTTGAAGACCCTTGAAGGATATTTCTTTAAAGAGTGGAGGGAGGTGCTCCTGTACCATGCTCCCTTTATTTGAAAACTTAGGTTCCACTTGAGACAAACCGTTGAAGGGATGTCCCATGTTTGTTAATATACTCTTCATTCATCCACGTGGCATTAATGTCAGGTAGCCCCTTATATTTAACCAAGTAGCTTGTATAGGTCTTCTTTCTAGTTTGTTTGACAACCTTGGAGTCAAGAATAATTTCCAACTATAAGGGTTGTCTTGGTGAGAAGTCCTTAAGCCATGCAGCCTATGTATCTTCAATATACTACAAAGAATTGTTAGATCCTACATCACCTTTAAAAGGAGTAAGATAAGAAATTTTAAAGATAGGATAAATAGAAATAGTTGGTGGTAAAGAAATTTCATAAGCATTGTCTCCAAATTTGTGGAGTATTTAACAGGGACTAGGGTATGTGTAGGATCATGGTATGCCAAAAAGTGGCAACGTGAAAAAGAAGTCCTGATTGGTAGAATGATTGAAAAATAGCTATAAATTTCAAATGGTGTATCATTTTTTAAATCTGAAACATGTGTCACATTCTATGCTACTCCTACTACAATAAAAAAAACAAAAAAAATAAATTTGATGAAGTTTATACTAAGTTAAGGTGGTCAGACACGAGATTTTTTATACTCTGGAAAAGTTATAGAAGAAAAATCATAATTAATTATTTACTTGGAAAAAACTTACAAAAAAATATGCGTCACATCCAGACATTAATCTAATATTTATATCTAGAATCTAGTAATAAAATATTATCATTTGATTGTGTTTAAGGTGGTCAGACATACGTTTACTTCTTATCTTTTTAGTCCTGATTGATAAATTGATTGAAAAATAACTATAAATTTCAAACGGTATAACATTTTTGAAATTCAAAATATGAGTCACATTCTATGCTTTTCCTACTACAATTAAAATCTTAAAAAAAAATCAATTTGATGAATTTTAGACTAAGTTAAGGTGGTCAGACACGAGATTTTTTATATTCTGGAAAAGTTGTAGTAGAAAAATCATAATTAATTATTTACTTGGAAAAAAATTACAAAAACATATGCGTCACATCTGAACATGAGTCTAATACTTATATCTAGAATCTTGTAAAAAACTATTGTCATTTGATTGTGTTTAAGGTGGTAAGACATACACCTTCTTCTTATATTTTTCCTGAAATTTTCATACAACTGCATTGAAATTTGAAATTTCACCATATAGAATTTTTTTTTTTAAAGAAGGGATAGTAGCTTAGAAACTAGATTCAATTTTCTACAGATTCTCTTCTTGCACATTTTTTATATAAGATTATTAACTTGTCCAAATTTTTTATGTCAACTTTCCTAACCCTGATTTTTTGAATTTTTATTGCCACTTAAGGCCTAGTTTGGCATACCATGATCCTACACATACCCACCAATCCTCCTCATCTGCAATTTGTGTGTCCCCTAGGTATCCTTTCTTTGTTCAGATATGCGCACACTTGATCTCCTTCTTTGAAAGTAACATGTCTCTTCTTTTTTTCTGCTTGCTCCTTATACTTTGAAGTATTTTGATTTAACGTTTCTTTGACTTGATCATGACTCTATTTGATCCATACTGACAATTCATCACCTTGTTCACTAACCTTGAATTAATTTGGTAACTTTCTCAATTCCATTACTCCTCTAGGGTGAATTCCATAGTTCAGTTGGAATGGTGTCTTCCCTGTTGACCTATTGACTAAATCATTAAAAGAAAATTCTTCTTGAGGAAGAATGGTATCCCAAGTCTATCCATATTGTTTAGTAAGATATCTAGGGAGGTTTCCCAATGATCTATTTCCTACTTTAGATCGCCCATGTATTTGTGGATGGTATGCAGAATTGAAGGACAAATATGTGCATAACTTCTTCCAAAGGGTTCTCCGAAAATTCCTTGGAATTTCACATCTCTGTTTAAGATAATGGATGTTGGAAATCCATGAATTCTAACCACCTCTTTAAATAAAAAATTAGAAATATGACATGCATCATTAGAAACCTTACAAGGAACAAAATGTACCATTTTTCTAAATTTTTCAACTATAACAAAGATGCTATCAAATCCCTGTTTAGTTCTTGGAAGTCCTAAGACAAAATCTATACTCACACTGTCCCATGGTTTTGTTGGAATTGAGAGTGGTTGATAAAGACCCTGATTACTCCTAACTCCTTTGGCTCTTTGGGAAAATTGTGCATGTTTCAACAAATTTTCTAACATTAGTGGGAAGCCTTGGCCAATGATAGTTTCTCCTTATTAGTTCAAGTATCTTGTCAATGCCAAAATGACCACCTAGTGTGCCACAATGTTGATCTCTTATTAGATTTTCCCTCATGGAGCATTTGGGAATACAGAGTTGACCCCCTTTGAACAAAATACCATTATGCAATAAATATTTTAAATATGTGGTGTTATATTCATTTGAGAGTGTAGAGAAAACCTTGTAGATATCACCAAAATATGGATCATATTTGTATAGGTGTTTGAGAGCATCAATTCCCATGATTTGTACCTAAAATTATTCAACCAAAATCACTCTTCAACTGAGAACATCTGCCATTTTGTTTGGGGTTCCCTTCCTTTTCTTTATAGAAAAGTTTCATTCTTAGAGTTGTTCAACCCATTTCATGTGCCTGCAACTTAACTTGTCTTGGTTATTAAGAAAACTTAGTGCACGATTGTCTGTGAAGACAATGAAATATTTAGGGATAAAGTAGTTCCTCCATTGATTGAGGCCTTGAACCATCACATAAATTTTTAATTCATATGTACTATATTTATTCTTGGTTTCATTAAGATTATCTAAAAAGAAAGCCACTGGTCTATTATCCGGATTGAGGACTACACATATGGATAGATTACTAGCATCTGTCTCCACTATGAACAACTTGTTGAAGGTAGGTAGTGCCAAGATTTGATATTGTGCTACTCTTCCCTTCAATTATTCAAAAGCCTCATCTACTAGGGTTGTCCACTAAAGTTTTATCTTCCTACCACCTTTGATGGTATCAAGTAAAGGTGCACAAATATGACTGAAATTTTTAACAAATTTCCTATAAAAGGTAGGCAATCCATGGAAACTTCTAACTTCTCTTGGTATTTTTGGTGTTTTCCAATTAAGGATAGCCTCAACCTTTTTAGGATCCATTTTCAATGTTCCCTTTGAGATGACAAAACCAAGGAATGTCAACTCTTGTTGCATGAATGCACATTTTTCCAGATTGATAGACAATTTATTTTCATGTAGTCTTTGGAGGAATTGTTGCAAGTGTTTCATGTGCTCTTCTTTAGTTCTACTAAAAATCAAAATGTCATCCAAGTAGACCACTACAAACTTTCCTATAAAATCATGAAACACTTCATTCATTAATCTCATGAAAGTGCTAGGAGGATTGCTAAGACCAAATGGCATTACAAGCCATTCATATAATCCCTCAGTGGTTTTAAATTCATTTTTCCACTCATCTCCAGGCCTTATCCTTATTTGATGGTAGGCTTATTTAAGGTCTATTTTAGAAAAATAACATGCTCCTCCAAGATGGTCTAGTAGATCCTCAATTCTTGGTATTGGGAATCTATATCTAATTTCTATCATGTTTATTGCCTAGGTTCAGTGCATAGTCTCCATTTTCCATCCTTTTTAGGGGCCAATACACTTGGGACTACACAAGGGCTGAGACTCTTTTGTATGAGTCCTTTAGTCAAAAATTCAGTGACTTGTTTGGTTACCTCTACATTCTGATCAGGGGTAAGTTTATATGTAGCCTTGTTGGGTAGGGAAGCACTAGGGATGAAGTGTATTTGATGAAAAATATCCCTCAATGGTGGGAGGTCATCTAGTATGTCTCTTGCAACAATATCATTATAATTTTGCAATAAATTGTCTAGTGCCTTTGGTACTTCTTTATGTACTATTTTCTCCTTAGGTTTGAGGACTAAGGCATATCCTACCTTTGAATCTTGAATAGTACTAATAATTTCTTGTTCTCCAGCAAGCATGACTAGTTGTTCCTTTGGATTTTGTTTTTAAGGATTAGGAAGAAAGAGTAGATTATATTTATGACCATTTTGATTAATCTAATAATTTTTTGTGAATCCATCATGGTTGGCTTGTAAATCATACTTTGATAGACGTCTTACTAATAGGTTATAGACATCCATATCTACAACATCACAAATGACTCTATCCTTGTAGAATTTAATAGAGAATTCTACCCACGCCTGTTCATTTATGAGGGTTTTTTGTCCCTTTGTTAACCAAGATACATGGAATGGGTTGGGATGGGGTAATTTTTCCAATTTTAACTTATCTACCATTTCTCTAGATACGATATTTTTAGTAGAACCAGAATCAATTACTAATTTCCATACCTTTCCATGACTCTACCAGTTGGTCCTGAAAAGATTCTTTCTTTGAGGAGGCTCTACTTGCATGGGTTCTTGGATCAAAGTCCTCTTCATCATGAGGCATACTCCTTCTCCAGCATAGACTCTTCCAATTTCTATATCATCTTCTTGCACTAGGTTGACTTTTCTTTCTCCTTGTGTATTTTTTCTATCTCTGTTCGGACACCTATTGGTGTAGTGGCCTATCTGATTGCCATAGTAGCATCTTATTTTCCCATTATTTCTTCCCTATTTCTACCTCTTTCATTTCCTCTTCTTCCTCTATATACACCCATTGTACTACTTTCTACTTGTATGTTCTCTTTGTTAGACTCTCCTTGAGGTCTATAACTTCATCCTCTTCCTCTATCATTCTTACATCTTCCTCTAACACTCTATTCATTCCTTCTTCTGAACTTATCTTCAACTCTTACTACCAATTGATAGCACTGGTTTAATGTGCTAGGGCTTGCCAAACTTAGTTTAGCTTGAATTGAGATTCTTAGGCCTTGCATATATCTAGCAAGCTTCACACATTTTGGTGTAGCAATCTTCACACATTCTGGTTTAGCAAGCTTGGATTTCATCACCAATTTTTTAAATTTGTCAATATAACTTGAGATATCCATCTCTTTTTGTATTAGAATCATCCTTTTCTTATAAATTTGGAGTTCATAATCTTTAGGGACATATGTTTCACTGAGTAGGGCCACCATTCTCTTCCATACGGTGAATGAATTCTTCCCATTCTTTATCATATCATCTTGAGTGAAGTTACACCATGTGAGTGCAAAGCCTTTGAGATTGGACTTGGCAATGTTCACCCTCTGATTCTCAGGGATGTATTCACAATCAAAGAAACTATTTAGGGCATCCAGCCAATCCATTGAAGCATCAAGGTCCATCTTCCCATTTTATGTAGGAAAATCAAGCTTGGAATCCATGCTTCTCCTCTCCATAAACTTTAGAGTCTTCATTAGTAGCCTCTGATCTACAGGAAATTCATCTTCCTCCTACTCAAGGGGTTCTTCTTCACTCCCTTCTTCAACATCTTCAGAGTTTCCACTAATTTTATTACAAAGCTCTTCCCTAAGCTCTTCCATATCTTGCCTCATTAATTGCATTTCAGTGTCTCTTTGTTCATCTTGCCTTTGTCTCTACTCTCTTAGATATCCTACTATCTCTGCATTGGTCATCCTTGTTGAAAACCCTCCATCATCGTCTCCTTCGATGGTGTCAATAGATTCTTACCCTAAGGATCTTAGATGCTCTGATACCACTTGATGCAAATCTCTCCCCTAATTGGGAAACTATGAAGTGGTGTCACCTTAGGTGTGATCCTTACAACCAAATTGTCTTGAAAGAGTGTTCTACACCTTTGAATAGATCCCGCAATAACCACAAACTCACTATCTTCCTAGAGGATTCTATGTCTCCTTGATAGAAATGCCTTCTACTAGAATTTGTATCAAAATAGGAACCTATGTGTTGAAAAGGGGATGGAAAGGTTCCAAACTTATCAAATGTCTCTAATAGGAGTGAATTTTAAACACTTAGAATGTCTAAGGATTCAGACAACAACTCTGGCTTTAGGGCCTTCCTGGCTTGTAGCCCTAAGGATGAAGGTTTTGGGATTTAGTTTGAAAAATTCTCAAATGATCTACCAAAATAAGACCAGATCCAGACACCCTTTATATAGTTATACCAATCCCAAAAAGAAAAGAATCTCAACTTGAAAGGATAACACCCAACCAACACTCTTGTTCTAGGACTAATTAGACCTAAATGGCTTGTTTCCTTAAGGAAGTCTTCACCAATCGAAATATATAGATAATCCACCAATTGGAATGTTAAAAGGGACCCCTAAGAGACTAAAATCCACCATGAGATTGCATTTTTCCACCCCCTAAGTTCTACCATCACTTCATTCTTCTCTGGACTGCACCAATCACATAGAGATGCTTGGGCTAGGGCTTGCAAGTAAAATTAGAAAACTCATTCCCCCTCTCCCAGGATTCTAGAATCCTATAGTACATTAACCCTACTTGCATTTACTTTAGGGATAAGGAATTCCCACGATGGGAAAGCAAGTTAGGGTATGATCTTTGAAAATTACTTATTCAGGAAGGTTTCCTGTGCGCCCGAGGAAGAATTGCTTACAAATTTTGATCCTGATCTTCAAATAAAATAAAACCAATTTATTTATACTCCTAGGTCATGTCAGGATTCAATTAATTTAGTCTCCTTCCTCAAAAACAAAATACCAATCCCTACACGCACCATTTGCAGTCTAGAATATAGGGAAAATAAGGAATTGTTATTGATTTGCAAAAAAATATACATCAATTGTCTTCCACCTTCCTGAAATGGCTTATTGAAGATGTTTCCAAATGAATCCAACTAATTTTTGAAGTTTGTGACCATTAGGATGCATTTACAACTTATTTTTCAACTTTTTCAAAAAGTTGCTTGACAACATTTCTTCCATTGTGCAACTTTTTGCCTTTATTGCAAAATTGCACTTTTTCCTTTATAAGACCAAAGTCTAAGATCCTAAGAATCATTATTAACATAAAACATAATCAAATATCCTAATACAACACCTAGACTAACCTAAACAAAAAACTATGTCATTTGACTGGATAGTCAAAGCCCAAGGTTTATAAAGACACCAAATGTGATTAAATCTAACAAGTTGGCTTATTAACAACTTATAAAATGATCTCTATGACCCTTAGGCATGAAGGCCCTTGGGTGAATCTTCTAAAGACCCTTGAAGGATATTTCTTTGAAGAGTGGAGGGAGGTGCTCCTGCACCAAAATGGTTAGATTAGTTGTTATTTTGTCATTGATGTCAAGCAATTGATTACTAATTTATATTGAGTTACCATGTAGAATTTAAATGGGTGACAAATATAGATCAAAAAATGATGATATAGTTGTTTGCTACTATATATTTACTATTATCAAGTCTATACATTTGATTTATTAAGTTAGAGATTGCAAAGAGTTAAGTTATGACTGAAAAGAGTTACTCTATCGAGCTAGACAAAATCAATCGGTATAGAGTTATGTTAGTCAATTTTAGTTACCGAGTAATGAGAATGAGTTAGGCAACAAGAAATGAATGAAGATAGTTATCAAGTTGCAAGGAAAGTTACCAAGTATAGGATATTGATTCAGGATGATGATAAGATTGAATTTAATACGAAGCTGTGAGGCCTACCCCATTCTGACATAATCTTAACACTATTTCTCATTTATATGCTCTCCAGTCAATACTAATTTTTCTATAGTCAGACTTTTGGGACACATGTATTACTTTGTGGATCCGTGGAAACCTTTGCTTGTATACAAACACCTGATTATGTAAATCAGGATATCTATATAATACTCTATGTTAGTGATGCAGATTTCCCTACAGAACTTAGTTTTGATGGTTTTGTATATTGGATTAGTATGTGGATGTTAGATATAATCAAGATGCAAATTTATAAAAGTTATGTTTATGCATGTGGAATAGATGTAGATATTGTTAAGTTCAATAATATTTGATGCAAGTGTGAGTGAATGTGTGTTCAACTTACATTATGTATTCTATTATTTTTATGTATTAATTTATTGGACCTACTGATGTGTGCAATGAGTGTGAAGGAAAGTTGACCATGGTACTAATCAGGGATTCAGGAATGGACCTATGTGAAAACCGTGATGCTAAGGCCCTGTCTATATAAAGAGACATGGACCTCATTGTATTGTCTTTTTATTCATAAAAGTGT
>MU226980.1:2766755-2799029 GCA_018584345.1 Thuja plicata | reverse complement strand
ATACATACATATATATATGTATATATATATATATATATATATATATATATATTAGTTATTAATAAATTATATGTATAATGAATAGTCACAACTATTCATTATAGATTCTATATATAAATACAAATATATTTTTGTAGAATCAATCAATCACCAAGGCAATTGCATTCTACTACATATTAGTTGATACATTATCTTCAGATCTACATTACTTAATGGTTTTTAAAGACCTCTAACAAGGCCACTCCTAATAGGGTGAAGATATTAACAGATCTGAGGTAAATCCCCTAACTGGGTTACATCTAGCAAATGTGTTTGTAATCTTTAATATGATAAGTTCTTAACCGAGCGTACTTTAGAAGGGTACATTTTTATTGTGGGCCACAATTCCCATAAAGGTTTTTCCCTTATTGGGTTTCCTTGTTAAATCTTGTGTTAACTAAGTTTGAATGATTTATTTTCATATTATGAGATGTATGGTTGTTTAAGATTAAGTTATTTAGTGAATCGGTTATTACTATATTCAGTTCTAGTTGATGAACTATAACTGATTGAATGTTTGAAGATGACAAAGTTGATGATCACTGAGATGCAAAAAGTAAATGCAAGACATTAAATCAGTTAATGTATTGTATTGGCATTGATTTCAACTTGATATGGTATGATTTCTCATACGCATATTGTCACAACACTTAAAGATTTGAAGAGACAAAAAAAATTTATCTGTAACCATGTACACCGAGTGACAGTAAACCCTAATGGATAGTGAACCTCAAACACAAAAGTTCATAGTGTTAACCGATGGACACTACTACACAAGAAAGTGATACCCGAGAAATCATTACCAAACTAACTATGGTTTTCACTAAATAGATATGAAGTTGATGCCCGAGCTATTTGCAATAGTCACTGAGCACACCTGAAGTTATGAGCGACAGGAACTGATGTTAGAAAATGACAAAAAAAATTAGCTGGCAGAGCTATATTTAGAGTTAACTGATTGTTTGTTTTATTTCTATTGATCAATCAAAAGCTAAAGATAAGAAACAAATTTAAAGCATGTTTTATTCCAGAAAGCAAGGAGAGATTTATGAAATAAAACTAAATCAACCATGGAAAGGTTTACAGATCAAGAAAGCTATCTAAGTCAAAAACAAGAAGGAAAATAAATGGTGAAATCATGTCTATATAAAGAGACAAGTAGTTCATTATGAAGAGAGGAATACTAAAGATAATTTTGGGAAAGATAGAAGTCTTCATACAGACCTGATCATACAAGATGAAGAATAGAGCTAAGAATTCTGCAAATACTAAGCAACACAGAAGCAACAACATTCACCGAGAAGAAAGAACAAGGAGGGGAGAAAAGGAACAGAAGAGAATATTTATTAGAAGAGGTATTATGGACTTACAATAGATCTGAAAATCTGCAATTCAAAGTTGTATTGATGAACATATCATTTACTATTTCAGTTTAACCATTGATTCAAAAAATCTCTTAACAAAGTGGGATTTAACCATCCTTAATATATTGAGATACATCCTACGGAGTATCAAAAGGTTTTCATGTTAACAACATAAAGAATGCTAGGTCAAGTGATAAACTACTAGTTTTAAATCCTCTAACAAGGTCGCACTTAATAGTGTGTTTCTAACCTTTAATAGGGTTGGCTTTTCATCGACCTCACTTTAGAAAAGTGAAAATTTTTGGTTACCAGTCCCAAGTGGTTTTTCCCTTAACAGGGTTTCCATGTTAAAAATCCATGTGTCAAATGTGTATATGGTTCATTTATTTGATGTTTTTGTTTACACATTACTAAAATAGGATTGGTTGGTAAACACTAAGTTTATATACTGATATTTTGTAAAGGCTAAGAAAAGATAAACTGATATTCGGTAAAGCTCAAGAAAAGGTTAAATTGTATATTCAGTGAGAAGTATATATATGTTAGATTCAAACAAGGCATACATCTTATAGGATTGAAGATAACTAGAGGTTTTATATTTGTGGTATAAAATTTTGGCTGAATTATTGGATTAATTTTGAGGCCACTGATTCACCCCCCTCTCATTTATTCTAACAATTGGTATCAGAGCTTGTGTTCTTAGAAGGGAGTTTTGAGACTCAAGCTAAATATCACAAGATGAGAAAAAGGGATGTGCCTAAGTTGAACAATGACAACTTTGCATCAAGGCAAAGAAGGATAAGACTCCACCTATTAGGTATTCAAAATGATGTCACACAGTACTTAGATATTGAATTTGTGTTACCTATTGGACCTTTGACAGATGATCAATTAAGAGAGAAACATGAACACAATTCTATGATGATAGAACTTGCTTCCTCACTCTCTGATGCTAACTTTGAAGATGTCAAATCATGCACGACTGCAAAGTAAATGTGGGACAAAATCAAGCTAGTACATGGAGGAGATAAAAATGTGCTAAGGGCTAAAGCTGAAATCCTAAGAGGAAAGTTTGATGAACTAAGAATGAAAGAAGGAGAAAACATCACTCAATACAGCTGTAGAATAAAAGAGGCTGTTAATTCTATCTGAGGAGTAGAAGGTGTACTTGAAGAAGAAACAGTGGTAAGTAAAATTCTAAGAACCTTACTGCCTGTTTATGCTATTAGAGTATCTTCTATACAAGAAATGAGAGTAGTAGAAAATAACAATGTTACTCTAGATAGTTTGATTGGTAGACTTATTTCATTTGAGATGAATAACTTTGACAACAGTGTCTTATCAACTATTGAGTCTGCATTCAAATCTTCTTTGAAAATAAGTAAGTCAAGTCATAAACACACTATGAGAAATGATAGTGATGAACAAGAACTTGATTAAATTGAAGCACTAATGGCTAGAAGATTACAGAGAGGAAAAGGTAGATACAAACGTAAATTACCATTGGTATATTTTAATTGCAAAGAGATTGGACACGTTGCTGCTAGATGCCCTAACAAAAGAAAATATGACATAAACAATGACAGATCTGATGAAAGGAAGTTTGACAGAGGTCATGACCAAGATTACCGAAGCAACTTACAATTTGAAAGAAGAGATAACCGAGGCTACAAGGACAAAGGAAAGAAGGATTATTACCTAGCTAAGAACAAAGATGAAAATATTGACACTGGGTCTAATGAAGATATTGAGGTGGTATTTGTTTCTATGAAGGATGATTCAGATGAATAGTAAAGGTATGTTGAAACTGCACTCATATCTAAGGTTAGTAAAAATTATGTATGGATTATTGATAGTCGTTGTACTCACCACATGACTGGAGATAAGGAAAATTTTGAAACTTTTGAATATTATAATGGTGGATCAGTAAGAATGGGTAATGACTCACCTTGTCCAGTTGAGAGTAAAGGAACCATCATGTTGAATAATCTGATCAGATGTGAAAATGCATATTGGGTGAAAGGAATTAACTATAATCTATTGAGTGTTGTAGAGTTGAATAACATAGGTCACCAAGTTGCATTTTAGAACAAAAAGGCAAAGATCTACAATGAATCAAGAAGGTTGATCGGTACTGGTGAACAAATAAAAGGTAACCTATTCTATCTTGATGATATTAAGACCACTTGTTTATTGGATAGAAACAAAGACATTTGGTTGTGGCATAAAAGGTTATGTCATGTGAATTTTGACAACATGGTTATGATAAGAAATAAAAGGAAAGTAAGAGGCTTTACCGAGCATGTCAAAGACTGACCATGTCATGTGTAAGAATTGTCAAAAAGGTAAAATGAAAAAGTATAATTTCAAGTGCAAAACCTACACATTTAATGCTATTATAGAATTAGTCCATACTTAATTATGTGGACCAGTGAGAACAAAGAGCTATTATGGTAATAACTACTTAATTCTCTTTGTTGATGAGTATTCTAGAATGATGATTGTTATGTTCTTAAAAAAAAATTTAGAAGCCTTTAATATGTTTCAATGGTATAAAGCTATAGTTGAAAAAAAGTGGAAAAGAACTAAAATGTCAGAGATAAGATAGAGGAGGAGAATTTATTTCTAATGAATTCACTAACTTTTGTAATGAGCATGGAATTGAAAGACAAGTTTCTACACCAAGAACACCAAAACAAAATACGATAAGAAGGAATAGATCCATTATTGATTGTGCCAGAACATTGATGATTGAGAAAGGTATCACACAAACATTCTGGAGAGAAGCTTTCAGTACTGCTGTCTACACATTAAACCAAGTTCAATTGAAGAAAGAAACCAATAAGACACCTTATGAGCTATGGTATGGATACACACCTAATGTAAGTTACTTTAGAATTTTTGGAAGTCAATGTTATATTTTGAGAGATGATAGAAATGGAAAGCTTGACTCCAAAGGTGATGAAGGAATATTTCTACAATATTCTACAAAAAGCAAGGCGTATAAATGTCTTAACAAATCCTCTAAAAAAATATTGAAAGTGCAAATGTTAAAGTGGATGAATTTGCTGAGAAAAATGATGACAAAATAAGAAAGAATTGGTAGACTATAATAGATTTGTCAATAGTGAAGAAATTGACACTTTTCCCAAGAAATAGTGTATCACTACCGAGCAACAGAACAATGCACTCGAGCATCAGGCTGTAAATAACAAAAATAAGAAATTGCTCACAATGATGTACCGAGTGATGAAGATCAAAATGAAGGTCAAGATGATGATCAGAATGATGAACAAAGATCTAAACTGGTACTTGCCAAGTATGTCAAAAGTCACCATCCATAGAACTAGATCATAGGAGATAAAAATGGTGGAATGAGAACAAGAAATAAGTCAGTAAACACTAGATGTGTGATTTGTGATTTTGAGCCTAAATCTATAAATACTGCACTTGAGAATCAAGAATGGGTCAGAGCAATGAATGAAGAAATCAAGAAGATTGAAAAGAACAAAACATGGACATTAGTACCTAGACCGAATGACAAGAATGTCATTGGTACCAAATGGATATTCAAAAACAAACTGAATGAGAATGGAGAAGTCACAAGAAACAAAGAAAGATTAGTATGCAAAGGCTATGCACAAGAAGAAGGTATTAACTATGTAGAAACCTTTGCACCCATTGCTATACTATAAGGAGTAATAATTATACGTTCTTATGCTTCTTTCAAAGGATTCAAAGTATACCAAATGGATGTCAAGTCTACATTTTTTAATGGAATATTACTACAAAGAAGAGGTATACATTGAACAACTTGAAGGGTTTGTTAATCCTAACAAGAGAAACATGGTTTGTAGAATAAAAAAATCCTTGTATGGATTGAAATAAGAACTGAGAGAATGGTATGAAATACTTCAATCTTATCTCATAAGTATTGGATTTGTGAGAACTACTGATATCAACAATCTCTATTTAAAAGAAGATATTGATGATAACATTCTGATTGCTGAAATATTTATTGATGATATCATATTTGGAGGTAATGATATGTTATGCAAATTATTTGTTGATGAAATGAGAAAATAGTTTGAGATGTCAATGTTTGGGGAGATCAAATTTTTTCTTGGTCTATAGATTATTCAATAGGATGAAGGAATATACATCAAAAAATCCAAATACATTAGAGAATTTCTTAAGATATTCAATATGGAAGACTCCAAACTAGTTGGAACACCTATGGCAACCGGATGCAAATTGACAAAAGGAAGACAAGTCAACAAAGGTAAATCAAAGCTTATATAGATCTATGATTGGAAAACTCGTGTATGTTGTACATACTAGACCAGATATAGCACATGCAGTTGGAATAGTTGCAAGATTCTCTACTAATCCCAAGGAAACACACATGATTATTGTCAAAATAATTCTGAGATATCTAAAGAATACCGAAGACTATGGTATGTGGTATAATAAAGAAGGAAAATTTGAGTTTCAAGTCTATACAGATGCTGATTGGGATAGAAACATAGATGATAGAAAGAGCACAATAGAAGGAGTATTCTTCATGGGTGACAGACATGTCACATGGATAAGTAAAAAGAAAGGATGCATCTCACAATCAACCATAGAAGGAGAATATGTGGTTGTTGCTGAAAATTTTTCTCTAACATTGCATGGATTAAGAAATTGCTGAAAGGTATGAATATGGAAATCCTTGATCCAGTAATTATCTATTGTGATAATACAAGTGCTATAAACATTTCAAAAAACCCTGTCATGCATGCTAAGACAAAGCACATTGCTATAAAGTATCATTACTTAAGAGAATAAGTGAAAGAGAAAGAGGTGATACTGTAATATGTACAATCCAAAGAAAAATTAGTAGACATATTCACAAATCCATTGCCAAAATATACATTTGAGTACCTGAGGAAGAGAATAGGGGTCTGACCCTTGTCTATTGGTCACTAAGCTGACTAGAAGGTTGCATCAGCCTATACATTATCAGAAGATCATTCATTCTGATGAAATCTTAGATATGGACTGCAATGATATATCAGTAAAAGAAGGTACTTATCTGAAGCAAACACCAGAGAAATTTTTGGCTACTACAGAGCTGTATTTCTGATGGACATGAGAGAGATATATATTTTTTTGGAATGTTGTCCAAGGGAGAGAATATATCCATATGAAATATCCAAAGATAAGGGAGAGAAAGATCCAAAGGGAGAGAAAATAAATATCCATCAAGGAGAGGAACAATCAAAGGGAGAGAACACATCAGAGAAAGATTCAAAGAAACAACCATCCATCTAAGGGAGAGAATTGAAGAAAGTTAACACTGCATATCTATCCAGAAAAGGGAGAAGATATTCTACGAAAATGGGAGAAACAAAATCATAAGTTGCTACATATATCTAGTGAAGGGAATGAAGAATGAAGAATGAAGAAAGTACTCTGCAAGAATCAAATCTAAGCTAGAAGGGCTTACCGAGAGTCAGATATTTTTATTGGTTATAAAAAAAAATTAGTTTGGAAGAGATTGATGAACTACAACTGATATATTTCATATTGTATTAGTAGTATGTTGACATCAATGCCAAAGGGGGAGATTGATGAACTATAACTGATTGAATGTTTTAAGATGACAAAGTTGATGATCACTGAGCTACAGAAAGTAAATGCAAGACATTAAATCAGTTGATGTATTATATTTTCATTGATTTCAACTTGATATGGTATGATTTCTCATACACATATTGTCACAACACTTAAATATCTAAAGAGACAAATTTTTTGTCATCAGTAACCATGTACACAGAGTGACAGTAAAGCCTGATGGACAGTGAACCCCAAGCATAAAAGTTCACAGTGTTAACTAAAGGACAGTGTTACCTGAGAAAGTGATACCCAAGAAAGCATTAACAAGCTAACTATAGTTGTCACTGAATAGAAATTAAGTTGATGCCCGAGCTATCTGTAGTAGTCACTGAGCACAACTGAAGTGTTGCCTGACGAGAACTAAAGTTAGAAAATGAAAACACAACTTAGTTGGCAAAGCTATATTTAGAGTTAACTGATTGTTTTCTTTATTTCTATTGATCAGTTAAAAGATAAACATAAGAAGGAGATTTAAAGCATATTTTATTCCAAAAAACAAGGAGATATTTATGGAATAAAACTAAAGCAAGCATGGAGAGATTTGCGAATCAAGAAAGCTATCTACGTAAAAAAAAAAAGGACAATAAACAGTGAAATCATATCTATATAAAGAGACAAGTAATTCATTATGAAGAGAGGAATGCTGAAGAGAATTCTAGTGAAGGTAGAAGTCTTCATACAGATCTGATCATACAATATTAAGAATAGACCTAAGAATTATGCAGACATCGAGCAACAGAGAAGCAACAACATTCACCGAGAAGAAAGAACAAGGAGGGGAGAAAAGGAACATAAGAGAATATTGATCAGAAGAGGTATATGGACTTACAATACATTTGAAAATCTACAATTCAAATTTTTATTCATGAATAGATCATTTATTGTTTTAGTTTAACCATTGATTCAAAAAATATCTTAACAGAGTGGGATTTAACCATCCTTAATATATTGAGATACATCCTAAGGAGTATCAAAATCTTTTCATGTTGACAACATAGTGAATGCTAGTTCAAGTGATAAAATGCTAGTTTTAAATCTTCTAACAAGGTCACACTTAACAGTGTGTTTGTAACCTTTAACAGGGTTGGCTCTTCACCGAGCTCACTTCAGAAGAGTGAAAATTTTGGGTTACCGGTCCCAAGTGTTTTTTCCCTTAATAGGGTTTCCACGTTAAAAATTCATGTGTCAAATGTGTATATGGTTCATTACTTTGATGTTTTTCTTTACACATTACTAAAATAGGATTGGTTGGTAAACACTAATTTTTATTTACTGATATTCAATAAAGGCTAAGAAAAGATAAACTATTATTCGGTAAAGCTCAAGAAAAGGTTAAATAGTATATTCACCAAGAAGTATATATATGTTAGATTCACACAAGGCATACATCTTGTAGGACTAAAGATAACTAGAGGTTTTATATTTGTGGTATGAATTTTTGGTTAAATTATTGGATTAATTTTGAGGCCACTAATTCACCCCCCTCTCAGTTATTCTAACACTACCAAGTGAATTAGTAAGTTAAGTTTAAGTATTTGATTTTATTTTGTCTGGTTCACCCCCTATCTCAGTGGACCAACAAATAAAATTACTAGTTGTGCAAAGTGGAAAATGAAGCGTATTTGCATTATTACCTTTCTTATCATACATGTTTTGTGGGTGCTTAATATTGTTTCGGATTTCAAGCTTTTAGGTACCGACCTCCGTGTGCTAAATTTTTGTGTCTCTGTTTCTTTTCTGGTTGTGAATTATCCTTGCAATGGTAAACAAGAGACCAATTGTGAAATGGAAGACATGGGGGGGATCTTAAAAAAGAGGAACCCTCTAAATGTAAATGGATTCAGAAGAAAGAAGTGTAGAAGAAGCTCAAGAAGGTCAGTGTCAGCGAGTATCTTTAGAGACTATATGGAAACAATAAGGATATCACCAAGGCATTTGACGAGGGTTGGAACAATGGGGTTGTTAACTTCACGGGTAAGTCCTTTAATCTTACTCTAGATATTATTGTTGAGATTACAGGTCTCCCGCTGGATAGTTTGAACTATTTCAAGGATAGAAGAGTTGGTAACAAGGCACTAAAGGATTTTCCTAGAACTGATGAAAAAAAAGCTATGCTCCTTAAGGGAAATGAGGATTTTTTTAACATTCAAAATATTAATCTTATATGGTACCAAATCTTGATGGTAATCATGGAGTATTTCACTCTTGATGAAATATTTAGTAGTGTGTACAAATTTCATTTTGTCCTTGTCAACCATTTCTGTCATAAAATTAGGTTTTTTTTTCATTATTTTCTTATGAGCTCTCTGAACTAGAGTATCTTGGATAACAAGATAAAATACAGTTCTCATGGTCTTCATGTTGGCCTCATTCAGTTGATTGATGAATATGAAAGACATAAAATTCTAGATTCCGCTGCTAAAAAAATTTTGAAAGTAGGTAGAAAAGAAAAAATGTTGAGATTAATGTGGGATCTACCTCTAAAAAGAAATCTAAAAAGACTAATCTTGGCCAAAATGGTGCAGGAGCACCTAGGTAGGGCTAAAAGGTAACCTAGGGCTTCTTATGCATTTTTGGCTTGTAGTGGTCCTAGCCAAACCACTAGTGCAATAATGGGATTAGATAGATCCTAGAAGGGGTTGAGTTAGTTTAGGAGTCATTATTAGGTCCTTAGTGACCTTCTTTGCAAGTATTGTCCACATTTGTCTAGTTGAGTACATGTTGCCAATATGGTGACAAAAGGTATATTTATGCATTATGATGTCAAGTTGGGAAAGGGAGTGATTGGAAGTCCTATTTTATGTTTAAATACCTTAGATAGGATTTTGGTTAAGTTTTATGGGCTTTTGACCAAGTTTGGAAGTGAAACACAAAAAGTTGTAAAAGTTGTCAATATTGTCATTGACAACATTGACAACATTTGTTGCATGATTGAATTTTTGAGAAAAGTGGTTTCTTAACTATCTAAAACTGATGGGATAGGGATTTATTCAACTATATAAGGCCTCACTCAACCTTGGCAAGAGGTTTGTTAATTTTTAAAATTTTGTGTATGGACTGTGTAACTGAAGAAATAGTTGTATATTTCTGAGCATTCTATATTTTAATGGATTAGATTTCTTTTTGTAACTCATGAATATGTTAGGGTAGTTCATTTTGAGATTATTTGTGCTGTTATATTATAATTAAGTGTGGTTTTAGTTATGTTTGTAAATTAGTTTGTTTTAAGCCCTGTCGCTGGTCTGAACCAGGCAGGCTATGCAAATGGGGTCATAGCTCATCATTCCACCATGGAAAGTGCATGGGATTTTGGAATGGGTGAGGTGACTCCTTGTACCATATGTATGTATAAGGAGGGGCCCTAGGAAGTGTGTTTTCCATTTTTTCAATGATTCCGTAGGCAATCCTGTGGTGCATGGCTAGGGATTGTAGAGCATTGCAAGTGGTGTATAGTGGGTTGAATGCATTGAATGCTTCAACTTGAGATTGTGGAGAGGTAGAATGGTGTATGAAGGAGCCCAAAATTGAAGGATAAGTTTGGGTGAAGAGTTTTAAGTACCAAGAAACCATATCTTTGTGCAGACAGTCCTATTGTCTTGAAATCCTAAATTTTAGACATGTTTATAGCTTCCTGGTGTATGGAAGTTTGAGGAGTGAGAACTTGTGAAATATTGAAGGGTTCCATAAAGGGTGTCTAAAAGTGGAGTTTGTTTGGGTAATTTTTTGAGAGTGTTTGAATTTATAAGAAAAAAGGTGATCAAATAGGCCTAATTTCTTATAGCCCTATTTGGGTGTCTTAGAAGGCAAATATTGAACTCGATTAGAGTTCCATGGCAAGAAGTGTGGGTGAACATCGGATTGGATCCAATTGAACTAAATTGAATCCTATCTCTCCATATTGTTGTGATCTTGAACCTTATGGGTCAAATAGTGAAGATGGTGCAGGAAGGGCACTATGGATAACTAATGAGTAGTTTGTTTTCTTTGTTGGTGTACTCAAACTAAATTGGAGAAGGATCTTGTAGAAAGTATCCTTGTAAGTTAGGGTTAGTAAAGAACCCTAGTAAGGCTAGAGAAGAGGCCTATTGAATACCCTAGTTGAGTTTAGGGAGGAGTGCAAGGCTTGGAGATACATCAGATTGGTATCAAAGCAAGTTAAAGACTTGGGAAAATAGTGTATGTTTGTAGCTACTGGTGAATCAGTGGGAGAGTAAAGCATGGTGACTAATACAGAGCTAGCTAAAGAGGTGGATGAGAAAAGGGAGAAGAATAGAATCCTTGAAGAAGCCTTAGAAGGAATGAGGATAAGGATAGAAGAATTTGCCAATGTAGCAGCTAGGAACAAACAAGTTAAAAGCAGTGATAGGGGTAAAAAAATTGTTGAGGAGGACATTATCCCTAAACCAAACCCACCATTGAATGAATAGACATTCTTGAAGGCCATCAAAGCACTAGGTGGAAAAGCATTGGAAGGGATACCCATGTTTAGTGGGAAGATGGACATTTAGGCAATGATGGATTGGGTTGAAGGAATGGAGAACCATTTCGAGTGCGAAGGTGTGATAGAGGCACATAAGCTAAAGGTGGCCAAACCAAGACTCAGAGGGTCAACACTAACATGGTGTAAATGCATTCAAGATGAGAGGGTCAGAATGGGTAAGCAACCCATAGCCAATTGGAATGAAATAGTGACCAAGATGAAAGAGAATTATCTACCAAAGGACTATGAGATTCAACTTCATAGGAAAAGACAAAATTTGAAGCAAAAAGATTTGGATCTGGCCTCTTATACACAAGAGTTTCAGAGATTGTGTCTTAGTTCCAAGAAACAATAATAAGAGTCGATTAAGGTAGCAAGGTACTTGGGTGGATTGAAATGGAACATCCAAGAATAGATTAGTCTATGGACACCAACCATAGTTTAGAGGTGTCATCAATTAGCCCTAAGGGTGGAGGAAAAGAATAGGAAGAAAGATGACTCTAACTTCAAGAATAGAGGTAGAGGAAGAGACCAATGGGGTCAAAGAGGAGGTTATTAAGGCAGAGGTAGTGAGAAAAGGACACAAAGTGAGACCAAAATGATAGAGCATAATACTGAAAGCACTCCAAGAGTGGGCTATAATAGAGGTAGAGGTAGTCAAGGACCTAGCAGAGGAAGAGGGTCAGGAAGAATTAGCTCATACTTTGCAAGTATGAAGTGTTACAACTGTGGTCAATTTGGCCATCCAACATATAGATGCCCTGAGAATCCTACTACTTCAAATCATGATAAGAGAGTGACCTATGCTCATGAGGACACTTCAAGTGTCAAGGCACCTGAGATTGACCATCTAGATTCAGAGATGGGTGAAAACCTAAGGTTTAGGAGGGTGTTGATAAGACAACTAGTTAAGGATGAACCCAAGCATAGGAGGAATTTGTTTAGGATGAGATGCAAGATCCTTGGAAAATTTTGTAAGGTGATAGTGGAAACTTTTTCCAAAGACAATATCATTTCAGAGGAAGTAGTCAACAAACTCAAGTTGACCAAAGTACCCCATGTAAATTTCTATAAGGTGACTTGGTTAGAAAAAGGCCAAAGTGTATTGGTGAATGAGCAGACATGGGTTGAACTTTCTATAGTAAGGTATAAGGACAAACTATTGTGTGAAATTCTACCAATGGATGCTTGTCATTTTCTATGAGAAAGACCTTGGAAATTTGACAATGGGGTAGTGTATGATGGGAAGGAGAATTCCATCACATTCAAGAAAGGAGGTAGAACTTTTAAGATTCAATCTCTTTTTGAAGAGGAGGAGCCACAAGCCAAGACTCCTAACATCATGTTGTGTAGTGGAAAGGAGTTTTTGAAAGATCTTAAGCATGAAAATAATGAAGGATATGCTATTTTTCTTAAGCCTAAGGAAGAAGAGAAGCTTGTCAAGGAGCCATTACCATCAGAGATACAAGAATTGCTTGAGAAGTATAAAGACATAGTAAGTGATGGAACTCATGCAATGTTACCTCCTAGAAGGGTGATAAACCATTAGATAGACTTTGTCCCTGGTGCATCTTTTCATAATAAGGCATCTTATAAGCTTATCCCTGATCAGAATTTGGAAGTGGCAAGGCAAGTGCAAGAACTCTTGGATCAAAGCTTAATCAAGAAGAGTATATGCCCATGTGTAGTCCCGGTTGTGTTGGCATCCAAGAAGGGAGGAAAATGGAGAATTTGCATTGATTCAAGGGCCATAAAAAGAATTAAAATAAGGTATAGGTTCCCCATACCTAGGATTGAAGATCTCATGGATTGCCTTGGAGGGCCAATGTACTTCACCAAGTTGGATTTGAAAAGTGGTTATCACCAAATCAGGGTGAAAGAAGGGGATGAATGGAAAACAACATTCAAGACCATAGATGGATTATATGAATGGCTTGTGATGCCATTTGACCTCAAAAATGCTCTGAGCACATTCATGAGGCTCATGAATGAAGTGCTCAAGGACTTCATAGGGAATTTTGTAGTTGTATATCTTGATGATATACTGATATTTAGTAAGATAAGAGAGGAGCATATCAATCATGTAGAGGTTGTGTTGCAGAGGTTACATGAAGAGAAGCTGGCTATCAATCTTCAGAAATGTGAGTTCTTCAAGCAAGAACTGGTATACTTGGGCTTTGTAGTGTCCAAGAGGTCTTTGAAGATTGATCAAGACAAAGTTGCAACTATCCTAAACTGGCCACCACTTACCACAGCAACTAAGGTAAGAAGTTACCATGGGTTAGCCCAATTTTATATGAAATTTATTAGAAATTTTAGTGGTATTTGTGCACCATTGTTAGATACCATCAAGGGTGGGGTAAAAACCAAGTTTAGGTGGAACTTAGAAGCACAGAAATCATTTGAAATGTTGAAGAAACAAGTAGCCACACAACCTATCTTAAAGTTTCCTAGTTTTTAGAATTTTTTTACTATTGAATGTGATGCAAGTGGGATGGCAGTAGGGGGTATGTTAAGCCAAGAAGGTAGGCCAGTAGCCTTCTTTAGTGAGAAATTAAATGAAGCTAAGAATAAATACTCTTCTTATGACTTGGAACGGTATGCCTTCATTCATTCACTTAGAAAGTGGAGGCATTATCTATTACCCAAGTATTTTATTGTGTTTACTGACAACCAAGCCCATATCTATATCAATACTCAGGAGAAACTAAGTAATAGACATCTAAAATGGATGGAGTACTTGGAAGCATTCATATTTACAATTAAGCACAAGAAAGGGAAATTAAACAAGGTTATAGGTGCACTAAGTAGGAGGTTGTTGATAGTCCAAGAAGGTCAGTTGAATAGAATTGGCATAGAGAGTTTCAAAGATCTCTATAAAGAAGATGAAGACTTTGGTGAAGCCTACAAGGTGTATACTGAATTTTGGAATCATTTCCATAGCAAGTTTTCTTATTTTACTTTACAAAATGGACTGTTATTTAAGGGTAATCAGTTGTGTGTGCCAAGAGGTTCTATGAGATAGAATCTCATATAGGAGAAACATAATGGGTGTTTGAGTGGGCACTTTGGTATGAAAAAAACCTTGGAGCTTGTGCAAAGGTTATACCATTAGCCAAAGTTGATAAGATATGTTATTAGGTATGTTTAGCAGTGTGTAATATGCATGAAATCTAAAGGAGGAATAAGCAATGCAGGTTTGTACCAACCTTTACCACTCCCTAATAGGCCATGGGAGTGTGTGAGCATGGACTTCATAGTAGGTCTACCCAAGACAAAGCAAGGACATGAAAAAATATATGTACTAGTTGATATATTTAGTAAAATGGGACATTTCATACCCTGCAAGACTACTCATGATGCTAGCCACATAGCCTATTTGTTCTTTAAGGAGATTGTGAGAATCCATGGTTTTTCCCTAAGTATTGTATCAGATAGGGATGTGAAATTTATGAGCCATTTCTGGAGAACATTGCGGAATAGATTGGGTACTAATCTTTCTCTTGGTTCATCCTACCATCCTCATAAAGATGGCCAAACTAAGGTGTTCAAAAAGGTGTTGGGTAACCTATTGAGGTGCCTAACTAAAGAGTATGGTCAGAGATGGGATGTGGTCATTCCCCAAGCATAGTATGCTTATAATGATAGCAAGAACAGAACCACGGGGAGAAGTCCATTTGAAATAGTTTATGGGATGCACCCAAGAGGTGTGTGTGAGCTTAGGGATATTGGAGGCATGGATTCAAAGAGTTATCATGCTAAGGAATTCACTCAAACTATGAAGGAGATCCAAGATCAAGTCAAGAAGACCATACAAGACAGTACATAAAATTTGAAAAGTGGAAGAAAAGAGGAGAGACATTCAATTTGACATAGGTGATTATGTGATGGTTCACTTGAAAAAATCTATATTGTAGAAAGGTGTGCCTACTAAAATTCAGATGAAGAGGGTGGGACCTTGCAAAATCATAGCCAAATATGGGGCTAATGCTTACAAAATAGACTTACCTTCAAATTTAAGAATATCTCCTATTTTTAATGTCCAAGACTTGGTCAAATTCAAAGGGAAAATAGATGAGATAGGTCAAAGTAGTAAAGGGGTCAGTAGTGATGTTGCATCCACTATGTTACCTTCCAAACCAAAGTTAGAGGCAGAGGATTCCAAAGTTCAGAAGACTACAAGGCACAAGGTGTACATGGAGCACCTTATCAAGTGGAAGAATGGGCCTGAATCAGAAGCATCATGGATTGTAGATACAAATTTCAACAAGGTGAGAATATTTGAAGACATTTTTTCCATAGGAGTGACATGAATTTCCTTTGTGGGGGAGTATGGTGCAGGAGCACCTAGGTAGGGCCAAAAGGTAACCTAGGGCTTCTTATGTGTTTTTGGCTTGTAGTGGTCCTAGCCAAACCACTAGTTCAATAATGGGATTAAATGGATCCTAGAGGGGGTTGACTTAGTTTAGGAGGCCTTATTAGGTCCTTAGTGACCTTCTTTGCAAGTATTGTCCACATTTGTCTAGTTGAGTACATGTTGCCAATATGGTGACCAAAGGTGTATTTATGCATTATGATGTCAAGTTGGGAAAGGGAGTGATTGGAAGTCCTATTTGATTTTTAAATACCTTATATAGTATTTTGGTTAATTTTTATGCACTTTTGACCAATTTTGGAAGCGAAACACAAAAATTTGTAAAAGTTGTCAATGTTATCATTGACAACATTAACAACATTTGTTGCATGATTGCATTTTGAGAAACGTGGTTTCTTAACTTTCTAAAAGTGATGGGATAGGTATTTTTAAAAATATATAAGGCCTCCCTCAACCTTGGCAAGAGGCTGGTTAATTTTGTAAAGTTTGTGTACGGACTATGTAATTGAAGAAACAGTTGCAGTTCATCAATTTCTGAGCATTTTGTATTTTAAACAATTAGATTTCTTTTTGTAACTCATGAATATGTTAGGGTATTTCATTTTGAGATTCTGTGTGGTGTTATATTAGCATTTTTTGTGGTTTAGTTAGGTTTGTATATTAGTTTGTTTTAAGCCCTGTCGCTGGTTTGAACCAGGCAGACTATGCAAATGGGGTCATAGCTCATCATTCCACCATGGACAGTGCATGGACTCTTGGAATGGGTGAGGTGACTCCTTTTACTATTTGCATGCAGAAGGAGGGGCCCTAGGAAGTGTGTTTTTCATTTTTTCAATGATATTAGGGAAGAGTGGAAGGCTTGTAGATACATCACGGAAGGAGGCTCCCCTATCTAGTTTTTTTAAGGTTATGGGAATGTAGTCTAAAGATGACAAGGATAAAATCACCTCTGAGGAAGAGCATGTAATGCCCTACCAAGGAACGCAGGACAACTAATCTAAACATGACACTAAGTTAATAGGATATTTTTTTTTAAATATTTACAAATAATGATAACAGTGCAGAAGCCAGACAATGAGATACATGACATGCACATAAGTACAACTCAACAAAGATAACAATTCTCAAGGGTTCTTTGACATATAATTACTGAAGAAAATTAATCTATGAAGAATAACCATAAAGAGATAAGATATAAAGATACATCAACTGAATCCAATAATAACCATCTCATATAGTAAAACCACATATACAACTAATACCCAAGGTATACATAGAAGAATCAACATCCATTACACAAGTTGCAGGGCATGCAATAATACATAACAATAAAATACAATAAATCCTTTGAAAGGATGTTAGTTTAATAAATGATAGCACCTATTATGTTCATATTTACTCTTCTCACGAGCGATGGTAGAGCAGGACCAAAATCATGAAATGCAACATTCATTATGCCCTAAATCAGTGCAGAAATGGCATAGCTACTTCGAGCCTAATGAAGTATGGCAGAATCATTGGTTCTCAAAGTATTTTAGGAATGACTCTCTCAAGAAGAGAAATGGTTTTTAGGCTGGGTATTCTTAGTTGATAAATCAAAGGCAGATCCCATACGGATCTTTGAAGAAGGCCCATCAGGTGAATCATTTAATGAAAATCAATACGGTAAATTATCTAAATGCCCAAATTTCTTTCTTTGATAGAACTAGGTATGCAATCCAGGAAAATCCCTACCAATATAGGTATTTCATGAACCCTAATACCAGAGCCATTCATCTAAATAATCAAACCCTATGACATGCCTCCCCTAGAGCTTTCTCTAGGGCACCACCACAAAGAATAGCCCATAATGATCAAATAGCCGAGAACGAATGGCGTCCTTCTTATAAACAAAATGCCCAAAAATTTAAGAACTCTAAGAATGAGATTAATGGTCAAACTAAAAACCCGCAAAAAGATACCTTTGATTTACCCACATATAATCGGTTCAGTCATCTCCAGATAGAGAATAGCATAGATAAAACAAGAACTGGACCCTACAATCCACCACATAGATGAAACCCAACAGACACATTTTGTCTAAAAAACAAGATAGAGGGATGGTTTTCCCTTCTCATAATATGGGAGAGATTTCTAATGGTGGTTTATTCTCTCTGCAACACCGTAGATTCACAAAACTAATTAACCCTAACACTTATGCGGAAGACCTAATCATCAATGGTAATATTACTTTCACAAATGGCTTGATGAATCATTGTGTGGCTTGAGGGATTTACAGGAAATGGTATTTCCATGGGTTGAAAGATAATGACATTAGATTATGGTTTAATGAAACCCTTGGGGAACAGGTAAGTATGACTTCTCTAGCTGATAACTATTTTAATCTGGAATGCAGAGATGATTCTGTTAAAAATAGATTATTGTCTAATGATCACATGTATTATTTAGGGCACACAGTTAAATTAATAAAATGGAAGCCTAATTTTAAATCTAGTATGTTAGATTGCATCTATGTACCTAGATGGATAAAAATCCCAAACATGCCTGTGGAACTTATACATAGTGAAATTATTACACAAATTGGTGGAAACCTAGGAAGAATGATAGGTTTAGAACTGAACCTTCTTAATTCATCAGATGTTAAAATTTTGGTACAAACGGATGATAGGAATGAATTCCTATGCCATATCAAATTTGAGGCTAACCAAATAACATATCAGTTTAAACAAAAATACTATTATGAAAATATTTATCATAAAATGTGGCGTAATTCTCACTATGATATTAAAAGCAATATTATAGATTATACTACAGGCCTTAGGGAGTTTTTTTAAAAGTGAAGATGATGTTGTTCCATCTCCAAACTCTATCCTTATTGAAGAAGGGGAAATATGTATGTATCCCATATTTCCATAATCTATGGATATCACCCCTAGAGTGACCTTTCTAGATTGTGGTGGCTTTGCTATTACTAATGTATCATATTGTGACAAGAAAACTAAGGATCATTTGATTCAAGATGAGTTTAGATCTAATATTTCACATAATATGAAAGTAATTCATGAAGAAATTTTTTTAGAATAATAAACTGAGCAAAAAATATTCAACAATGGTATTATGACAGAAACCTGTGATAATATAGGAGTCTTGCTAGATAGTGATTATATCAGCAAATAGAACTGGAATTCTGGAAATACTATTAAAAACACAATAATAAAGGCTAAAAAATCTTAGGTTAAGAAACAAGTTATGTTGGATTTATGTAGTATGATGCTTTATAAGGATCCGATATCTATTGATGAGGATCTGGTGGATATATCTGATGAAGAAACCAGTGATGTAGAGGAAAATAATAGACTAAAAATTAAATGGATTAAAAAATAATGGAATTAGACAAAAACATAACAATAGAAGATATTCTTCAATATCAAAATGATATGATAGAGAAAACATCGAGCAAGAATGATATAGGCAAAGTTTATCTTCTCACTAATGAAAATTATGGAATGAAACATGAATGTAACAAAAAATGGTTCCTTAATCCTAAGCCATTACAATTTATCCCTAAATAGATAGCGGATGGTGCCGGAATAAGTAATCAGGAAAAAAAAGGAATTCTTAATTTTAATATAGACAATAGGTTTAATGAAGATCTAGATGAGAGTGAAATAGGAGAAATTAATGATTTCTTAGGACTAAACCATGATTCTGAGGATATGCTCATTCTCAGAGTTATAGAATCAATGAGTGAAGGAAACTTTGACCTGGGTTCTAATATGGCTCATGAAACTGAGAGCAGTAAGGATAGGAAATTAGGTATATCTCTCTCCTCTGTCGAGAAGGAGAATCCAAATTACCCAAAATAGTCACTTATAAGGGGTAGGAAATCCCTTAAATAATTAAGACAAAAGGATGGATCAGCTTTAGGAAAGGTCAAAATCACATCTATTCTGAATCTAGGGAAGGGTAAGGACCTTCCCAAGGTGCCATGAAAATTATTTCATGGAATGTTAGGGGTTTAAATGCCCCTAACAAACAACGCCTTCTTAAGAGAAGCTTAACTTCTCTAGAGGCACATCATTTTTTAATACAAGAATCTAAACTAGGAGAGGAGGGGTACACTAATCTAAGTCAAAATTTAGGAATATGGGAGGTTAAAGGTGTGGATTCAGAAGGAGCATCTGGAGGACTTTTCTTTATATGGAATCCAAGGTTTATCTCTCCAACCTTCTTAGCCTCCAACTCTCATAGGATGGCAGCTAAGATCAAAAAATTTAGTACTAGTTTAGAATTTATTATTAATATATATGGACCAAAATTCCTTCACGAAAAAAAATATTATGGAAGGAAATTGAAAATTTCATTCAAAGTTATCCAAATATGAATATTTTTCTAGGAGGGGATTTTAACTCTATCTTAGACATAAGAGAAAAATCGGGTGGCTCTAAGAGTATTACTCAAACAATGGTAGAATTTAAAGAGTGGGTACAAATGATCAATGAGATGGATATTCTCTTAGATAATGGCTCATATACTTGGTCAAATAGGAGAATTAGAACTGAATTGATCACTAAGAAATTAGACAGGTTCTTCTATATTGGGGGCCTAACAAAATTAAGTGTAAACCTTAAAGCTAAATTGTTGCACACTCAGGAGAAGATCACTTCCCAATTAAATTAAACTTAGAAGAAGATTTAATACCCAAAAAAAATCATTTAAATTTGAAAAAATGTGGCTTAAAGATGAAGAGTGCATGCTTAAAATAGAAGAATGGTGGAAGGAAAAAAGTTTCAACTGATCAAAAACCTTTATTTTAAATGCAAAACCCATACATTTAAAACATAGATTAATAGAATGGAACAAGGCTCATTTTTTAAATATATTTGAACAAAAGGAAGTCGTAGAGAAAGACATAGAAGAATTAAACAAGGTTATCCTCGGAGATGGGATGAATATAGAAACATATAATGAAGAAAAAGTACTGTTAAGTAGTTATGAAGATATTTTGACAAAAGAGGAATCATACTGGAAACAGAGATCTAGAGAAGTATGGTTAACTGAAGGAGACAAAAATACCAAATTCTTCCATAACAGCTCTAAATCTAAAGAAAAATTCAACAAGATCACAAGCATTAAAAAATAATATGGTACCATACTTGAGACTCTAAAGAACATTGCGAAAGAAGAAGTTAATTACTTTGAAGGAATTTTGAATAATATGGAAGGATCAAACAGAATGGCCCAAAATGAGATTCTAAAAAATATTCCCAGTATTATAACTAACGAACATAACAAAATATTAAATGATAAATTCACTAAAGACAAAGTGGAAAATGTCTTGAAACATCTTCATCCTGAACAATCTCCTGGTCTTGATGGGTTCCCTAATTTTTTTATCAACGATGTTGGAGCTTTATTGGGGATCAAGTTATTTCAGCATTAGAGGGTAGGAGAAACTCAGGTAGGATACTCCAAGAAATAAATAATACCTTTATAGCCTTAATACAAAAAAATGTTAACCCAGGAAGTTTGGGTGATTATAGACCCATATCCCTTTCCAATACACTATATAAACTATTAACTAAAACTTTGGAAAATAGGCTTAAAATGTTCTTTCCTATGCTCATATCGGAGGAATAATCAAGATTTTTTCTTGGCATATCCATACTAGATGGGGTGATTATAGCTCAAGAAGTCATACATACCATTCAACATTACCATAATCCTAGCATGCTTGTAAAGATTGATATCAAAAAATCTTATGATAAGGTGGATTGGAGATTCTTGTGCAAATGTTTAAAATCCTTTGGTTTCTCGAGGCAATGGATCAACTTAATCTTTGAATACATTTCAGGGCCAAAAATGTTTGTTATGGTGAATGGTAACTCTACTGGTTTTTTAAATATCACACAAGGTATCTGACAAGGTGATCCCCTATCTCCTTTTCTCTTCGTCATTATGGCACAAGCCCTAGGTAGAACACTAACTAAAGAAAATAATGAAAACATGGTATGTGGTATCAAGGTAACTGAGGAAGTGGACACATGTACACATCAAAAATTTGTTGATGATAACCTCCTATTTGGTAGGTTAATGTAATAGAAGCTAGAACAATTAGAGATATATTAAATCTGTATTCAACGGCCTCTGGACAACAAATAAATAAAGGGAAATCTGAAATTTATTTTTTAAATACATCTAATGATGCCTAACAAAGAATATGTAGGATTCTAGAATATAAAATAGGATAATTTCCATGCAAATACTTGGGGCTCCCCTTGGATAAGGGCAACAAATCAACAAACTTATGGAGTAAGGTGTTAGAGAATATTGATAAAAAGGTTGAAACATGGAAAGGGAAATTGTTAACAAGCATGGGGAAAACAATTATGATCAAATATTTTCTCTCAGCTATTCCTATTTATCAGATGATGTGTCTAAGTATGCCGAGAGGAATAGAAAAGGAAATCAATAAAAAATTAAAAAAAATTTTTTGGAAAGGATCTAATGACAAAAAGAGATTAGCTCTAATTTTGTGGGCTAAGATATGTAAACCACTGGAGGAAGAGGGTTTGAATGTAAACAATATTAAACAACAAAACATGGCTTTAGGAGCTAAATTAGTATGGAAAATGTACAGAGATCCAGAGGCTAAGTGGGCTAAAATTCTTAGATTCAAATACTTATATGGAAGGGATCCTTTAAGTATCTTCAGGCATTATTCTCCTCCCAGAGGATCAAGGATTTGGAATTTCATACTGGAATGCCAGAATGTTATTACAGATAATATTACTTGGGATATTGGTAATGGTAGTAAGGCCTTATTCTGGGATGACTCTTTGAATGCATGTCTCCCTCTTAGTACTATTCTTAATAATGATCCATAAATTAAGATGATTAAACATAAGATAGGGGTATATGTGTAGGATTATATAGAGATGGATGATAATAATTGAGCTTTGGGTTGGAAGTGGAAATCCTTCAATGACCTTGGAACATCTGACAATTTTAGATATAAAGTTGAACATACTATTAAGAATAGGAAATTAAACCCATCAATGGACCCAGATAGGATAATATGGACCAAATCCAAAAATGGGGAGTATAGCACTAAATGTGGTTATAATTATTTGGGATAAGTAGAACAAACCTAGACAACACTAATTATAGACTTATGCTAGAGAAAACATTGTTTGCCTAATGCTGGAATGTTTACATGGGCTGCAGTTCAGCACAGGAATTTGACAGCAGAATGGTTTGAAAAAATAGGGTATAATGGACCATCAAGATGTGTTTTCTGTGAGAGAGATTGTGAGTCTATAGATCATCTTTTTATGAACTATGATTATTAATACAAGTGTTGGACATGGTTGGTCAATAAGCCTAGATGGAAAACTACAATCCCCAACAATTTGGTGGATATCCTCACATCATGGCCAAGGATAATGGACTCTGGATTGTATGGGAAGATATGGAATATAGCGCCTTCTATAATAATATGGGAATTATGGAAGCAGAGGAATAGAAGGATATTCAAAGATGAAAAAAATAGACATAGACCAACTATTAAATAAAATTGAAGCGAGTATAGTAGAGTTAGTGAACAATCGCAATATGATAGGAAGGAGAGATATGGATTTTTCCCACTACGATGAAATTTTTTGAAAACTATGGTATGGATTAAAGATTCCTCCCTTTATAGGCCAAAATAATGTGGATAAGGAAGAGTTGAGGTGTAATTGCATATGGAGACCCCCCATGGAAGTTTGGTTCAAATTAAACTTTTATGGGGCCTCTAAAGGAAACCCAGGTAGAGCAGGAGCGAGATGCTGCATTCATGACAAGTCTGGGAAATTGATTACCTCCAAATAAATTTTCTTAGGATTGGCAATAAATAATGAGGTTGAAGGTAATGCTCTAATAGAAGGGTTATTGATGTGCAAAAGAATGAATCTAGATAAAATAGAGATAGAAGGGGATTTATCATTGATTATTAATGCCATCAGAATGGGAAGTACACAAAATTGGAAACTTAATGGGTTAATTAAGAGAGGTTTAAACATGTTAACATTAATCAAACAATATACTATTAATCATACTTACACAGAGGGTAACCAAACAACTGATCTTCTAGCCAATAGAGAGGTGGAGGGTAGGAATGAAGAAATAATAGTGGGAAAAAACCAAGAAGTATAGGCATAAAATATGAGAAAAACAAAGAATAGAGAATCTGGATCTAATATGGAAAGGAAACCCTTATTGATAAGAATAGTACAATCACTGAAAAAAACAAAAAATATAATTATTAAGGAAATGGAGAATTAAGGGTAGGTTTTGTCTTATAGCGAGGATTACAAGTAAACAATATAAGATATAAAAGATATAAATAAGAGTGATGGATAGGAATTGATGGGGATGTAGAAGACCAATCATTTCATTTCTATATTAGCAATAATGAGGGATAATATTAAGTAGCGTTATATAAGGAAAGTAGGTATCAATTTGAGATAAGGCCAGTGAGAAAGAAGACTAAATGGCTACAACAATAAAACTGAGGTGTACTAAATCTTAGTTGGACTTCAATGGAAAGATTACTCTTAAAAGGATTAAAAAGATGATGCTTGTTACTGATGACATGTAACTGATTAAATGTTTGAAGATGTTAAGTTGATCACCGAAATGTAGAAGGATAATGCAAGACATTAAATCAGTTAATGGATTGTATTGTCATTGATGTCAACTTAATGTAATCTAAATGGTTATAATAAAAGTGTCAAAGACTTCAGAGAATCAAAGAGAAAAAAATTATGCTTTCTGTAATGCATAAAAGACAATTACTCACAATGTGAATACAAACATCGATGATCAGTGGAACCCGACAGATAGAGATCACCAACAGTAAAGTCACAGTGATGCTCGAACAAGAACACCAATGAGAATTACTAATGAGCAGAATCACAAGCATACCCAATGGCCAAAAACATAGTGTAAACCGACGGAGAAGCTCGAGGAGAACTGGAGTGTTGATCAACACTATCAACAAGTTAAAACACCAAAATTAACTTGAGTTCATAAATGAAAAAATATCTAGCTGGTAGAGCTAAATATAGAGTTAACTTGTAGTTATCATTGTTTTCATTGACAAGATGAGCCAGAGATAAGTAATGGATTTAAAGTTGTTTTGTCTAGTTGGAAAGAAGATCTTATCTAGATAAAATAGGATTTTTTATTTAAATCTAATTGGTGAGAATTGTGGATCACACCAAGATCAAGAAGATCAAGAACCTAACAACGGTGATATCATGTCTATAAAGAGACAACTCAATTCATTACGAACAGGTGTGGGTGAATGAATGAAAAGAGGATGCTGAAGAGAAACTTCACACATTGTTGATCAACAAGCTAAGGAAAAGAGCTAAAGTTTTTTGCGGACACTGAGCAATAGAGCACAACATCACTAAGCAGAATCAAAGTGGAGAAAGGGTATAAATAGAGTTATATTGATCATAATAGTTTTGTGAGATTACAATATATCTAAAAATCTGCAAGTATAAGTTGTATATGTGAATAGATCATTATCTTTCAATTTAACAATTGATTTGGAAAGTCTCTTAACCAAGCCGAATTTAAATATCCTTTCTATATTGAGATACATCCCAAGGAGTATCAAAAAGTTTTATCATGAAGATAGCATGAGATGCCAGATACCAATTGACAGGCCAAGTGAGTGTTTGATCAAAGATGGTAGCATACAGATGCTTGATATCAAGTGACAGACTAAAATTTTAAATCCTCTAACAAGGTCACACCTAACAATATGTTTTTAACCTTTAACAGGGTTGGCTCTTCACCGAGCTCACTTTAGAAGAGTGAAAATTTTGGGTTACCAGTCCCAAGTGGTTTTCCCTTAACAGGGTTTCCACGTTAAAAATACATGTGTCAATGTGTTTATGAGTCATTACTTTAGTGTTTTGCATTACACATAACTAGATTGATCGGTATACTCTAGATAATTTACTATCTTTCGGTAAATTAACATACTGCTATTCGATAAACATACAGTAGAATATTTTACAAATCATTTTGAGGAGTAGTAAATTGATATAAGTATTTGGAGGAATTCATCTTATAGGACTAAAGATAACTAGAGGTATAATATTGTGGTACTAAGTTTTAAGGGTTGATTATTGGAATATTTTGAGGTCGCTGATTCACCCCCGCCCCCCTCTAAGTTATTACTATCAATTGGTATCAAAGCTTGTGTGCTTAGAAAGGGAGTTTAACACCTCAATCAAAAGATCACAAGATGAACAGACGAGATGTGCCCAAGTTGAATAAAGACAAATTTGCATCATGGCAAAGTAGAATATGACTCCACCAATAGGTATTGGAAATGATATTGTTCAATACTTATATACTGAATATGTTTTGCCTACATGACCTCACACTCTTGAACAATTAAGAGTTAAGCATGAGCATAACTGCATGATGATAGAACTTGCATCAACACTCTCTGATGCTGAGTTTGAAGATGTCAAATCCTGCACCTCTGCAAAGAAAATGTGGGATAAGTTGAAGCTTGTACATGGAGGAGATGCTAATGTACTCAGAGAAAAGGAAAAAATCCTAAGAGGGAGGTTTGATGATCTAAGGATGAAAGAAGGAGAAAACATTACTCAGTATAGCTGCAGAATCAAAGAGGTAGTAAATGATATCCTAGGAGTTGGAGGTGTACTTGAAGAGGAGACAGTGGTAAAAAAAGTCTTAAGAACCTTATTTCTAGTTTATGCTATTAGAGTTTCTGCTATTCAAGAAATGAGAGCATTTGCAAACAATACAGTTACTCTAGATAGTCTAATTGGTAGACTAATTTCATTTGAGATGAATAAATTTGATAATAGTGACTTACCATCCATAGAATCTACATTCAAATCTTCTCTAAAGATAAGTAAATCAAGTCATAGACATGAATTTAGAAATGATAGTGACAGTGATAATGAGGATCATAGACTTTATGAGATTGAAGCACTTATGGCAAGAAGATTGCAGAGAGGCAAAGAAAGATACAAAGGTAAATTACCACTTGTATGTTTCAATTGTAAAGAAGTTGGATGCTTTTTTGTAAGATGTCCAAACCAAAGAAAAGATGATAGAAGAAATGAGAGATCATATGAGAAGAAGTTTGATAAAGGTGAAAATAGAGATTACTAGAGAAACTAACAATCTGACAAGAGAGATACCTGAGACTACAAGGATAAAGGAAAGAAATCCTATTACCTAGATGAGAATAGAGCTGATGACACTGACACCAAATCAAAAGAAGACATCGAGATGGTATTTGTAGCCATGAAGGATGATTCAGATGAAGATGAAGAAAGGTATGTAGAAACTGCACTCATATCTAAAGTTATTAAAAATGATGTTTGGATCATAGATAGTGGCTGCACTCACCATATGACTAGTGATAAAAAAAAATTTGAGACTTTTGAATATTATAATGGTGGCTCAGTAAGAATGGGAAATGATACACCTTGTCCAGTTCAAGGTAAAGGAACCATAATGTTGAATAACTTGATAAAATGTGAAAATTCTTACTGGGTTAAAGGACTAAATTATAATTTTTTATGTGTTTCTCAGTTGAACAATTCAGGTCACAGAGTAGCATTTGAAAATAAGAAGGAAAAGATCTACAATGAACCAGGAAGATTGATTGGTACCGATGAGCAGACAAAAGGTAACCTTTTCTATCTTGATGACACTAACACCACTTGTTTGATAGCTAGAAATGAAGACATGTGGTTATGGCACAAAATATTGTGTCATGTGAACTTTGACAACATGATAAAGATAAGAAACAAAATGAATGTCAGAGGCTTACCGACAATGACTAAGCCCGAGCATATCATGTGCAATAATTTTCAAAAAGGTAAGATGAAAAAGTCTAGTTTCAAGATTAAAACCCATACATCTACTACAATTGTAGAATTAGTCCATACAAACCTACATGGAATCATGAGGACAAAGAGATACTATGGAGATAGGTATTTTATTCTCTTTGTTGATGATTTTTCTAGAATGGTGATAGTCATGTTTTTAAAAGATAAATCAGAAGCATTTAAGATGTTTAAATGGTACAAAGAAATGGTAGAAAAACAAAGTGAAAAGAAATTGAAATGCTTAAGGTCAGATAGAGGAGGGGAATTTACTTCAGAATAATTCACCGACTATTGCAATGAGCATGGAATTAAAAGATAGGTTTCTGCACTGAGAACACCACAGAAAAATGGAATTGCTGAGAGGAGAAATAGATAAATTATTGATTGTGCAAGAACATTGATGATTGAGAAAAGCATCACTCAGAAATTTTGGAGGGAAGTTGTCAGTACTGTTGTCTACACACTAAACAAATTATAATTGAAGAAGGACACAAAGAAGACACGCTATGAGATTTTGTATGGTCATGCACCTAATGTAAGTAACTTAAAAATCTTTGGTAGTCAATGTTATATATTAAAGGATGATATAAATGGAAAACTTGACTGTAAAAGTGAAGAAGGTATCTTCCTAGGTTATTCAACCAAAAGAAAGGCTTATAAATGTCATAACAAGTCATCTAACAAAATCATTGAAAGTGAAAATGTGAAAATATATGAATTTGCAGAAAAGAATGATAAGGAAAGAAAAAAGGAACCAGAGGACTACAACAAGTTTGTTTATAAAGAACTTGACTCTCTACCCAAGCAACAGTGTGTCTCTCCCAAGCATCAAACCATTGCACCTGAGCATCAAGCTACAATTACCGATGACCAAGATAATACTCAAGATAATGTTCAGAACAATGGAGATGAAAATGAAAGTGAAGAAGATAATCAGAATGATGAACATAAAGATGAACCAAAACTTTCCAAGTATGTCAAAAGACATCATCCATAGAATCAAATCATAGGAGACATGAAGGCTGGAAAAAGAACAAGAAGTAAGTCACTTAACACCAGATGTCTACTTTGTGATTTTGAGCCTAAATCTGTTAACAATGTACTTGAGAATGAAGAATGGGTCAGTGCTATGAATGAGGAAATAGAATAGATTGAGAAGAACAATACATGGACACTAGTACCGAGACCAGATGAAAATAATATCATCGGAACCAAATGGATATTCAGAAACAAGCTGAATGAGAATGGAGAAGTCACTAGAAACAAAGAAAGATTAGTATGCAAGGGATATGCACAAGAAGAAGGTATTGATTATGGAGAAACCTTTGCACCCATTGCTAGAATAGAAGGAGTTAGAATCTGACATGCTTATGCTGCATTTAAAGGATTCAAGGTATACCAAATGGATGTTAAATCTACATTCCTAAATGGAATATTGGAAGAAGAGGTATATATTGAACAACCAGAAGGGTTTGTTAACCTAAACAAGAGAAACATGGTATGTAGACTACATAGAGCCTTGTATGGATTGAAACAAGCACCAAGAGCCTGGTAGGAAATACTTCCTTCATATCTCATTAGCATAAAATTTGTTAGAACAAGTGAAAATAACAATCTATACTTCAAAGAAGATACCGATGGTAATATTTTGATTGCTAAAATTTTTGTTGATTATATCAGTTTTAGGGGAAATGAATTGTTATGAAAATCCTTTGCTAATGAAATGAGAAAGGAATTTGAAATGTCTATGTTTGGAGAGATCAAATTCTTTCTTGGCCTACAGATTCTTCAACAAAATGTAGGAATTTACATCACTCAATCCAAATACAGCAAGGAAGTGCTAAAGATATTCAAGATGGAAGATTCCAAACTAGTTGGAATGCCTATGGCTACTGTATGTAAGCTAACAAAAGAAGAAAAATCTAATGAGGTAAATCAGACCTTATATAGATCAATGATTGGAAAATTGATGTATGTTCTTCACACCAGACCAGATATAGCACATGCAGTGGGGATAGTTGCAAGATTCTTTGCTAATCCCAAAGAATCACATATGACTATTGTCAAAAGAATTTTAAGATATCTAAAGAACACTGAGGAATATGGCTTATGGTACAAAAGAGAAGGAAAAATTGAGCTACAAGTCTATACAGATGTTGATTCGGCTGGAAACACTGATGACCGAAAGAGCACAACTGGAGGAGCATTCTTCATGAGTGACAGACTTGTCACATGGATAAGCAAGAAGCAAGGATGCATCTCTCAGTCTATTGTAGAAGCAGAATATGTGGGTGCTACTGCAAATTGCTCTAATATTGCATGGATAAAACAATTTCTATAAGGTATGCATATGAAGATCCTTGAACCAGTAATTATCTATTGTGATAACACTAGTACAATAAACATTTATAAGAATCCAATCATGCATGCTAAGACTAAGCATATTTCTATCAAGTATCACTATCTAAGAGAACAAGTGCAAGAAAAAGAAGTGGCACTGGAATATTTTCAATCAAAGGAAAAGTTAGCTGACATATTCACCAAGCCATTACCAAAGGATACTTTTGAATACTTGAGACAGAGACTAGGGGTCCAACCCTTGTCTATCAATTAGTAATCTGACTAGGAGGTTGCATCATCCTATACCAAATCTGAAGATCAATCATGTTGATGCAAACACTGAGATGGACAACAATTGATACATATGTACATTTGGAAGGTACATATCTACATAAAAAATTAGAACTTTTTAATGCTGATGGATATGGAAATTCAAGGAATATATTATACAAAGGGATGGAACATGATATAGATGATAAAACAAAGAGAAATATGTTTGTTTGGCATTGTTTTCAAAGGGAGAGATGTTCTCATTATCATCAAGGATATTTTCTTTATCATACAAAGGGAGAGAGGATCTCATTATCAAAAGGAGAGATGATTCCATATCAAATAAAGGAGAGATATGATAAAAGGAGAGATTATATCATTATCCATGAAGAGAAGTTCCCAAGAATCAGAAAGGAAGAGTTAATCAATATTCTAAGGGAGATAAATTTATTACATATGAAATATCCATCTAAGGGAGAGAAGTAACAAAGGGAGAGAGTTCAAACAAAGAGAAAGATTGCTGTCAAAGGAAAAAGAGATTATCAAGAAGAGGAACAGTCAAGGAAGAACACAAACTAGAACAAAGATACATCTATCTAGAGAAGGAATTGAAGATTGAAGACAAACACTCTACAAGAAACACATCTAAGCTATTTTTGAGCGTACCAAGAGCCAGACATTTGTAATAGTTACATTAGAAAAGCTTGATGAAATTGTATATTTCATATTGTATTAGTGATAGTATAGTATGATAATGTAGTATGTTGCCATCAATGCCAAAGGGATAGATTGATGACATGTAACTGATTAAATGTTTGAAGATGTTAAGTTGATCACCAAAATGCAGACGGACAATGCAAGACATTAAATTAGTTAATGGATTGTATTGTCATTGATGTCAACTTAATATAATCTAATCGGTTATAATCAAAGTGTCAAAGAATTTAGAGAATCAAAGAGAAAAATATTATGCTTTCTGTAATGCATAAAAGACAAGTATTCACAATGTGACTACAAACACCGACAATCAGTGGAACTTGACAGATAGAGATCACCAATAGTCAATTCATAGTGATGTCCAAGCAAGAACACCGATGAGCATTACTGATGAGAAGAATCACAAGCATACCTGATATCCAGAAACATAGTGTAAACCGATGGAGAAGCCCAAGGAGAACTGGATTTTTGACCTGTTGAAATATGTTCATTTGTGTTTACTAAAATGACATAAACAAACTATTATATATATATATAATGAGATATAGAATATATATTAAATTAAATATATAATATATATTAAACAATAATCATGTTCATATATATATATATATATATATATAACAAAATAATAATAAACAATATTAATCGACCGCATTGAATATAATCATGTCTTAACATATTGTCATGATAACTATCATTATTATCATACATAACAGTCATGATACTATCGTGACTGTTCATGTATGACAATCACGATAAGTATCGTGACTATTCATACTCCTTTTCATTATTGCCAACTGTTATACTAAACAATGATCATATTAATTATGACGCATGTTATCAACAGTCACTATTTATAATGAGACATGACTGTTGATAGTCGATACCTATTCAATTTAATATATATAGTTGATATTCATTGTACAATCAATCAATCACAACGGCAATTGCATTCTATAGCAAATATCAACTATCAATAATATATTAGTTTTATAATATCTTCTGATCCAATTTTCCTTAACATGGTATCAGAGCTGCAAGGGGAATAAAGAAGATAATATATATAAAACCCTACATAATACATATAGC
>MU226980.1:2740588-2758848 GCA_018584345.1 Thuja plicata | reverse complement strand
ACCATATCTATTGTTGATGAAGAAGATTTAACAAGAAGACCAAGTGAATGGTTGATTTAAGGCAATTCAAAGGGTACTTGATCAGTTGGCACTCTGGCAAAGTAATTTGTTGTTTATCTTTCAAAGATAGTTTTTTTGGCTGTTTTGTGCCAAGCAAGTTTGGCTTGTGCCGAGCAAAGTTGCTTGTGCCAAGTAAAGTTGCTTGTGACGAGAAAAAAGTTGCTCAATGTTGAGCACCAATGAAATTGCTAAGTGGAAACAATGATTTTGGATAACTTATGGTAATTGGATTAATGATGAGATTTGAGATCTCTGGCTGACTTAGTTGATTTTTTTGGGATATGTAATGTGAATTAACGATTGATCCACGTCATTTAATGTATGGGTAATTGTAATTAATGCATGGTTTCAAGATTTAATTAAAGACTACTTTGGATAAGTAAAGATGGGATGATCCATTGGATTTGACCTAACCTAAGATCTACGATCTTGTTTAAGCGGCAAAAGATATATCTGACCTACACAGAGAGGTATATGATAACCTCAGGGGTTATTCATTGTGTGTGGATGAATGTATGTGTATGCAAAAGGTTTTCATAGTTGATTTACTGTTTGGCATGATCTAGCAGAGAAGGAAAAGGCAGAAGCAGAGTGTTGCATATGTAATTGCTTGATGGATTTCCAAGCAGATCAGAAGGTTGAAATGACAATGCAGGATATCCAGTAAGTTAACATCAGAGCTGTAATTGGATCTGAGTTTGCAAAGTAAGTTGTATGTACTAGATCAAAAACTGTTGATTACTTTCTTACCATTGTATCAGTTAAATCCTTTAACAAGGTTGACTTAACAGTCATTTGTAGAAATCCTCTAACAAGGTGACATTCAGATTGGAATGTTCTGAGTACTCTAACAAGGCCACTCCTGACAGGGTGATTAAATCCTTTAACTAGGTCACACCTAGCAGTGTGTTATTGTAACCTTTAACAGGGTTGGCTCCTCACAAGGCATCACTTCAGAAGAGTGAAAACTTGGTAGCATGTTATTGGTGGTTTTTCCCATATTGGGTTTCCATGTTAAATACTTGTGTCAACTTGTGTGAATGCTTATGGTTTTCTTTACTGTTATGTTACTACAAGCTAATTTCAATTAACAGTAAACTACATGATTAAAGTTGTTGATTTATGCTACTGCTGCCGAGTAGATCTGAAGTACAGAAAGTTTTTATTTGCTACATCTAGACCTAAGGATAACTAATTCACCCCTCCCCTCTCAGTTATTCTAAATTCATTCTAACAATTGGTATCAGAGCTTTGGTCTCTTGAAAATAGTTTGAATGTACTTGGAGTGAAAAGATCAAGATGTATAAGAAGGAGGTTCCCAAGCTGAACAAAGATAACTTCCTTGCATGGCAGAGCTTGATGAAACTACATTTTACTTGTATTGGAGATGATGCTAAGAGACTTGTTGAACATGCGTATGTACCACCTTCTACTCCTCTCTCAGCTCTATAACTAAGAGAAAAATAAGAGCACAATCAAGCAATGTTGGAGATCACCTCCTCGTTGAGCTATTTAGAGTTTGATGATATAAAGAACTACATAAATGCAAAAGAGATGTGGGACAAAATTGCAACTATCTATGGTGGAGACACAAATGTGTTGAGAGCTAAATTAGAAAGTCTAAGAGGTAAGTTTGATGAGATGAAAATGCAAGAAGGAGAAAATGTTATTCAGTACAATGGTAGAATAAAATAAGTTGTAAATGCCATTAGAGGGGCTAATGGAACTATTGATGAGAACACCATTATGAGCAAGGTACTAAGAAATTTACTTCTTGTATATGCTATTAGATTTTCTGCAATTCAAGAATTGATATGTACTCCTAACAATAATCTGAATCTGGAAAATTTGATAGGCAGACTCACTGCATTTGAAATGTCAAATTATGACAATTATAATCCACAAGGGATTGATTCTACTTTTAGATATATACTGGTTCTCAATAAATCTAAGAAAGGAAAGAAACATGTGGACAGTGATAGTGACACTTCTGATGATGATCTTGAAGAACTTGAAGCACTCATGGAAAAAAGGCTCTCCAAAGGAAAAGGAAAATATAGAGGTAAACTTCCTATTATTTATTTTTCATGTATCAAAGTAGGTCATATAGCTGCGAGATGTCCTGACAAAAATGAAAAAGATGAAAGAAGGGAAAACAAATACAAAGAAAACAAAGATAGAAAGGATGACCGAGACTTTAGGAAATATAAGGACTACAAAGACAAAGGTAAGAAATCTTGTTATATTGCTAAAGAAACTTCTGACAATGACACTGATAATTTTGATGACAATGATATATAAGTTGTTTATGTTGCAATGAAAGAAGATTTTGATGATGATGAGAAAAATGCACTAATCTCTTATATGAGCAAAAATGATCATTGGATCATTGACAGTAGTTGTTCCCATCATATGACTGATGACAAAGATAAGTTTGAAACCTTAAACCAATGTAAAGGAGGATATGTAAAATTTGGTAATGATTCACTATGTCTTATCAAAGGTAATGGATTGATTAACCTGACTGACAAAATCAGATGTGATGATGTGTATTGGGTTGATGATCTTAAATATAATTTACTGAGTGTTGCACAGTTGAACAATTCTGGTTAAAAAGTTGAATTCCATCATAGAAAGGCAAAGATCTATGATTCTACTGGAAAATTAGTTGGAAGTGGTGATCAGACCAAAGGTAACTTATTTTATCTAGATTTATCTAAAGAAACATGTTTGTTTGCATAGTATAATGATGTTTGGTTATGGCATAAGAGGTTGTGTCATGTGAACTTTGATAACTTGGTAAGCATAAATAAATTGAAAAAATTTAGAGGGCTACCTAAGTTAAAGAAACCTGAGAATGGTATGTGTAAACAATGTCAACTAGGAAAGATGACTAAGTCTAGTTTCAAGAGCAAAACACATGTATCAAAGGAAATTCTAGAATTGGTCCATACTGATCTCTGTGGTCCCATTAGAGAAAGAAGCTATTGTGGTGCTAGATACTTTATTCTATTTGTTGATGATTATTCAAGGATGATGACTGTAATGTTTCTCAAAGAAAAATCTGATGCATTCCAGTTATTTAAATGGTACTTAGCTAAATTTGAAAAGGAAATAGGCAAAATTTTGAAATGTTTAAGATCTGACAAAGGTGGAGAGTTTATTTCTAATGAGTTTAACAGGTTCTACAATGACTGGGGCATAAAGAGACAGATGTCCGCACCTAGGACTCCACGAAATGGTATTGTTGAACGAAGGAACAGATCTATTATGGACTGTGCAAGAACACTAATGATGGAGAAAAATGTTGCACAGAAGTATTGGAAAGAAGTTGTAACTACTATAGTCTATACATTGAATAGAGTTCAAATCAAGAAAGGTACAGATGCTACACCCTATGAACTTTGGTATGGTTATGCACCTAGTGTAAATTATTTTAAAGTATTTGGAAGCAAATGTTTTATACTGAAAGACAATAGAAATGGAAAACTAGATGCTAAAGGTGAAGAAGGCATATTCCTTGGTTATTCAAAAAAAAGCAAAGCTTACAAATGTTTGAATTCTAATACTAACAAAATTGTTGAAAGTGTAAATGTAAGAATTGATGAGTTTGCAAAAAGAAATGAAGCTGAAAGTACATAAGAGCCTGAAATCTATAAATCATTTGTATATCTGGATGAGAAAGATTCTAATTCACTACCTGAGACTACTGTTGAACAACAACATGCACCTATCGAGTCACAAAGTGGAGTTGTCAAGCAACTGGAAGTGAATGCTGAGCTATCTGATGGAGATGCTGAGTCACAGAATCAACCAGAATTGAATACAAATGATGAACCTAAAGAAAGGGTTGAGCCTACCCTAGCAAAATATGTGAGACGGAATCATAATTCTGATCAAATCATTGGGTCAAAGGATTCTGCTATTATGAAAAGAAGTAAGTTGAAAAATGACACATGTCTGTTATGTGAATTTGAGCCCAAAACAGTAAAAGATGCTTTAGAAAATGAAGATTGGATACAAGAAATGAATGAGGAAATTGAACAAATTGAGAAGAAAAAAAAGTGGACACTTGTACCTAGGCCAAAGGATAAAAATGTAATTGGCACTAAGTGGGTATTCAAGAACAAACTAAATGAACATGGAGAAGTGACAAGAAAAAAAGCTAGACTGGTATGCAAGGGTTATGCACATGAGGAAGGTATTGACTACGGTGAAACCTTCACCCCAATTGCAAGATTGGAAGGTGTCATAACCTTACTTTCATATGTAGCCTATAAAGGATTCAAAGCTTATCAGATGGATGTGAAATCTGCATTTCTCAATGGAATCTTGGAAGAAGAAGTATATATTGAGAAAGCTGATGGTTTTGTAGACCCAAACAAAAGGGATATGGTTTGCAGATTGCACAAATCATTATATGGATTGAAGCAAGCACCAAGAGCATGGTATGAGAGATTTCAAAATTATCTAATCAAAATTGGATTTGCTAGAACCAATGACAACAACAACGTGTACTTGAAGACAGAGCAAAGAAAAGGTACATTATTAGCTGAAATTTTTGTGGATGACATCATATTTAGTGGACAAGATGTGTTATGTTAGAAATTTGCAATAGAGATGCAAACTAAGTTTGAGATGTCTATGTTTGGTGAAATAAAATTCTTTGTTGGCTTACAAATTTATCAAATGAAGAATGGTATCTATATTACTCAATCTAAATATATCAAAGAGATACTGAAAATTTTTGGAATGGAAGAGTCCAAACCAGTGAGTACACCCATGGCTACTAGACAGAAGCTGACAAAAGATGATGACACAAAATAAGTGAACCAAACACTCTATAGGTCAATGATTGGAAAACTACAGTATGTTGTACACATGAGACCTGATATTGCCCTAGCTATTGGGATTGTAGCAAGGTTTTCTGTTAATCCTAAGGAAACTCACATGATGGCAGTCAAAAGAATTCTGAGATATTTCAAAGGAACTAAGGACTACGGTCTATACTACAAAAAGAATGATAAGTTTGAACTCAGAGTTTACACTGATTATGACTGGGCTAAAAATGTTGATGATAGGAAAAGCACTACTAGTGGAGCATTTCTTTTAGGTAACAAATTGATCTCCTAGACAAGAAAGAAACATAACTGCACCTCACAATCTACAGTTGAAGCTGAGTATGTGGCAGTAGCAGTTAATTGTTCTAACATTGTGTGCTTGAAGATACTACTGAAAGGTATGAAGGAAGAAATTACTGACCCAGTTGTCATATATTGTGATAACACAAGTGCTATTAATATTTCTAAAAATCATTTTATGCACTCAAAGACAAAGCATATAGCTATCAAATATCATTACTTAAGGGAGCTAGTTCAGAGTAAAGAAGTGAGATTGAATTATGTGAACACTAAAGAACAATTAGTAGACATATTCACAAAAGCACTACCCAAGGATTCTCATGAGTATCTACGAGGTAAATTGGGAGTGATTCCCCTAACTGAGGCTAATTAAGTTATGTATGGTATTGTTGCATCAAATATTTTATTCTAACACATTGATGCACAGTAAGTCACACTTTAGGATGCTGGCTAAAGTTGTGAAGATGAACAAGGACAGAAAAGAAAAATCAGTCATACTAAAGATGATAGGATCAGCATGATACTGAAGATCTACATGGTAAAGATATTGACATCTTTGGCATTGTTTTCAAAGAGGGAGAGATTACCTATAAAGAGGAAGAAGTGAAGGGAGAGATTACCTATAAAGAAGAAGAGATTGCTGAGAAAGAGAAATTACAAAGAGGAAAAGATTACATAGAGACATAAGTTACTATTGAAAACATTGAAGTGATTATCTACTCAAAGGGAGTCTACAGATGATTAGACATAGATGTTTATAGTGTGATTATAGACACAGAGGGAGAAATGTTTTTACAGATAAGAATTAGAACGAAGCTAAAGACATTAATGAAGATTTGTTCATATCAAGGAACACAGGTGAATTTTTGGATTGGTTGGTAACTATGCTTGTTAAATCATTGTTCTAATATTTTATGTTGCCATCAATGCCAAAGACGGAGATTGTTGGAAAGTGACATTGCAAGCAATTGTTATTTTTTCATTGATGTCAAACCTTTATTGTTGAGACTATTGTTGTCTGTTTGAGTACCATATCTATTGTTGATGAAGAAGATTTAACAAGAAGACCAAGTGAATGGTTGATTTAAGGCAATTCAAAGGGTACTTGATCAGTTGGCACTCTGGCAAAGTAATTTGTTGTTTATCTTTCAAAGACAGTTTTTATGGTTGTTCTGTGCCGAGCAAGTTTGGCTTGTGCCGAGAAAATTTGCTTGTGCCAAGTAAAGTTTCTTGTGATGAGCAAAAATTTTCTCAATGCCGAGTACCATTGAAATTTCTAAGTGGAAATAGTGATGTTGGCCGACTTACAGTAATTGGATTAATGATGAGATTTGAGATCTCTGGCCGACTTAGTTGATTTTATTGGGATATGTAATTTGAATTAAAGATTGATCCACGTCATTTAATGTATGGGTAGCCATAATTAATGCATGGTTTCAAGATTTAATTAAAGACTACTTTGGAGAAGTAAAGATGGGATGATCCGTTGGATTTGACCTAACCTAAGATCTACGATCTTGTTTAAGTGGCAAAATATTTATCTGACCTACACAGAGAGGTATATGATAACCTCAGGGGTTATTCATTATGAGTGGATGAATGTATGTGTATACAAAATTTTTGCATAGTTGATTTACTGTTTGGCATGATCTAGCAAAGAAGGCAAAGGCAGAGGTAGAGTGTTGCATATTTGATTGCTTGACGGATTTCCAAGCAGATCAAAAGGTTGAAATGACAATGCAGGCTATCCAGTAAGTTAACATCAGAGCTGTAATTGGATTTGAATTTGCAAAGTAAGTTGTATGTACCAGATCACAAACTGCTGATTTATTTCTTACCATTGTATCAGTTAAATCCTTTAACAAGGTTGACTTAACAGTCATTTGTATAAATCCTCTAACAAGGTGACACTTAGATTGGAATTTTCTAAGTCCTCTAACAAGGCCACTCCTAACAGGGTGATTAAATCCTTTAACTAGGTCACACCTAGCAATGTGTTATTGTAACCTTTAACCGGGTTGGCTCCTCACAGGGTAGGCATCACTTCAGAAGAGTGAAAACTTGGTAGCATGTTACTGGTGGTTTTTCCCATATTGGGTTTCCACGTTAAATACTTGTTTCAACTTGTGTGAATTCTTATGGTTTGCTTTACTGTTATGTTACTACAAGCTAATTTCAATTAACAATAAACTGCATGATTAAAGTTGTTGATTTATGCTACTGCTACCAAGTAGATTTGAAGTACAGAATGTCTTTATTTGCTACATCTAGACCTGAGGATAACTGATTCACCCCTCCCCTCTTAGTTATTCTAAATTCATTCTAACACTACCCTATTAAGGGATTTAATCTGGTGCAACTATTAGGGAACACAAGAAAGATTGATCTATAGAACAACACTACATATACTTGATCAGATCCACTAAAGCACACAATATCATCTCAACACACTTAACTCTTACCTGGCTTGATCACAACTCACACTTTTTACCACACTTGTCCAACACATGATCAACACTCGTAACTTTCCACTTTATCCAATAAATATTGAACTTTTAAGTCCACCTCCTTAATCAAGCCCTAAATTAGAATTTCAAACATCCTGCTCAAATCCAACGTGCCAAAAAAAATTTAATGTACAAAACACATTTCCAAGACCATGTTTTCCAACACAAAAATCTACATAAAATATTATGTCAAGGATTCAAACACATTTTGACCAAACACAAGCTTCTTCTATAATCTTCTCCACATGCTAGCATAAAACAATGTGATGCCAGATCATCACCTCTAATCATGAAGACATATCACCAGATCATGACTAAATCAACCAATCCCATCACAACCTCAACACCAATCACTGATCAAAGATTTATCACCTATCAGTCAAGTACACAAACAGTGTAACCTATTAATATTGTTGTCTCTTCTCATTGGTCACCTATCCTGCACACCGGTCACTCAAATTAGTTGTAGTTGCAAATTTAGTATCTAAATACTATTGACCACGATAATCTATGATCATGCCACAAGATATAGCAAACATTTGAAAAGACATTCAAATAATCTATCACATGCCATTAAATTTCTAATAGTTGCACTGTTATACTTTAATCGATCACAGTTTTCACATAAGACCACTTCAGTAGTAACACTCATGCATTAGAAATCCAAAGACACACCTAAGTCTCCCATAAAGGTAGAAACCAATAAAATTCACTACAAATCTTCATTTATTACAATTATGTGTGGAAACACACTAAGAACACAAAGTCAATAGTTGACATCAATGACAACATAATATCTTATCATCCAATAATCAAATCTATATCATGAAATCTCTACTACTCACTTACCATCACTGCATCAAATAATCCAACATTTTTGTGCTTTAAATGAGCCTTTGATTTGGTGAAAAATTTGGTGCCCAAGTGCATCCAACATTCCACGTAATAGTTTTTGCCTAGTTGAGGTCATTCTTTGAGTCGTGGTTTTTGTCCAACGTAGTGCCACAACTATGATTGCGTCCCTTGCTGCCAGGTATTATGTCAGATGTGACTTCCAATTTTTCTTGTTTTTTTTGTATCTATTTTTTATTCCAATTGTGCTTCCATTTTTTCTTCCAATAATGCTTTCGGTTCTACTTCAAGTTATGCCTCCATTTTATCTTCTTGTATTGCTTCCAGTTTTGCATCTATTATAATGTCCTTTGTTGTTACTTATTTTTCTTTTGGTTTGTCTTCCAATTTTTCTTCCAATTTTTCGTTTGTTTTTGCTTCCATTTTTCTTCATGTGTTGTTTCCAGCTTTACTTTCATTATAACATCATTTGTTGCTTCTTGTTTTGCTTTGAGTTTTTCTACCCATTTTGCTTCCATTTTTTCTTCTAGTTTTGCTTCTGTTATAATTCCCTTTGATGCTTCTAGTTTTGCTTCTAGGTTTACTTCCAGTTTTTCTTCATTGTTTTCTTCTGATTTTTCTTCTAATTTTGATTCTTGTATTGCTTCCATTTTTGCTTCTATTATAACTTCATTTGTTTCTTCTAGTGTTTCTTTCAATTTTTCTTCTTGTGTTGCTTCCATTTTTTCTCCAGGTTTTGCTTCCATGTTTATTTCTGGTTTTGCTTCCATTTTTTTCTCATAGTTTTTCTTCTGGATTTTGTTTTTCTTATGTTTTTTTTTTTTAAATTTTGGTTTGGCTTTTTTTTTTGTTTTGGTTTTTCTTCTTGTGTTGCTTCCAGGTTTGCTTCCAATTTTGCTTCCGATTTTTCTTCTAGGTGTGCTTCCAGTTTTTCTTCCTTTTTGACATCTTTTGTTCCTTCTAATATGGATTCTATTATTTCATATTTTTTTTGCTTCTATAATTGCTTCTATTATTATTCTTTTATTTGCTAAATTAATTGCTTCTATCTTTGCTTCCTAAATAATGCCAAATTTTGCTTAGACTATTACTTCTGGTTTGGCTTCCATTGTTGCTTCCTTTTTTTACTTCTAAAAATTCTTCTTATTTTACTTTCATTTCTTATTAATTTAATATTTTTTATTCCAATCATGAAACCCATTATGCGTTGTGTCACTGGTGACATTGATTATTGCATGCAATATGTGTGTGTTATAGAGATGATTCTATAAATTCCAAAAATTGTTAATGTGTGTAATATTCCTAAACACTTATGTGATTATCGTCTAATCAAATTTAAAGGAAGAAAAGGTGCTAAAAATGCTTCCTAACCCTAATATAGTGGGGAAGATAGGGAAAATTTTCTTTATAAATCTTAACTATTATAGAATCATAAACACATTCATAAGGAGATAATAAGTGTACATATAAATCATATCATATAACACATGACATATCATAGGGAACACCTTTTTGGAAGAAAAGTCCCACATTCCAAAAGCACAATACTTTGTATTACTGAAATAATAGTTACAATACAATAGCAATACACTGCTACTTCAATAAGAGTCTTCAAAAACCAATCCAACAACATTGTTAATCAATTTTTGCAACATAAAACTTTACCTAAAAACATAACATAACTCAGACTCTCCAAGACTACCTTTTATAGAGAAATACAAAAAATAAGGAAGCTTCAAGATGAAGTAAGAAGATGGGGTCCTGAAAAATATTTGGCACCATTTTCAACCACCAAAAAGAATGCAAATGACGTATTGTATGTCTCCAAATGAATCTCATTCCAACCTTCTATATGGGCACCCAAAATTTTCTATCTTGAAGAATGATAGATGATCTTCTGAAACTTACCATTTTGTAAGAGTTCATTATAAACATTGTCATAACTTCCAACTTACAATTGTAAGAGAATATGTCATTACCAACTATCAATAGCACATTCTCTCACAACTTAACATAACCCAACTTGGCCACCCACCTTATCTATGCAAAAGGTATCACCTACCACTCATCCAATTTTTCATAGAATCTGTTATAGCGTGGTACTTGGAAAGATCCTCAAACTGGGATTCCCACCTCCACATGTGTGACATATGTTTCATACAATTGTTTCCAAGTAGGATGCGTGCTTTCCTTTGAGTCCTACTATATGACTAGACATTTGTAGGCAAGTAAATAATGAAAAATAATAAATAAATGCAATAACAATGTTACGATTTGTAAAGTTTGAGAAACCTTAATTCCAAAACAAATGATATCAAGTTCACATTTTATTCAAAGGAATGGAGTTATCACTCAATTTTATGTTTGTTTACACTGATTATGGTTGTAGCTTTCAACTTCAAATTTTTATTCATTTACATTGGATTCTACATCCTTGAAAAGGACATGAAACCTCTTGAATGATAGATATTGATGACTTAAAAAATGACTTCAAACATGTTCACATTAGCCACTTAAATGAAACGATGATTCCTAATCCCCCTTAATAAAACATGATGTCACTTTGTGGCTAATCTATCATTCTTTTTGGGGATCTTAGAAGGAATTTGAATGATGAAAAAGGTACCAAGATATGTTTTAAAATCTCTCTTTGGCAAAAATTAAAGATAATTGTTACATTGGACACTATTTCTTGGTAAGCTTGTAACCCATGCAAGGTGACCTTTTATTTAACTCATTGATAACAAAGCCAAAATTGGAGGATTAAGTAGTTCTTATGTTTTACTATGATCCCTCCTTGTTTCTTAGACAAGAATTGGTATTGATTATCCTAAAGGATAATATTTTTCATTAGTATATAAGGAAAAATGTTTTTGGAATGTTGGTAACATGATCACCAAGTGACAGCATACAGACAAGTGCAATGGTCACTGAAATAGACAAGCACAGTGAACACCAAAACCAGACTATCACCGATAGATAGTTTACAGAGTAAACTGACAGACAGTTCAGAGACATCACTGAGAACATACTACAGAGCAACCCGAGCACCAGTCTATCAAGAGATAGTTTTATTTCTGAGAAAAGTGGATCTCAAATACATGTCAGATAAAGCACTTCAGTTTTATAATTAGAATTATGCTTAGCTATAAAACCATTTCTTGAGGAACAAGTAAAGCATATGTAACTATTTTAATCATTCTAACTGATTGTAAACATACAAACTAGGGGATCAAGGTCAAGTTATAAACCTTTGATCATAGAGTTTTTATTGTAAAGTGTGAAACCTAACTAGGTTAATACATTGTACAAATAGATGTAGTAATCAATCAGAAGATGGTGATTATAGCTATAGTAGACATCTATGGATTGGACAGAGAGTTTCATGCAAAAGGACACAAAAGGAAGAATTCAGTTATGAAGAACAAGATTCAAGGATACTGAGTAGAACATAGGTAATAATCAATCACTATAGGTGATACATATATCTTGTTAACTTAAAGGATCTGTATCCAGCAATTCAATATTGCATACCATCAAGTCAACAAGTATTTTTGACTACTCTCTAACAATTGTAGAAAATAGAAGAAATCCTTTAAGAAGGTGGACTTAACAGTCTTATTGTAAATCTCTTAACCGAGTGCACACTTAATAGTGTTGTTAAAATATCTTAACCGAGTAAACCTAACTAGTCTAAAATGTTACACCTAACAGGGTAAGATCATTAGAAGTGATCACACTTGTAGCCTTCACTGACACCTTCCATCCTGTAGATAATGAAGCTTTGTGGGTTTCATCCCCACCGCAGTTTCTACCTTCTAACAGGGGTTTTCTGCGTTACCGATCCTTGTGTCATGTGTAACTACTTTTCATGAATGTTTACATGTAATTATATTTATGTTTTGATATTACATGTGTAAGGTACAAAAGAAATATGGTCGGTAATGCAAGGTAAGATTACTCAAGGATAATAGATAAAAAATTTTAAGGGTACTGATTCACCCCTCTCCTCTCAGTACACACCATTCCATTATTCCAACAATTGGTATCAGAGCTAGATCTCCTCTTTGGAAAATTTTAAATCACTTGAGAGAAAAGATCATACAATGGAAAGGTATAAGCTTGACAAGAATATTGAGAATCAGAAGTTGTAGATATAGATATTCTATGAGGAATACAAAGAAGAAAGAATCAAGATGAGAGAACTATTAGATGAAAGAAAAGTTATGGCATCTTGCTACAATGAAAATACTATCATGAAGAAGAGATATCCGATTTGTTTGAGTCATCAGGATGTACATCTAGCAATACATCTGACACATCTGAAGGAAGCATTAAAAGTCTTAATGAAATCAATCAACATTTAATAGAAAAAGTAAAGGTACTACAAATCAGTCAAGAGACATAGATGGTAAGGATGATTGATCTTATGAATAATGCTAGACAAGTTAAAAAAGAAAGAACATTAGCTATTGATGATAGGAGGAATATCACTAAGAAGTTGCAAGAGAGAGAAACTAAAATAAAGAGACTTACTGAACATCATCATGAGATCACCAATCAAATAGTTCTTATGAGTCATGAGGCCAACTGAGTGAACATAGAACTCAATGGGAAATTGGAAGCTATTGGTGAACTAAGAGAAAAAAAAAAAGAGAAATCGAAGCATGAAGTAAGGATTTAGAAACAACATAATGATATGATCAAGAAAGCTGAAGAAAGTACAAAAAGAATGGATGATTTTCTAAATGGACAAAGAAGACTCAACAACAATATCAATTTAGGGTAAACTGAGCATGGAGAATCATCAAACCGAGCTGATAAAAAATATGTCTACACAAATTTGAGAGAAAAGAAGTAGTAATGAGATCACTGTGGAAAAGCCAAAAATCAAATGTTTGCAGAAGTAAAGCTAAAGGTATTCCTAAATCCACTTCTACATTCATAGGTAAATGTTATAATTGTAACAAGCATGGACACAAAGCACATGAATGTAAATATAAGGTGAACAAACCAAAGAAGTAATCCTACATGGAAAAATATTGTTCTACTTGCAAAATACATGGCCACACATCTCATGAATGCAGGAAAAAGAAAAAGGAAGCATGGAAACCAAAAGAACAAGAAAATTCTTATCAACAGAGAAGAGTCGGTAACTCATATGTTTGGGATTACAACACATGGGTAAATTGCACAGCATGTGGTAGATATGGACACATAGTTGAAAACTGCATGAGGAAATGGATAAGAAGGTATAGGAATTGGACTAACTCTAGAATTGCATGATTACACTGTCATAGGGTCGGTCACCTAAGAAAGGAATGCAGAGACCGAGTGATAGAGTCAAGCACTTTTCCTAAAGGGAACACTATTGAAGATATCAAGAGAATGAGAAATCAAATGTGGAGGAAAGCTTCAAGCAAAGATGATGCTAGACCAAGCACCACAGGAGGTGACACCTCATCTAATGGATCTGGTGATATCACCACCCCCACCTAAGAAAAACAAGTAAGTACAGAACTGCACTATAAAAATCTATATTTTACATCAGTTCCAATATTCATAGATAATATGCCAAATTTGCATGAATGGAGATGAACTATGGTATTACTTGTTATGATTTTGTGAATCCAATCTCATCGGTTAATACATACTGAGCATCGTCGGTTTACATATTAAAAAAAGGTTGTCAATATTCACTAAGAATTATTGGTAATCATGTTAAAGACATTCAAGTCTTCGCTACATACCAAGCACCATTGGTGAAAATGTGAAAAGTGCAGTTGAGTTTTCACTTACCCCAAGCGTTGTATTTGTTATACACTGAATTTGCGCCTCTGATCTCAAGCTCTCTTGGTCTTGATAATCCAGTATAACATGGGAATCATCTCAAGGTTGTGGGACCTTATGCTAACCGAGATGAGACCTCCAGGTTCTAGGCTGGTTCCTCTTGGATAATCACCTTAATTTTCTTCTTAACAGGAAAGTAAATCTTTTGAGGAAAAGGGATAGAAGGATTGCATGAAAGGAAATGACTGAAAGCAAACTACCTACTAGGTGATGCACCAAAATTAGGGCTTGGTTCTCAGTATAGAGGAATGAAACCAATGAAGGAACCAGGTCAAATAAGTCACAACTCACTAGATAGGCTTGCATAAGTATTTCATAGGAAGGCCTGAACATAAGACTCGACCTATGACCTGCAAGCAAACATCCTCCTCTGCAAATAGGTGTAGGAATGAGACAAGACTGCTAGGGGCTGAAGTATACCCACAAAACACCTAAATCAGATCAGACACAATAACACACAGAATTGCAGAAAATGAGAGGAACTAGGAACCCCAATATCCATTAATCAGCATTCATAAACTTTGATCCAATAAGAGATAACACAAACCAGGAAGCATAGGGATATGAAGGATTATCACAAAGTACTTCCAACAGCTTGCATGATCAATGAGAAGATTACAGAATGTAAAAGCCAGAGGGAAAAAAGAATGCCTCAGATAACTCCAAGAGAGAACAAATTATCTTTACAAAATGCCAAAATCTGAGCACTAAGGCTCTCAAAAACTTTAAATACTCCCATGCACGCAGGCAGGAGTCTCAGAACCTAACTAGGGTTACAGATTTACAATAGAATAATTGACCCTAGGACAAAAATCTAATCTGGCCATAAATGTGCACCAAGGATGAATCGATCAGATCAGATTTTCTAACTTGCGCCCATCCCTGTACTGGATCATGCCCGTAGACACACAACTTAGGTCCATCAGTTATATTCAGCAACTAAGTCTCTGTCATGAATGCTCACCAACTGATCATGACCTCCTAGGATGAGAAGTGACCCTTGACGGTCGCCGCTCAAATTCTCATCAATGATCCATCGATCATGACCAGGTCCTTTTGCCAACTGCACCTGGAGAGCAATAACTTCGTGATTGGGCTCTGTATCTCCTTCCATGTCGAACGAATCTATTCCAGGGATCAACAGACTCTCTGTGCATGGCCTTCTGCAATTGAAAACTCCCTGATCACCCCTGGAACACGAGCACGGAGGAACCATGGCTGTCGAGCGTTCTTCCCTATCATCTTGCCGCCATTTTTTTTTTAAATTCAAAGTCCTGCGACCTAGCAACCAACGGCTAGTCTCCTTGTCGCGAGCACTTCCTCTTAACCAGGGTAAAATCTTCAGACTTGGTGACAAAGCACTTTTTACCTCTGTTAACTCGAGCCAAGATCCAGCGATAAGGCAACTGTGTGAAATCAAAGTCGCGAGGCATTTCACTTAACTCATCATTCTTCTAGCGACACAACGCCTAACTGTCACTCTAAACCGTCACGGATTGTCGCCTGATCGTCAGATGCTATTCCTTTGTTCTGAGACTACGCGACCACACTTAGTTGCCAAGTCCAGAGAACCCAGCACCGAGCCCTTTAACTTATCTTAACCGTCATCATGTGCCCTTTAACCTTTCTAGCGACATCCCGACTGACCCCTGTCGCTGAGTCAGGAGTACTTTCTCTGTAGGGCACCTTGATCACCCGACCACGTGTCCGTCGTTGGATCCTCTGAGCTTTGCATTGGATGGCTGTCGCTTAATACCTGAAAAACTAATCATGTCCTTAAATATTCTGTGATCCTGCGACGAGCAGCTATCTTTTCATTAATCACACAGTCGCGAGCTTCTCCTCTTTACTTTTCCTTGTCTAGCGACTGCGCGATGAGCATCTCTATTTTCCTCAGTCGCACACTCGCGAGGCATTTTTTCTTTCATTTGATTGCTCGGTGACTGCGTGATGAGGCCTTTTCTTTTGTCAATCACTTATTCGCGAGCAGATCTCTGATATCCTAGAAACATCGGCGATCGAGCGACAAGCAGCTTTCTTTTATTGATCGCGCAGTCGTGAGCAGCCCTTTCCTTTGTTTTATTGCTTAGCGACCTCACGATGGCACCTTCTCAGTAGCTCGTCGCAGTCCTGCAGACAGATCTTCCTTTGTGTGAATTGCTCAGCGAGTGAGCGACTAGGTGTCTTTTACATGGTTGCATACACGCGAGCTACTTTCTATTTCTCCCTTTCGATCGACGACTGAGAGACGAGCCACTTTCCTCTTCAGTCGCACACTCGCAACCCCTTTCTCTTTCACTTGACAACCACAGCGATTGAGCGATGAGCTCTTCTTTTCTGCTCGTTGCAGGGTCGTGAGCTCTTTTTTCTTTCCCTGAACTGCTCGGCGGCTGCGCGACCAAATTGCTTTTTCAGCTCATCACCAACTCACGGCCCAGTCATGACGACTTAGAAACAACTCGTGACTGCGTGATAACTCATTTCTTCAGCTTGTCGCTCAATCGGGAACAGATCAGACTTGGGAAAGAATAGATCGCGATTGCACGATGACTGCAATTGGCAGCTCGTCGCGCAGTCGCGCAACTTAAAGATTTGAACATAACTTCACCGCGATCAAGCGACTGAGGTGGGCCCCGCTCTTTATGTGACTTGTAACATGGATTTGGCGATCACGCGACCAAAGAACAAAAGCTAAGTCGGGAGACATTTAGGGAATATTCTAAAAGATCACTAGACTACGCGACAAAGCAAAAGCAAATTCGGGAGATAAAACAGGAATATTCTCTGAGGCAAAGCGATCAAGCGACTGAAAATAAGCATATGTTCTAAGTGATGGGAAAAAGTAACTTAAAAACATAATGTGCAAAAGCCTAAGGGTTTATTTCATCGTTCAACATAAGAGACTTAGGGTTCCTTAGGGCTTTAAGGGTTTTAGTAAGGATCTAAAACCCTGGAAAAACAAGACAGAAGAAACCAGACAGGGTAAACCAGACCAAATGCACAGAATGGGAAATTTGGGCAACATTTTGGCGGCTTCTGCGGGATGCTTTCCTGCTAAGCATAAGGACTAGTTGCCTTGACACATCCATTGGGCATGGAGTCATCTTTGAACACAAAAACCTGACAGGGAAAAACTGTGCACGTGCACTTCTTGGAAAGCAAGGAGACTATACTAGAAAGCAGGGAAAGAAGACAGGGAATATTTACAAGAGGAAAAAAACTTACAGAGAGGGACTGATCTCAAAGCAGGGCTTTAAGTGGAAACCATTCACTGGAATTGGCAAAGCATTTCCATCAAGAGTTGAAAGAATCAAACTTTGTATCCTCTGCACTCTGCACTCTGTTATGACAAATGGTCCACCCCAGAAAGAATCAAACTTTGTATGTCTGCCAGGCCTGGATCTGAACTCATCCCATTTGAGAACTACATCTCCAACCTTGAATTTATTTTCCCTGGCTCTTTTGTCAAAGCTGCTCTTAGTCTTATTCTGATGGAATTCCATGTCTTTCATGGATTTGTTTCTGATTTCTTCCAATTCCATCAATTGAGCATATCTGATCTGTAAGGGATCCTCTTCGTTGAACAGGGCATACTGAGTGGCTAAGTCCAGAGCTAGTAATTCTGTTGAAATGGAAAGCTTAGCCTCTCTGCCATACACCAACATGTATGGAGAATTACCAATGATCTTGTTTGGAGTAATTCTATCTAGCCACAAAGCAGATTTTAACTTTGTATGCCAATCCCTTTGATTGTCCTGAAGAGTCTTCTTAATTATCCTGATCAGGTTCTTATTTGTAGATTCTGCCAAACCATTACCCTGGGGATAATAATTTGAGCTGGTATTCAGAT
>MU226980.1:2677134-2698691 GCA_018584345.1 Thuja plicata | reverse complement strand
CAAAGGGGGAGATTGTTGGAGATTTGTTTCTGTGTAGTTGATTGATTGTATGTTTGTCATTGATGACAACATATAATATACAGTAGTGATTCTGTATGTACTTATCAGAATGATGATATCAAGCCTTGCATGGATATATTTAGATCATAGATGTGTTTAGTATGTTATGTTCATACACGTAGACTCAGATATGAAGTTTCAGTCAAGTTGTGTTATTATGTTATTGGCAATCACAGTTCTGGAAGAGTATCTGTTCAAAGCCAATGTATTTAACATGTTTCTTGAGTTGCGCCTATCTTCAGGATATGTGTGTGTATATTCATGATTAGCTATGATTTAACTATGTTTGGTTAAACGTGCCTATCATGTAACATCAGGATCATGCTATTTGAGATGATTTGGTGAAGCCAACTTAGTGAAGCGTCGCATCTGTTTAGTTTGTGTTGTGCAGACTTAATATTGTTTGCGTACTTAGTTAAGCCAACAAAGATGTTTTTGAAGTGTTTCCAAGAGCCGACATGACCTTCTACTTTGAGGAAGATACTTATAGCAAGTCATTTGTGATACACTAAGTGTGGATGATACGAAAGGAGATAGAAAAATGTACAGAGCAGAATGTCAGTTGTGGCTCATTCATCAAGGTTCTATGTGAAGAAGTAGTTGAAGATTACAATACATTGGAACTAATCAAGACATCAGGTCTACTCTATAGTTCATCATCAGATATAGTGTATATTTGTTCTACAGAAGGTTGTAGCCTTCACCATTGAAGTAGTGAGCTTTTGGACAGTGAGTCCTCACCCCTAATAGGGTTATTTGTAAATGACTCCTAACAAGGTCAGACCCTTAACCAGGTCACTATACTTATTGCATTGTAAAGTACAACTCCTAACAGGGTTGAAATATCTTCTAACAGGGATTACTATAAACAAGTATAGTTCATTGAGGGTACTAATTCCCACTGGGGTTTTTACCATTTGGTTTCCCCGTAACCAAATTGAAGTGTTGTATGTTGTGTTATCTGATTGTGTATTTACTTTTTTGTGTTCTGAAGTTAATAAGAGAAAAGAATAAAATTGGCTGATAACTGATTCACCCCCCCCCCCCACCTCTTAGTTATCCTTTGGGACTATTCTAACATACTCTACATACATGTCCACATCAACCTCATCTAGTTGTGTATCCCATGCCATTGGCTCCATTTCTAGAAAAATTTCTCACACCAATAAAGTGTACACCTTCTCTCCCCATGCCCTCACCTCCCATATAATCTCAGGGTGAATAATTTTATCCTCCACCATCTCCTATCATCTCCTAAACTTATTCACAACTCTACGAGGTTTATACCATTCAATCACATGGATTGTATGTCCCAATAACCAATAGTCTGACTATACAAATGCCATGTAGTGTGTTTCCTCTTGAACCCAATCCTCACATAACCTACAAGGCTTCCATGTGAAGTCTAGTAACTTATTTAGTATCCTTTTCAAAAACCCTATAGCCCCCACTCATGTGTAATGCATTGATCCTTAATATCTAAAGGCATATGGCTCTCTAGGTTATCTATATTTCCCTTCTATTGGTTAGAACACTTATGTGTGCTCCCATGCCCATATGTATAGAAGTGTCACCCCTTTTCCTAGGTTCGTGTACCCTCGATACATTCACATGTGAATATTATGATAGAACTGACCTAGCATCACGTTTCTTTGGAAACAATATGTCATATCATCTTCAATTATGTGATATAATGTTCTAGCCCAAACCATAAAAAAAATCCATGCCCTCCCAAGTTTGGCATTAGCCTTCCACTCACTAATCTTGTTAGGCATGGAACTAGTCTAGGTAGCCTAGATATTGGCTAGATTATTGATCATAGTCTGAGCCCAGTCTTGTTCATTAGCAATCTTCACACCATCTCTCGAACACCCTCCACATATAGTACTCACAATCCTCAAACTTGTACACATGAATGACCCAAAAATAGGAATTCATAGTATCCTCCAGGCATCCTCTAGTGTGATAGATGCCTCACATATTTGTGGGTGAAAGAAAAGTCTCACTGAGCCACTTCTTAAGCAGTATTGTGATCATACCATTATGTGCCACTAATAATTTTTTACATCATCATCTATTTGTTCTCAGGGTTTCATTTTGTTATGGAAATTCTCCCTCGACTCAAAAAATGGTAACATCACTTGCATCCAAAAAACCCTTTTTCAATTTCCATACTTAATCCTTAACCCAAATTCTCCACAATCCAGTGAACATTAGGGGCTTCAAAAATTGTCTTATCCTTATGAATTGTAACCTTAAGGGAGCTCATCACTCCCACAAACCCTTCCCATACCTCCATGTCTTGGACATTTCCCCTTGACACTTCCTTAGTGGAGGCAACATTTCATAGGTCGAGGCACTAGATGGCGCATGTGTCATTCCAACTATCCCACTCTCATGACCCCACATGTGTGTGGAAAAGGCGTCAATCATGTGATTGAAATCTATGAACATGAGGAATCCTCATTTTTTTCTCCATAACATCCGCACTAGTGCCTATAACATGTAGAGATGATTAAACCCTGGTCGATGCATCTTCCATAATAGCCTTTACCCTCATTTAGTGCAATGTAAATGCCAAACTTAATGTCTATTTACTAAACCACAAGGAAGGTTAGGTTGCTTACCTTCTCTCCACACTCTGATGGTCTTTGAAACTACCTCATCTTCTCCCTATGTTGATCTTGTAACAAAATGTTAGGCATCTTCTTCCTTTAGAGCTCCTCCAAAGTTTCCACTGAGTGTGCAAAATGACTCTTTTAGGCCCCTCATAGTCTATTTATGCCCCTTTTACCCCTTCCCTATGCCCCTGGCCTATGTTCTTTTCTTCACATTCCCCTCCTTCCCATGTTTTTCATGTTTTCCTTCCTACTTACCTCCTTTTTGCCTCTCCCTTTCCTCCATTTTTTGTCCTTTTCGACAAATTGCCCTGATTTTTAATTTTCATCACAATTTTTGAGGTGGCCATACTCTTTTCATCATCACCACTTCACTGCAACCTAACTAACCTTTATCCTTCCCATTCTAGGGAATCTTTATCTCTTCTTTGACATGATGCCATTTTAGGCACCAAATCAAAGAGGGGCAAAATGTAGGCATCCTAAAATTGCCCACGAGAATTTATTAATTTGTGTCATTTAACTATTCTTCTAAACCATATAATTAATTAACTTAAATTAATTATTATTTCCTATTAATATAATTAATTATATTTGGGTAAAAGTACAAAGATTTTTCGCACTTAAAAAAAGGAAATGGCCAACACAATTCAAGTTTTGAAATTGAATCACTAAAAAGTAAGATATATGTTAAGAATTTTTAAATGATGTAAACTAATGAAACGTTTAAATTTTTAAGATTTTTATGCTTGTAATTTGTGTAAAACATTAAAAAAATTTAGAAATATAGTTTTTAATAAAATTAAAACTAAAATCTAGTTGATGATAAAATGTTAAAATTCGAGTTACATCATCTGTCAACCTTTATATAATATTTTTTTCTTTTTTATTCAATTGTTGTGTGTGTCTAGATAACTTGAAACTTTAGAGTATGGATATATCTTTTCACTAAATTTACAAATGTATATTTTCATATAAAATTAAAAATTTATGTGTCCTGAAATATAGCTCTTTCCATTCGACGTCACTTTTTGTCTTAACTATTCATATGAAATAGAAATAAAGTATATCCTCTTAATATAGATTATTTCCTCTACTACATCATTTTTTTCCAAAATTATTAAATAAATTTTATTCTTTTTTTATGACAAGATAATCAACTGTAAATTTTTGTGTTGATGCCTACTTTCAATAAAAATTAAATATAATATATAAACATTCATTAAAATATTAAAAAGATACATATTTAGAAAACTTCACTTATAGATCTACAAAAGGGTATTTTTATATATTTTTTAAAATATCAATGTATCATCTTAAAATGGAAGCACTTCCTTTTTGGTAGGTTTAGCACCCTCATTTAGTACACTTGCATATTAGATTTTCATTTAGGATGCTTCTGCACTTGATTCTGCATTTCTAAGTGAAATTAGGGTTAGGATCTTATGGATCCACCTTAATTTCCCTCTTTGTGGCTTTATTTTTAGGTAGAACCTATATACTAGCTCTCCTAATCTTCATCATACCTCCTCTATGGCCTATGTGCCTCTACCTATCACTCTGGTGTGTTTTCTCATCGTCCTAGGTCCCCGGCTGACCTGGGAATCTTGCAAATTTCTTAAGGCGACCTACCTGAAACCTCAAGTCAGGGTTGAGGTCAATTTTGACCTAGGTCAGAATCGAGGTCGACCTTGACCTAGGTAAAGGTTGAGGTCAATTTTGACCTCTATCGGGTGTTGGTCCCCGCCTTTAGATCTGGAGCTTATCGGGGTTCTAAAATTAAAAGTAGGTCCCCGTGTCTGGATGCCGAAGTATTTTCTCTGATATTTGAATTAATACATCCCCTCCTTGGTTGGTGATTGTAATCGGACCATAATTCAAGGGGAAATTTTAATTTGGGTCCCTTGCATTTCCCTTGGAGGTCTATATTGAGATCTCTATATAAACACTCTCTTTTTGTCTTTATTTCTTCATGAAACAAAATCGTGAGATGACATGATGATGATGCAAGAAAGAAAGAGGATGATATAGAAGGACAAGATATGATGATTCCTTAATACATACAAGCATTTTATGGACAAGCTATTGTGGATCTTCCTTGGAGCAAGAAAGAGTTATTCCTTCCTTCCTTCCTTCTTCTTGGATCTACCATTTTCAACATTCAAGCATTCAAAAGATACTATCATAGGGTAGCAACTACGGATTGTGACTTTGGTAGGAATACTTTATCCTTGGAGGCTTTTTATGCTTTCTTTATCGTATTGTAATTTGTGTAAAATATTAAAAAATTATAGAAATATAGTTTTTAATAAAATAAAAGTTAAAATCTAGTTGATGATAAAATGTTAAAAGTGGAGTTACATCATCTGTCAACCTTTATATAATATTTTTTTCTTTTTTATTCAATTTTTGTGTGTGTTTAGATAAATTGAAACTTTAGAGCATGGATATATCTTTTCAATAAATTTACAAATCTATATTTTAATATAAAATTAAAAATTTATGTGTCCTGAAATATATCTCTTACCATTCGACGTCACTTTTTGTCTTAACTATTCATATGAAATAGAAATAAAGTATATGCTCTTGATATAGATTAATTCCTCTACTACATCATATTTTTTTCCAATATAACAAGATAATCAACTGTAAATTTTTGTGTTGATAACTACTTTCAATAAAAATTAAATATAATATATAAAAATTTATTAAACTATTAAAAAGATACATTTTTAGAAAACTTCATTTATAGATCTACAAAAGGGTATTTTTATATATTTTTAAAAATATCAATGTATCATATTAAAATGGAAGCACTTCCATTTTGGTAGGTTTAACACCCTCATTTAGTACACTTGCATATTATATTTGCATTTAGGATGCATCTGCACTTGATTATGCATTTCTAGGTGAAATTAGGGTTAGGATCCTATGGAACCTCCTTAGTTTTCCTCTATGTGTCTTTACTTTTAGGTATAACCTATATACTGGCTCTCCTAATCTTCATCATACCTCCTCTATGGCCTCTGTGCCTCTACCTAGCACTCTGGTGTGTTTTCTAACCTTCCTATGTCCCCAGCTGACCTGGGAATCTTGCAGATTTCTTAAGGTGACCTACCTGAAACCTTAGGTCAGGGTTGAGGTCAATTTTGACCTAGGTCAGAATCAAGGTTGACCTTGACCTAGGTCAAGGTCGAGGTCAATTTTGACCTCTATTGGGTGTTGGTCCCCGCTTTCAAATCTGGAGCTTATCAGGGTTCTAAACATAAAAGTAGGTCCCCGGGTCCAGATGCGGAAGTGTTTTTTCCGATGTTTGAATTAATACATCCCCTCCTTGGTTAGTGATTGTAATTGGACCATAATTCAAGGTGAAATTTGAATTTGGGTCCCTTGCATTTCCCTCGGAGGTCTTTATTGAGATCTTTATATAAACACTCTCTTTTTCCTTCATTTCTTCATGAAACGAAATCGTGAGATCACATGATGCAATTACGATTATGACATGATGATGATGCACAAAAGAAAGAGGATGATATAGAAGGACAAGATATGATGATGCCTTAATACATACAAGTATTTTGTGGACAATCTATTGTGGATCTTCCTTGGAGAAAGAAAGAGTTATTCCTTCCTTCCTTCTTCTTGGATCTACCATTTTCAACATTCAAGCATTCAAAAGATACTATCATGGGGTAGAAACTACAAATTGTGAATTTGGTAGGAATACTTTAGCCTTGGGGGCTTGGTATGCTTTCTTTATCATATTCAAATATATGTATTTCTTTCTCATTTTCAATTCATCTTAGGGTTTTAATCTAGAGGATTAGATCTTGGTATTATACATTCAAATCTCTTTCTAAGAGAAACACACACATACATTCTATTATATTCAGCTATTTGTGGAGGTGGAAACCATCAAAATGGGGGTTTGACTAAGGAAAAACCCTATATAGCCACCCCAAAACCCCCTTTTTTAGATATTTATAGGTGTTATTTCGGGAGTTGCAGGTCAGACTTAGACATTCTTTTCTGGGTCAAAATTGACATTCTATTCTGGGTCAAAATCAAAGGTCGATGATACCCTAGGTCACAATCGGAAATTTTGGGTCAATGGTGGCATTGACTTGAGGGTCAAAATCAGAACTGAGCTAGATTAGAAAAATATTTTTGGGTTTTGTCCGTCTCTATATTTCTATTCTAGATTCGGTTGCAGATTTTCCAGAAACTCAACACATGCATCAGAAAAAGGGTATTTCCAGATCTGTTATGATATGAGGTAGGTATTGTACTCTATTATTTTTTACAAGTATCTCCAAGCTTTAAATTCATTATCATAACAATTAAATGTAAATGGTTGAATATGGCATAGGGTCTCTTTTATATGCAAATTTCCATTGTTAAAACCCTATTTAAAAGATCATCCAAATTTACCCTTTATATTTTGGTGAACCTACGATAGACAACTCTTTCTTTTTGGTCTTAGATTTACATTTTATATTAGATATTGCATGAATATAGAAGTAGATTTATTTTATTCTCTTGCATTTATATTTCAAAAATATATTTACAAAATTTACAAAATTTCCTTAAAAAAAAAAACACAAAAACATTTACATGCTTGTAACTTTATTTTGTGTTCAACATGTACATGACTTTTGTTTTGAATACTTTGATGAGGCTTTTATTGCACAAGAGGATAGATCCCTTAATGAGGTACATGTAAGTGAGAATGAAAATGGTTTGAATGAGATCTCCATGGATCCTATTCCTATTTCATCCTCCTCCACAACTTCTCCAATTGACCTTTACCATAGGGTGTGTGCATAGTTACCTTCATGTTTCACTATTTTTTACATTGATGCACCTAGAATGTTATTCCCTAAACCTTTGATGACGGTAAAAGGATGTCCTCAAATAACTATTAAGGGTAAACCTAAAGAGCCTTTGGATTTCTTTGATAACACGGATTCCATTTCACATGCTTATCGCACACAGAATAATCCTCAACCTTCTGTTCCAACTTCTTTACCGCCTTCTCAACCCGTGCTTCCTCAAGCACCTATGTTACCTTCTTCCTTTAAGGAGTATGACTTAGTTGAGAAATTACATGCTACTCCAACTAAGATATCTTTATGGTAATTGATTCAAACTTCTCCTACATATCATGAGGCTTTCAAAAAAACTTAGCTACTCTTCCTTCTTCGCCCCCTAACCAAGAGAATATCAATTCATTTTTGGAGTGCATGCATACTATTCCTTATGTACCTCCTATTGTGTTTACCGATGACTATTTACCTTCTTTTGAGGTGCAGAACCAATATGATGCTCTTATGGTTGTTGTTTCTATCAATCAAAGTATCATTCGTAGAACATTAATTGACAATGGATCTAGGTTTAATGTTTGTAGCATGGATATGCTTAAGGAAATTAACGCCAATCTTACAACTATTCAACTAGATAATATCCATATTCGTGGGTTTGATAATATCACAAAGAAAACATTGGGCATTATTACGCTACCTATTAAGGTTTGTCCAGTTCTTCTCAACACACCTATTCATGTTATGTCTAGACCTCTCAATTATAACCTTTTGTTAGGAAGACCTTGGTTACATACTATGCATGTGGTTCCTTCTACTCTTCATCATAAGGTTAGGTTCATTTATAACAATCTTATGTATACACTACATGAAAATGATGCGCCAAATCCTTGCCTAAATGTGGAATATGCTAAGGTTTATGAACCTATACACCCAAGTAAGGAACATGAGCAACCAAGTGAAGTTAAACAAGTTGAAGCTCCACCTTCTTCTTTGACTAGAGATGATTGGGAAAGATTGGATTTTAATCCTTCTTTTATGGGAGAATGTAAAGTTTCTGATTTAGAGTTTATGAAAGAACAAATTGGGTTTGAAAAATAAGTTTTTACTCCTCCACTTTCTAAGGAATTAAAAAGTAACTTTGTTGCTGCTTCACTTGAAGAAACAATTGAGACAATAAAACCATATTTCTATGACATTGTGATATATGCCGCTCCTTTAACTCAATCTGATATGGCCAATAGATATGGTTCTAGTTATCATCTACTCAAGAAATCAGGATTCAACAAGAAAGGATGTGGTAAATATGAACAAGGCATACAAGTGCCCTTGGAAAATGAAGTTTATGATTATACTTATGGGTTAGGATTCAATCCTTATAAACAACCATCGGCTTTTCCCATTAATTTCAATCACATCTATGGTGGAAATTTGAAGTTGGTTAATCCACTTCTCCTTGACATGGATCAAAAACCTAGTTTGGATCTTTTTCCCGAGGATGAAGCATTAGCCAATTTTTAAGGGGCTTATCAAGATCTACCTACATTTCATCATAAAAGAAGAAATCCCTATTGTCTGAATAATGAAGCCTATTTTGGAGAACATGATGAAAAAGATATTTCTCCTTTGCCAATGAATTCTACCATGCAAAGTAATTTATTAATAACTAAGACTATTGAAGTTCAAATGGATGTGAATGACTCTAAAAAAACAATGAAAATTGGGAAATGTTTGAATCAAGATGAACATGATCAGTTGTTTTTCATCTTACTTGAATATAAGGATATATTTGCTTGGACATATTCGGATATGTTGGGTATAGATCCTAAGATTTTTACTCACAATATTGTTCTCAAACCTAATGCTAAACCTGTGAAACAAAAAATCTGCTAGGTGAATCGAGGCATTGCTTTATTAGTTAAAGCCGAAATTGAAAATTTATTAGGTGTTGAGTTCATCCTCTCTATTGATTACTCTGAATGGATTTCCAATAGTGTGGTTGTTTCTAAAGGAGAAAATAAGATAAGGATGTGCACTGATTTTCAAGATTTAAATAAGGCATCCTTAAAACATGATTTCTCGATACCTAATATTGATATGATTGTGGATTCAATAGTAGGTCATGCTTTATTATCTTTTATGGATGGCTTTTGGGTTATAATCAAATATTTATTCCTATTGATGATCAACTTAAGACTGCATTTATAACACCTTGGGGAACATTTTTCTAAGTCATGATGTCATTTGGATTAATAAATGCAGGAGCAACTTATCAACGCTCTATGAGTTGGATTTTTCATGATTACATTCATAAGATTCTGGAAGATTTTGTAGATGATATTTTGGAAAAATCTATACAAAGAGAGGATCATGTGTTTATTTTACGGTAAATATTTGAAAGAATTAGGAGCTATAATATGAGATTGAATCCTAAGAAATGTGCCTTTGGAGTTGACTCTAGTAAATTATTAGGTTTTATAATCTCTAAGCGAGGCATAGAAGTTAACACTGAAAATATTGATGCTATTATTAACATGCCTCTTCCTAAGAATATTTCTCAATTACGCAGTTTATAGGGAAAAATACAAGCTTTTCATCATTTTGTTTCTAACTTAGCCAATAGAACTGTTCCTTTCACTTCCTTAATTAGAAAAGATACCAATTTTTCTTAGAATAAGGAATGTAAAGAATCCTTTAAGAAATTTAAGGAGTATTTTTCTAATCCTCCTATTTTTCAACACGCTCAATTTAATAAACCCTTCTATCTATATACTTCTACTACTCTAAATGTTGTGAGTGCATTGTTGGCTCAACATGATAGAGAAGGTAAGGAAAGGCCAGTGTACTACATTAGTCAAACTTTACTTGATTATGAAACAAGATATACCAATTTGGAAAGACAATGCTTGGCTTTAGTTTATGCTTGTCAAAAACTTAGGCATAACCTATTGAATGTTGAGGTCAATGTGATTGTTAAATTTGATCCTCTAAGACACCTTTTTTCAAAGATTGATCTCTCTGGCCATCTGGCAAAGTGGGTGATGTTACTTACAGAAATAGATCTTAATTTCAATCTTCAAATTTCAATTAAAGGACAAGCTTTAACTGATTATTTAGCTGAAGCTCCTTGTCCTCATTCTGATACGAGCGTTACCTCAATAGAATTCCCTGATGAGAACATTTTAGCTATTAAGAAAGAGGATGTTTGGGAATTATATTTTGATGGTTCTAGATATAAGATAGGTTCTGGTGTAGGCATTATCTTTATCCCTCCTACAAAGAAACTAATCCCTATGTCATATAAATTGACCTTTCCTTGTAGTAATAATATTGCAGAGTATGAACTCTTATAGCTGGCTTACAAGAAGCTTCATCCCTTCATATTAAAAACTTAGAAATCTACAAGGATTCACAATTTATTGTTGAACAAATCAAAGGAGTTTATCAGACTAAGAATGATAAAATGACACAATATAGAGATTTGGCTCTTGATATTCTTTCACTATTCTCTTCTTATACGATTCAGACTTTATCTAGGAAAGATAATCGACATGCGGATGTCATGGCAAGCACATCGTATTTGTCTTGTCTTGAGAATAATGCCAAAGAATTTAAATTTACTATACATACTCTTAAACACCCTACAATTTCTAATAAGGCTACTGCTGATTGTTTTAACTTGCATTTGGATGAATGGTATTCGTATATCTTTCATTTTTTGAAAGATAATACTTTCCGCAATCAGCAACAAGGAACATGTGTAATCGTATAAGGAAACTTGCAGCACATTATATCATTTTGGGAGATACACTTTACAAACATTCTTATAATGGTTTTCTATTAATATGTCTTGGTAGAACCAAAATTCTGATAGCTTTAGCAGAAGTTCATTTTGGTTCTTGTGGGGGACATTTTGGTGGGAAGTCTTTAGTTAATAAACTTATTATAATGGGATACTATTGGAAAATAATAGAACAAGAGTCTTTTACATTTGTTAAGAAGTGTCCTCGGTGTCAGCAACATGGTAATTTAATTCATTCTCCTTCTCGTGAGATTTGTAATCAATTTTCTCCATGGCATTTTAGTATTTGGGGTTTTGATCTTTTTGGAAAAATCTCACCAGCTTCTTCTCAAGTACATACATACATCTTGATAGCTAAAAATTACTTTACGAAGTGGGTAGAAGCTATTACTCTCCATTCTACTACTGCGGATGTTATTTGTGATTTTATCCTTAATTATATTATAGCATGATTTGGCATTCCTTCAATGATAGTTTTGGATAACGGCACTTCTTTCAAGAGTAAAGAAGTCACAAAATTCTTGGATAAATACCGTATTCAACATATATTTTCTACTCCCTACTACACTCAATCTAATGGTCAAGTTGAAGCATCGAATAAATTTGTTGAACAAATCTTAAGGAAAATAGTTAATAATCATGCAAAAGATTGGCATACCCAACTTGCCTTTTCTTTATGGGCTTATAGGACTAGTGTCTGTACTACCACATGTACTTCTCCTTATAATCTTGTTTATGGTATTGATGCTATTATGCCCTTAGAATTAGAAATACCTTCTTTACGTGTTTTATTTCATGGGATAAATGACAAGGATACTTATCGGGAACAAAGACTATACGTATTAGAAATGTTGGGTGAACAATGGATAAATGCTTTGGAACATATAAAGGCTTATCATAAATCACTTCAGAAATAGTATAATCATAAGGTGATTGAACGGTCATTCTCGGTAGGTAATTTAGTCTTATATGAGAATCAAAGGAATGTGAATGCTTTACCTAGTGAAAAAGGAAATTTTAGCCCTAATTGGCTTGGACCTTTCATAGTAATCGAGGATTTTACTTCAGCTACTTATAATATTGCTGATATGAATGGTGTCCCTCTTAAGGAACCTATTAATATTATGCATCTCAAATGTTATTATCCCTAATACATCATTCTTTCTTTGTGTATTTATGTATTCCTTATAGAATATTTATGTTTGTTTTATAGGTTATGTAATTTGAATACATTCATACATAATTTCATTCTTTCTTTCTGTTAAGTTTTATGTATTGGTGAAAAGTAAAATTAATCAATCATAGAACTAACTGGGCAAAGAAAAAAAATTCATATATAAACTTCTATGACTTTTGTACATATATGGCACATCTGCCATGGCTATCAATCTCTATCTCTATGCTCTAAGGGTCGGTGGCTCTCGGATCTCTCAAATCTATGGTATGAGGTTGAGGATCTCAGTATGATAGTCTGTGTGTGACTCCTCAACATGATCATCTGATAGTTAGGTTCCTAAGCTCTTTGTAGGTCAGCCATCAATTTCTCTTCTCTCTCTCTCTGCATAACCTTAGCTCTCGCTGCACGCATGAAAAAATATTTGCATGTCTGTTGGGATCCCTCTGTCCAATAAGGGACTCTTGCTCACTAGCTAGCACTTGGTAGGATATACATGTATCCTTCAAGACCTTCGATACAAAGCTCCTCCACTCCACTACGCTAGCTGTAGAATTCAAACATTTTTATCTTTTAGTAGTTTCTCTAGGAAACCATTTACTTAAAATATTCTAATTAATTAATGCATATGTCATGCCTAGATCTCCCTCCTGGGTGTCACAAAAGGATCTAGATGGTGGGGGTATGGAGTGACTACCCTCTCCCTGCTCACTATGTCTGGGTCTAGGTAGTGGTATCTCTATATGCACATGGGGAGGTCATCATGATCTCAATGGTACAGCATAGACCACATGATCATCTACACCTATACTATAGCCTGGGGGCATCTCCTCTTCTCTTTCCTTTTCTCGCTCTTCTTCTCTAGACTCTGATCTCTCCTCTGCTCTCTTCGTATCCATAGGATCTCCCTCAGAGATGGGCTCGTCCTCATCTCTTTGATCCTCCTCCTCCTCTGCCGGTATGTCACTACCTCGGTGTGTCCTCTTTGAAAGACCTGGATCAGATGTGGGGTAGTCATCAGGGAATATGGGGTGGGTCCCCTGTAGACTCCAATATTTGATATAGTCTCTGCTGATGCCTGAATTGGATACATTAGGAGATACCTTTGTATCCTTGGTCTCATTTGTCTCGCTATCTAAAATATTTGCTACTGTAGGTCGGCGAATAGCGTCACATCTTTGATAGTATCTCATCGGGTATACATATTGATGTACTGTCTGGGGGACCCCTTATGTCAGACCAAACTATCTCATCACTCTATCATAGTAATATGGCATCACTACATGACTGATAGGACCCTCTAGCAGCTTGTGTTGATGTGAGTGTCTTAACTAGTGTCGAGTATATAGCCATTCTGTCATTCGATAGTACAATCTCCATATCACATCAATACCTGGTATACATTCAAAGTCTACCCTCCAAAAGAGGATATCCCTGTATTGTCATACATCTGCTAGTGGATAATAAAAATCTCTTGGTGTGCTCGCATCTACCATCACCAAAACACCCTATGGTCATGTACATGTGTAATTCTCAAACATCCAAACCTGTAGCAAGGTGCATACTATAAGAATCTCCTGCTAAAATCTCACTAACTGACACAACTCATGGTAGAGATGGGCTACCATGTTGCAGCCCCATGAGAAAAAAATCCTTTCACTCTTCATCCTGTGTACAAGATGGGTGAATGGTGCTAAGAAGACTGTACCCTTTGTGTTGGGTACTACAACCAAAGAGAGTATACATAGCATCACTCTCTGTACCAAAGGTGTTGGGCCTGCTAGTATGGTTGATAGAGTGATCTGATCTGATCGGGTCCTCATCTATGGTACTTGTCCTAAAAAATACTCCTCATCTAAAAAAACCTTAGTAGGACCTCATTGCACTCTCAGTCTAATAGGCTCATCTTGGACAAGAAGTCATAGGATCCTATATACATCCTCCAGTGTGATCGTGATCTCTCCTGGTGGAAGATGGAAGGAACAAGTGTCCTCATCCCACCTCTCTATCATGGCTGATATCATGGATCAATGGAACCTCATCTATGCTAGGACTACTACCCAGTACAATCCCACATCTCTCAATAGTTTTATCTCATCCTATTGTAACTCAGACAAGTTCTCTTTGACAGTCAGTAATAGCCCTCTAAAGGGGTGCTCTCGGAGATGGACAAGATCTTATCAACACAAACAAAATCATATCAATACTCTATCATCAAACAACTATAATACCCACTTGACCAGGTCAAGGTCAACCTTGTTGGGTCAAGGTCAACCTTTTTGGGTCAAGTTCAACCTTTTTGGGTCAGGGTAGACCTTTTTGGGTCAGGGTCAACCTTATCCCTAGAAAGGATGAGATCTTCCCAGTTATGGTCAACCTTAGAGGGTCAAGTCAACATAACTGGGTCAGGGTCAACCTTTTTCATGGGTCAAGGTCAGCCTTACCTATAAAAACATGAATTTTCCAATCACAAATATCAAGAAAAGGAACTTACCTCAGGAAGGGGTTGTCCGCTGGCCAGGCGCTCTCTCAGAACCTCCATGCGAGTCACTCAAAGTTCTTCTATCTTCGGCATTCTACTTCTTTTTCTAAACTCTGCAAATGGTAAGAATGAGAATTTAAGTGTTTCTTTCTCTTATTTGTATCTATAAATTAGGGTTTTATTAGGGTTTCATTGAATTTACCCATATTAAATTTGAATTTCCCTTTATATGCATTTAGATAGACATTCACTCTTTTCATCATAACTTGAGTTTGGTAGCTCTATTTTCAGTGTTGTTAGTAGCATTGGAGTCTTAATTCAAATACCTAACCTCTTGAAATAGTTTAGGAAGGTTTGGAATCCTTCTAACTGGTTTAGAAAAAGACTTTTCAATAAACTACATATCCAGTGTATAGATCTAACCTTATCACCCTGTTTCAACTTTTATAATTAGTAAGCCGAAACATGGTGTGCACAAGGGGCTCTATGCACTTATAAAATTGATCCTAGTAAGGCTTAGGTTCTCTATGGATTTTCATTAAGCTTGTGTGCTCCAGGTTGTGGGTACTAATGGTTTCTTGCAGGATCTCCACATTGAGGACTTGGCTATATCATTTTTACTTTATGATGTTTTCTTACTTTACCTTGCATATTCACGTAGTATCATATCTAAGATAAAGTGGAGGATAAATGGAATCACTTACATTTTGGTAGGTTTATCACCCTCATTTAGTACACTTGCATATTAGATTCGCATTTAGGATGCATCTGCACTTGATTCTACATTTCTAGGTAAAATTAGGGTTAGGATCTTGTGGATCCTCCTTAATTTCCCTCTCTGTGGCTTTTTTTTTAGGTAGAACCTATGTAATAGATCTCCTAATCTTCATCATACCTCCTCTATGGCCTTTATTCCTCTACCCATCACTCTAGTGTGTTTTCTCACCTTTCTAGGTCCCTGACTGACCTGGGAATCTTGTAGATTTCTTAAGGTGACCTGTCTAAAACCTTAGGTCAGGGTTGAGGCCAATCCTGACCTAGGTCAAAATCAAGGTCAACCTTAACCTAGGTCAAGGTTGAGGTTTACCTTGAACTAGGTCAAGTTCAAGGTCAATTTTGACCTCTTTCGGGTGTTGGTCCCCGCTTTCAGATCTGGAGCTTATCGGGGTTCTAAATTTAAAAATAGGTCCCCGAGTCCAGATGCAGAAGTTTTTTCTCTGATATTCAAATTAATACATCCCCTCCTTGGTTGGTGATGGTAATTAGACCATAATTCAAGGTGAAATTTTAATTTGGGTCCCTTGCATTGCCCTAGGAGGTCTATATTGAGATCTCTATATAAACACTCTCTTTTGCCTTCATTTCTTCATGAAACAAAATCATGAGATCACATGATGCAATTATGATTATGACATGATGATGATGCAAGAAAGAAAGAGGATGATATAGAAGGACAAGATATGATTATGCTTTAATACATACAAGCATTTTGTGGACAAGCTATAAATTGGATCTTCCTTGGAGCAAGAAAGGGTTCTTCTTTCCTTCCTTCTTCTTGGATATACCATTTTCAACATTCAAGCCTTGAAAAGATACTATCATGGGGTAGCACCTATGAATTGTGTGTTTTGTAGGAATACTTTAGCCTTGGGGCCTTGGTATGCTTTCTTTAGCATATTCAAATCTATTCATTTCTTTCTCATTTTCAATTCATGTTAGGGTTTTAATCTAGAGGATTAGATCTTGGCATTATACATTCAAAACTCTTTCTAAGAGAAACACACACATATATTCTATTATATTCGGCTATTTATGGAGGTGGAAACAACCAAAATGGGGGTTTGACTAAGGAAAAACCCTATATAGCCACCCCAAAACCCCATTTTTCAGATATTTGCAGGTGTTGTTTCGGGAGTTGCAGGTCAGAATCGGACATTCTTTTCTGGGTCAAAATCAACATTCTCTTCTGGGTCAGAATTGGAGGTTGATTCTTCCCTAGGTTAGAATTGGAAATTCTGGGTCAATGGTGACATTGACTTGAGGGTCAAAATTAGAATTGAGCTAGATCAAAAAAATATTTATGGGTTTTGTCCATCTCTGCGTTTCTATTCCAAATCTGGTTGCAGATTTTCCAGAAACTTAACACAGGAATCAGAAAAAGGGTATTTCCAAATCTTGTATGATGTGAAGTAGGTATTTTACTCCATTATTCTTTGCAAGTATTTCCAAGCTTTACATTCCTTATCATAACAATTAAATGTAAATGGTTGAATATGACATAGGGTCTCTTTTATATGTGAATTTCCATTGTTAAAACCCTATTTAAAGGATCATCCAAATTTACCCTTTACAATCAATAAAAGGAGTAGGATTTGTTGAAACATTATTTTTCTAAAATAATTTTATTTTTTTGTTAATTGGACCCAAGGTTGTCTAAAATATGCATTCAATAGACACTTCTAATTACAAAGTTTATACACGTATGTAACTTTGCTAGAATGAATCTAGATCAACTATATGACTGACCAAAATAAATTTTTAGATAGAAATACTTAAATTTAGTTGTGATGATAAGTTGGCCTAAAGTGTGACACACCTTTGTACTTTTATCCTTTAAAAATCCCCCACACATGTGACCAAATATTCCTCAAGTTTTAATTGTCCCTGCAACCTTCAACCCTTTTTCCCCACATGTGTAGCCACCCTACTATTCTATTCATCCCCCCTATCGACATTCACACATCTTGCATGACTCTCATGCATGTCCCCACTTGTAAATTTTAGCCCGTTTCCCAAGGTTTCTCACATGTGTGAGCACACCTGAAAACCCTTGCATGAACAACTTGTCCTCCTCATGTCTTGCCACTTGTCACAAGACTATGAGATCAATCCACCTCATCTCTCATGAAATATAAACCCTCCATTACTATTCAATCCCAACTATCCATTTCTTCTCAATACTCCATATAATTGGATTCTTTCCTCCCAAAAAATCACCCACTCTTTTGCTAATATTATCATGCCATTTTGAGCTTAGAATCCATTGTTATTGCAACCTTACCATGCTATTTTGTGCTAAGAAATGAACATATGTTATCATCATTATATCATTTTGAATCCACACTTGAGTTAATCATCTTGAATCCAATCCATCTTTAGGCCTCATACCATATCCTTGTGTTGTGTTGAGAGTCAAAGAGAATTCCACATTACAATAAAATAGAACAAATCAAATGAAGATGAGTGCCTTTATTTTAGCTCAATCAAATGTGTGAGGTAATACATAGGTAGTTGAATTATTTTTATAGTTTGTTTCTATTACTTAATAGCATATTTTCATCATGTACAATGTGTTTTTCATAAAATTATTATATCTTGATCAATCTGTCTATTAATTTTGCATGTCTTTCAATATAATTTAACAAATCGCAATAACATTGAGCTCTCTCTTATCTTTCTAACCATGTAAGTTTTTTTACATTTTAAACTTATGTTAATATTTTCATATTTAATCTCTTTGTCTAGTTTATTTTCTTTTGGAAAACCTATGTACAATATTTTTGGATTGACTTTTTATCCATTCATAAAAAATTGAAACAAATTACATTTTTGGAATCTAGGCTTTATTCTATGCACATTAAAAAAACATTGATTTTTATTATAGTCTCTACAAGATTAAGGGAGATCACACTCAATTTTTTTAAATTTTTCAAGATCTTTGCACTTTGAAAAGTAGGAATATATATATATATATATATATATATATATATATATATATATATGTTAGAATGAATTTAGGATAACTGAGAGGGGGGGCGAATCAGTTATCCTCAGGTCTAGATGTACCAATTGAAACTTTATACCACTTTAAACAACTCAGATCAGCTCGGTAGCAACAACATATAAAAATATGCAATTTATTGTTCAAATGTAATGAGCTTACAGAAACTTAACAGTAAACTGTTAGAATAATAATAGAAATAACAGAGAGACAGGAAATTGTTTAATTCAATGAGCAGGAGATAGGAGATTTACCATGAATTAGCACAAAACCAGGAGCATTCACAAATGAGAAAAGCAACAAAGGAGACAAGATTTCGAAGGGGGAAAAGCATGAAAAAACCCCCGTGATATAAAGAATGGGCAAAAATTCCAGAGAGAGAGAGAGAGAGAGAGAGAGAGAGAGCCAAGCTCATACAATAGCATTCGAGAAGAAGAAATTAACCCAAAAAACTAGGCAAGGAGAGAAGGAGAGACATCTCTTTAATAGAGATGTGAGAAAGGAGTTGCATGGTAACTCCCATATCTATGTATGTCGCATTTTAATAGTGTGTACCACTTGTGTTATTTCCTCTTAACAAGGAATCTAAGGGATGCCTTGGTTTATCCCATTTAAATAATACAACCAAGGGAAAATAAAATACATAAAGAGAATTATCCTCACAAGAGGACAAAATAGGTGTAGGAATTCCATAGGAATCTCCTACTTACATAAAGCAAGTAAAGATTAAATTCTAACACACCCCTTTAATATTTACTTGGGGTTTTACAAAAATCTGCAATTGGATTATCCTTCTTGTAGTAGAGGAGGATAACTTGTGTTTCTTCACTTTGAGTTGATAGTAGGTGATGGTGCAATGATAAGTGCTCAGATCTTGAAATAGTATTCCTTTGATTTTCGTAATGCAAGAGTGCAGGTGTTTGTGGATATAGGCCCAAATCTTGAGATTGATCATTGGTACTTGTCCAAGAAGAATCACCTGAATCTACAAAGAAACAAGAACCATGAGGGGATCTCCCATTATTAGAATTTCCTCCTAAAACTGAATCAGTAGAAGCTAAATGTGAATCATCAAATGTAATTGCATCATAACGAGGTTTTGTAAACCAAATGGAGTCATTACTAGATGCATAATAAAGAATAGAAGTAGGACAATCACCATTAATAATATCATCAAGAGGATTAGAGTTTAGAGAAGGAGGTTGGGCCTCCATAATAACCATTTGAGTGTCACAAAATTCATAATCTACTTTGGAGAAAAGAGGAACATAATCTCCTGTAATACATAAGGGAAAAGTGACATGGATAAATGTATTAATAATTTCATCTTCATGATCTAAAATATTATCCAAAGCAGAATAAGTATTCGTAACATCATCAACCTACAATATGCTAGCTCGATGAGAAAAATAGAAAGCGAGGGGATCATCCCCAAGGAAAACATAATCACAAGGGTCATCCCAAATAGGAAATTTATTCAAAGGATACATAATGTCACAGGGCGGAGTAGAGGTTTGGTGAGTTTGAAATGTATTCTCTAGGACATGCCAAGCCTGATGAGTCTCTGTATAATTGGCGATAAGGTGATATAAGTCTAGATTTAGTGAGAATCCAATTAGACCAAATGCTTCCTCATATTTCAACTGCCAGGAATCCTGTTCAACCTGAGGAGCGGTGGAAGTCAGTTTCAAGTTAGGTGAAGACACAATATCCAAAAGGTGTCGAAAGTTTAAAAAATCAAACATGTGCGGCCTCCAAGTAGAATAATTTGAACTTGTAAGTTTAAGATCCAGCATTAGTGTTGTCATGATAAATTATCAAAATAACGTTAAATACAAGTTACAAGATATAATGAAGAATCCAAAAAACTAATTTAATGCAATTAGTAAATATCAATATGACTGAAAAAAATTAAAAGAATAAATAAATTTAAATTTTTGTTAAAGTGATGAAACAAATTTTAAAGAAAATTAAATAATAAATTAACAATTGAATTAAGTTTATAATGATAAAATAGAAATGGGTTCCAGACGAATTTGAGAAATATAAAGAGAAACAAGATATATAACCGAATAAATTTTTTCGTTAAATAAAATTTGAAAATTAATTTTAAAGATTAAACTCAGATTGAAGAATAAAAATTGAAAAATTAAAAAATTAACAAATATGATAAATATAAGAATGGAATGATTAAAAAATCAGATTCCTCCTGCAAAAAAAAGGTTACAATAATGAATAGATTGCAGCTCTTTTTTTTTTAAATAATAATTAACTTGCAAAAGAAACGATTATAATAATGAAACAAATAAAATAAAGATTGCCTGCAATAAAAAATGTTTAGAATGGTCAAAGATATATCAGTTATAATATGAAAGAATATAAAAAATTTGACAAGACACTAATAAAGGAAACTGAGTTTTTAGCTGCAGCCTGCAAAAAGAGTTAGAGAGAATATATGCAGATGCAAAATGATTGAAACTGAAACCACAGAGCTTTGAATGAAGACTAAAACTGAAGGCAGATATAAGATAAGGAAATGATAGTCTGCAAGTATCCTACAAAAAAAATGTTAAAAATAGATAAAGATATAATTACTGTTATCTCTCAAAATTGCACCCTGCTAGATAACCAGAATCTAGCCTTTTGGAGAAACATGGAAACATTCCAAGTTTGTGGGTAAACTATGGTTGGAATGAATCTCCGGGTTCTAGGCCAGCTTCCTATATGATGATCACCTGTTTGCTTCTTGAAAGACTGAAAATTGATGGGGAAAAGGGATAGAAAGATTGCATGAAACGTAAATAGCTGAAATGAAACCTA
>MU226980.1:2652591-2664038 GCA_018584345.1 Thuja plicata | reverse complement strand
TGCTTTAGTAGCGACGTTAGGGAACCTGTGAGGACTTAAGTTGAATAAATCTTGCATTCAAGTTGTAGAAAAGTTTTTTTTATTTTATTTTAGAGATATGAAGTACAATGATGAATATTATTCTAGTAAATAAAAAAATATATATTACTTGCATATTATAGATATTTTATGTATTGTCCTCTCGGGTTGCCTAGCGGGGCGTTACAGAAGACAAGTTTGTGCAACAATGAAAGGAAAAGTTGTAAAGAAAAATTGATGGATGTAAAACATTAACAAAACTTTATGCAGCTCGATGAATAGAATTAAAAGGATTAAATGAAAAATTGTATGTCAAGTATAAATTATGTTGTCTGGAACGATCCTTTTTGATTGCTCCTCCTTCAAATTGTGATACAGACAGAGCCTGAAAAAGATAAACACCTGTAAATCTTAACTTGTTGTATCAATATCTTATCAGAAAGCTGCAAAAGGGGTAAAATAAGCTAGTATATATGGAATGTTATGAAACCACCCGAATAGCATGGAGAAATACTACCAGAACAAGGAGATAAACAGGAGAATAGATATAATTTAAACAGAGATTTATGATATCTAGATTTAAGGAAAAATAAATAAATTGGAGATTGATGAGATATATATTTGTAACTAGATATTAGTTTTAAAGAAAATGAGCAGATACACAGCGACTGATCAAGAAAATAGAGACAACAAAGAAGTATCAGATAATTGTTGTTGAAACCTGCATAAAACAAGTCAGTACTGTATCCAGTAGTTAAACCAATAATGTATGCAAAAGATAAATTGGGTTTGGCGGTAAACCAGCCAAACCCAAAAAAAAATTCAAATTTTTCTCAACACTCTCTCAAGAGTCTCTGATATTGGAGTGCTCCAAGATATGGTAGCTCCTTCACCTATAAACTCAATCAAAGATTAAACCAACCTGCTCTGATACCATGTTAGAATAATAATAGAAATAAGAGAGAGACAGGAAATTGTTTAATTCAATGAGCAGGAGATATGAGATTTACCATGAATTAGCACAAAACCAGGAGCATTCACCAATGAGAAAAACAACAAAGGAGACAAGATTTTGAAGGGGAAAAGCATGAAAAAAACCCCGTGATATAAAGAATGGGAAAAAATGCCTAATAATGAGAGAGAGAGAGAGAGCCAAGCTCATACAATAGCATTCGAGAAGAATAAATTAACCTAAAAAACTAGTCAAAGAGAGAAGGAGAGACATCTCTTTAATAGAGATGTGAGAAAGGAGTTGCATGGTAACTCCCATATCTATGTATGCCACATTTCAATAGTGTGTGCCACTTATGTTATTTCCTCTTAAGGAGGAATCTAAGGGATACCTTGGTTTATCCCATTTAAATAATACAACCAAGGGAAAATAAAATACATAAAGAGAATTATCCTCACAAGAGGACAAAATAGGTGTAGGGATTCCATAGGAATCTCCTACTTACATAATGCAAGTAAAGATTAAATTCTAACAAAAACACAACATAAACATTCACACAAGTTGACACCATTATTTAACATGGAAACCCAAATTGGAAAAAACCACCAGTAACATGCTACCAAGTTTTCACTCTCCTGAAGTGAGCTCTGCTAGGAGCCAACCCAATTAAAGGTTACCTGGTTAAAGGATTTAATCACCCTGTCAGGAGTGGCCTTGTTAGAGGTCTTAGAACATTCCACTTGAATGTCACCTTGCTCAAAGGATTTATACAATGATTGTTAGGTCAACCTGGTTATAGGATTTTTTCTGATACAATGGTTAGAAAGTAATCAGCAGGTGTGATCTGATACACAAAAATTACTTTGCAAATCTAGATCCAATTCATCTCTTATGATAATTCAATGAGTGGCCTCCATTCTCATTTCAATCTTCAGATCTGCTTAGAAATCCATCAAGCAATCACTTTCGCAACTTTCTGCTTCTCTGTTCAGCCTTCTCTACTAGCTCATGTCAATCATTTAATTAACCATGCAATCCTCTTAAATACACTTAGCATATATTACTCATTTCTTTAATAGCCTCTTGAGGTTAAATTGTACCTCTTCATCTAGGTAAAATAAATCTTTTTTCGCTTAATCAAGATCGTAGATCTTAGGCTAGGTCAGATCCAACAGATCTTTCTGTCATTTACATTTAATTTATCTCTCCAAAGAAATCACTAATTAAATCTTGGATCCATGCACTCATTATGGTTACCTGTGTGTTTAAATAGTATGGACCAATCATGCTTATCCTTAATTAACTTTATATATCCCAATAAATTCAATTATGTCGGCCAGAGATCTCAAATCTCAACAATTACCAAAATACTGGCACTCAGCCAACACTGTGTTCTTCCACTCAATCATCACTATTTTCCTCACCAATTTACTAGCACTCGATCGACACTTAGAAATTATGCTCGGCATACACTGGTGCTCGGTCGACACAAACTTTTCTCGGCATATACTGTTCCCAGTAAACTGACATCATAACTTAGTGTTATAGATAAACAACACATTACTTTCCCAATGTTTCAACTGATTAAGTACCCTTGCAATTTCTCATAACTCAACCATTTCACTCAGTCTTCTTGTTATCCTTGATTTCAAATCTTCTTCAAGAATCAATAGATATGGTACTCAAATAGATAGCAATAGTCTCCCTAGTTAAGGTTTAAAATCAATGACAAAACAACAATTTTTTACATTGTATCTTTCCAACAATCTCCCTCTTTGGCATTGATGGCAATACTAAACATTAAAACAATAATTTTACAAACATAGTTACCATACAATCCAAAAATTATGCATGTGTTCTTTGATATGAAAAAATCTTTATTAATGTCTTTAGCTTCATTATGATTCTCATCTTGTAAAAAAATTCTCCCTTTGTGTCTGTAACCACACTAAAATATTTCTATTTCTTTTCATCTGTAGACTCTCTCTTTTAGCAAATTCTCCCTTTTTCTCTAAGTATAGTAAACTCTCCCTCTTTGACAACAATGCCAAAGATGTTGACATCTTCATCATGAAGATTCTTCTATTCTAATTTAGTATCATGCTATTATTTTCATGTTTCTTATGACTGATCCTCTTTTATGTCCTTGTCTTTCTTTCACAGCTTTAGGCAACTTCCTAAAGTGTGACTTTTTGTGCATCAATGTGTCAAATATTCTGAATATAACATTTGATGCAACAGTTCCATTCTGAACTAATTAGCCTTAGTTAGGGGAGTTGCCCCTAATTTACCTCATAGATACTCGTGAGCATCCTTGGGTAGTGCTTTTGTAAATATGCCTACTAACTGTTCCTTAGTATGTACATATTCCACTCTCACTTCCTTGTTCTAAACTAGCTCCCTCAAGTAATGATACTTGATAGCTATATGCTTTGTCTTAGAGTGCATCACAAGGTTATTATAAATACTAATGGCACTCATGTTATCACAATATATAAAAATTGGTTCTGTAATCTCCTCTTTCATACCTTTCAGTAGTATCTTCAACCACACATTATTAGAGCAGTTACCTGATGTTGCCACATACTTGGCTTCAACTGTAGATTGTGAGGTGCAATTTTGTTTCTTTCTTTTCCATGAAACCAATCTCTTTCCCAAAAGAAATATGCCACCTATTGTGCTTTTATTTTCATCCACATTTCCAGCCCAATCAGAATCGGTGTAAACTCTAAGCTCAAACTTATCATTCTTTTTGTAATACAGACCATATTCATCTGTTCCTTTCAAATATCTCAGAATTATTTTTACTGCTATCATATGAGTTTCCTTGGGATTGGTATAAAATCTTGCAACAATTCCAATAGCCAGAGCAATATTAGGTATATTGTACACAACATATTGCAGCTTTCCAATTATTGACCTGTAAAGGGTTTGATTCACTTCTTTTGTATCATCATTTTTTGTTAACTTTTGTCCAGTAGCCATGGGTGTACTCAGTGTTTTTTATTCTTTCATTCCAAAAAAATTTAGTATCTCCTTGACATATTTTGATTGAGTAATATAAATACCATTCTTCATTTGATATATTTGTAAGCCAATGAAGAATTTGATTTCACCGAACATAGACATCTCAAATTCAGTTTGCATCTCTTTTGTAAATGTTTGGCATAACACATCTTGTCCACCAAATATAATGTCATCAACAAAAATTTCAGCTAATAAAGTACCTTTATTTTGTTCTGTCTTCAAATACAAATTGGTGTTGTCATTGGTTCTTGTGAATCCAATCTTTATCAAATAATTATGCAATCTCTCATACCATGCTCTTGGTGCTTGCTTCAGTCCATATAGTGCCTTGTGTAATCTGCAAACCATGTTCCTCTTGCCTGGGTCAACAAATCCATCAGCTTGTTCAATGTACACTTCTTCTTCTAATATCCCATTCAGAAATGTTGACTTTACATCCATCTGATAAACTTTAAAACCTTTGTAGGCTGCATATACAAGTAAGGTTCTGACTCCTTCCAATCTTGCAACTGGGGTGAATGTTTCTCCATAGTCAATTCCTTCCTCTTGTGCATAACCCTTGCATACCAGTCTAGCTTTATTCCTTGTTACTTCTCCATGTTCATTTAGCTTATTTCTAAATACCCACTTTGTAACAATTACATTTTTGTCATTCGGCCTAGGTACAAGTGTCCAAGTCTTATTCTTCTCAATCTGTTCAATCTCTTCATTCATGGCTTGTATCCAATATTCATTATCTAAAGAATCTTTTACTGTTTTAGGCTCAAAATCACATAACAAGCATGTACCATCTCTCAACTTACTTCTTTTCATGACTGCAAAATCCTTTGATCCTATAATTTGATCAGGTTTGTGCTGCCTTCTCACATACTTTGCTAGAGTAGGTTCTTGCTTTTCTTCAGATTCATTATTCACGTTCAATGCAGGTTGATTATGTGTCTCAGCATCTCCATCATTTAGCTCGGCAATTACCTCCCATTGTCCGGCAACCTCATTCTATGACTTGGCAGGTGCTAGCTATTCCTCGGCAACCTCATTCTCAGGTTCAGGTAATACATTAGAATCTTCCTCATCCAGATAGACAAATGATTTGTAACTTTCAGGTTCATGTGTGCTTTCTGCTTCATTTCTTTCTACATGTTCATCAATTCTAACATTTGCACTCTCCATAATTTTGTTAGTGTTAGAATTCAAACACTTATATGCTTTACTTTTAGTTGAATATCCAAGAAATATGCCTTCCTCACCTTTAGCATCAAGTTTTCCATTTCTTTTATCCTTTAGTATGAAACATTTTCTTCCAAAAACTTTGAAATGTCTTACTAGGTGTGTATCCATACCATAGCTCATAAGGTGTAGCATTAGTACCTTTCTTGACTTGTACTCTATTCAAGGTATAGACTGTTATACTTACAGCTTCTCTCCAATATTTTTGTGCAATATTTTTCTCCATCATTAGTGTTCTGGCACAGTCCATGATAGATATATTTTTTTTGTAACACCCAACAATGTATATAGAGGCTGGGGGGAGTGTTTATATTTCTGTTACTTCATGGTGTGTGTGTTGTCGGATATTACCCTAAACCGACCATGATGACCCTTTCGATTATGTACCTGTGTGTGTACCTTTATGTGACCATTCCTAATTGTGTGAGATACTGGATTTGGGGTACACTAGGGTTGCAACCTATGCTATATTTGTTAGGATCTTTGAGCCTAGGGTAGGTTACCTAGATGTGTAGTAGGGGGTGGCTTGCAATAAGTTTTGTGTCTGTAAGAGACTACTAGATTGCTTATTATGGAGTTTCTTTAATAAGTGATAACTAAAGACATATTTAGAATATAAAATGGATTAATAAGATGTATCCTCACCCATGCTTTAGTACTAGTATAGGCTAAGATGGTGTTGAGAAGATGTTAGTTTCCCTGTGAGATACCTGACATAGTTAGTGGCCTTGTCAGTACAAGAGGACATTAGCACCGTGTATGGTCACTTAGGTGCCAAAATCCGTTGTGATTATCTAGGCTAAACTTAAGGGTAGACGTACATGATGACACCTTCCTTTACACATGCTAGATTTCCTACATTTTCAGTTGCCTCTGGATTAGTGAGTCTTACCTTTTATGATGATTAGTATACCAGATTAGAGAGCTATTAGGATCCCTTGCTTAGTGGTTATGCCTTGTTGGTTTCGTAAATCTGATTGGGATCTATTATTATCTCCTTAGCATGGTGGGATGGATCCTTACGCTTGTGTATCGACTACAGACAGTTGAACAAGGTAACGGTCAAAAATAGGTACCCATTGCCACGTATTGATGACTTGTTTGATCAGATCAAGGGAGCCAAGGTGTTCTCTAAGATTGATCTGAAGTCAGGATACCACCAGTTACGGATTGAGGACATTGATATCCATAAGATAGCTTTTTGTACACGCTATGGACATTATGAGTTCACAGTGGTTCCATTTGGGTGGACAAACGCTCCATTGGTGTTCATGTGTTTGATGAATGGAGTGTTTCAAGAATACCTAGATCTCTTTGTGCTCATCTTCCTTGATGATATTTTGATCTACTCTAGATCCATGGAGGAGCATGAAGAGCATCTTCGGCAGGTTCTAGAGTGTCTTAGGAAGAATCAACTTTATGCCAATCTGGCAAAATGTGATTTATTCCAGACTGAGGTTCAGTATCTTGCTCACATCATTTCAGGAGAAGGTATGTCTATAGATCCTTCAAAGATTCAGGTGATTGTGGAGTGGCCAGCACCCACTAGTGTGTTTGAGGTGCGCAGTTTCATGGGTCTTGCAGGATACTACCATAGATTCGTGCAGAACTTCTCTAGGGTGGCTCATCCTATTACTTCTCTTCAGTGGAAAGGGAAGAATTTTGTATGGACAGAGAAGTGCGAGGAGGCGTTTCAGAGTCTCAAGGTGTGTTTGATCAGTGCACCTATCCTACCTGTGCCTAATCCAGTGGGGGATTTTGTTGTATGCACTGATGCATCATTAAAGGGTATTGGAGTGGTTCTCATGCAAGATGGGTGAGTGATTGCCTATGAGTCTCACAAACTCAAGGATCACAAGCTCAACTACCCTACTCATGATCTGGAGCTAGCAGTGGTTGTCCATGCTTTGGTACGATGGAGGCATTTTCTTTTGGGACACCGATTAGAGCTTCATAGAAATCATTGTAGCCTTTAGTATATCTTTACCCAGCCTAATCTGAATGCTAGACAAAGAAGGTGGATGGAATTCCTTTGCAAATATGACTTTGAGATAAAGTATATTCAGGGGAAGGAGAATGTGGTTGTTGATGCATTGAGTCTCAAGCGACAAGCAGTTCTAGCATTAACTCTTAGCATGGATTTGAGGAGTAGGATACTCCAGTCACTTCCTAAAGATATATTGTATCAGAGTGTGAAAGCTGAGATAGATTCAGAGAGACCATTAGAAGGCAGATTCTCTAGTTATGTTTTGGAGACAGATGGTCTTCTGCATCATATGGGCCAGATCTATGTACCACCATTGGATGATTTGCGTACATTAGTGTTATCCAAGGCTCACCGTGCACCCTATTCAGCACATCCAGGTGTCAAGAAGATGCACACAGATCTTTGACAACTCTATCATTGGGCTGGTATGAAGAGGGAGATTGTAGACTTTGTGGCTAGATGTTTAGAGTGTCAAAGGGTCAAGGCAGATCACCAGCATCCAGCAGGGCTTCTTCAGCCTAATCTCATTCCATCATGGAAGTGGGACATCACGTCTATGGATTTCATAGTTGGATTTCCTATGACTCCTCACAGGCACGATGTTATTAGGGTGACCGTTGATCGGTTAACCAAGGTGGCTCATTTCTCACTGATGAGATCATCTTACACAGCAGCTTGTGTGGCCCGAGTCTTCATGTAGGATATTGTGAGACTTCATGTCATTCCTCTCCATATTATATCAGATCAAGATCATGTTTTAACCTCAACCTTTTGGACATCTTTACAGCACGATTTAGGTGCTCAGCTGAATTTTAGTTTAGCATATCATCCTGAGAATAATGGTCAGACAGAGTGGGTGAACCAGGTTCTAGAAGACATTTTGAGGATGTATGTCATGGACAGATAGACTCACTAGGAGGACTACTTGTACCTAGTGGATTTTTCGTATAATAATGGATATCATAGTTCCATTGGCATGGCTCCTTTTCAGGAATTGTATGGCTGTCCTTGTCATACACCTTTGAGCTGGGACAGATTGGAGGACCGTATTCTTCTTGGTCCTGAGATGCTTCGTGACATGGAGCAGCAGGTAGTGAGGATTCATGAGCATTTGGTGATTGCACAGGATAGATAGAAGAAGTATGCAAATGCTCAGAGGGTGGATAGGTAGTTCGTACTTGGAGATAGAGTGTTCCTAAGAGTGCACCCATAGAAGAGTCCAATCCGTTATAGAAAGGGTTTGAAGTTGGCACCTCATTTTATGGGACCGTTTGAGATCCTATAGAGGATAGGACCAGTTTCTTATCAACTTGCTTTGCCACCTAGCCTTTCACACATCCATGATGTTTTTCATGTTTCAATTCTTAGGAGATATATACCTAACATTATGCATGTACTTGATTGGAATGCATTACAGGTCGAGGACGGGTAGCTGGCTTTGGAGCCAATACGTATTCTGGAGCAGCGGGGTGTGACACTCAGGGGTCACACCATAGAGCAGGTAAGGGTCCAATGGGACCCAAATGATGAGTCTTTAGTGACTTGGGAGGATGCAGCTAGATTACAGGGTTTATATCCCTACTTTTTTACAGGCTTCCAGGAGTAAGCCTAATCCTAGGGGGGTGGATGTAATACCCACTCATGTTTTTCTTTTTAGTTTGTGATGCCATACTCTTTTAAGGCATTGGTTTCAGTTGATTGGCCGAATTATTTTAGGCTACTTTCATGAGAGCTATTATTCTTTCAGTTGATGGTGACTATTATTTATGATGTTATGGTTATTATAAGAATGTGATGATTTATGCTTCGATTATCTTGTACTTATCTCATACTTGCATATGTATGGTTATCATGTTTATGTATATGTTTGCATGTTGTTATGGTAGAGGACGGAGACGTAGTTACTTGCTTCGGTGAGATCCACACATTTGAACGATCCCTATCATTGATTGCGATATTATATTATGTATGTACATGTGTGTTTGTTGGTGACAGGATTGCAGGTACAGGGCAGGAGTGAGCGTGCCCACAAATATTCATCTCAATGGTAAAGAGGGGAGGTAACATATAAATCCAAAACCCTAACCTAAGCCTAATCGTCCTAATGTAGGATGAGTTTCAGAATGACTACCGTATCCAAATTTGTCTAGGTTGACAGAATTTGAATACCCTTTCTTGTGAGTTTGTGTGTATTGCTTGATTATGTTTTTAGGTGATTTTTTGGATTATTGAGTGATTTTCCATGTTTATTGAATTAATGGATTATAGTTGAATTAATGATTTAATTATATCCTAAGTTTATTTTAAATAATTAATTAAATTGAATATTGAAATATTTTGATTTAATTAAATATTTAATTGAAAACTATATTATATGTGCTCATATGATTAATTAAATAATTAAATATTTGGTTGCATGCATTATTGTGACATAAATATTTAATCTATTTAATTAAATATTTTATTAATTACATGTGCATAATTGTGTTGAAAAAGTATTTCAAATTCAAAATATCTTAACTTGTAATTAAGAGTCTAATTTGAGTTGTGGCAATAAAGCATATTTTATTTAATTAATTTGGATTTACTTTCAATTTTCAAGTTGAGTTAAACTAGGGATTGACTTGGGAGTTGTCATTCACCTTTGCATGTTTTGGGGAATTTGAATCTCTTTAGAGGGAATTGGTCATTCATTCTCTCATAACAGGTTTTTGAGAATTGGAGAGCTCTTGGTGATTTTGAGGTTTTGAAGAATTGTGGATTGTTGTGGATCTTGGTTGCTTCAAAGTTTCAGGATTTTCTATTGCTTGTGTGTGTGTGTTCGAATCTACATTGTGCCAGATCTGTGGTTGAATTGGGCTTGAGGGTTTTAGATCTACTTTCATCCTCCAAGCTACATTCTTCCATTTCTTGCATTGAATTAAAGGTAGGTTTCATTTGCCTTGCATGGATTCTATTTCATAGATTTGAGGTTTTATGTCATGTTTTAATGCATGTTCCTTAAATTTGGCCTTTAAATGGCTTATGGATGTTTTCTATGTTTTTGGTTGTTTCTAGAAACCCTAGATCTATATTTCTATCATTTTCTATAATCTTAGCATCGTAGGGTTATGCTGTCAAAATTTCGGGAAGAAATTCCCTCTAGATCTCTTAGGAAATGAAAAATTAAGCTCTTTGTATAGTTTATACTATAGGAATAATTAAATTTATTGATGCTTAATGTTTTGGTGAAATCAGAGTTTATGATAAGCCCGGATCTATTATTTTCATAATTAAGTATTCCTGGTTACAGTACAGTCATGCTGTCAAAATTTCGTATTTATATCTCTCATAAATCTCCTTGAATTCAAAAAATTAAATCTGTCTATAGTCCTGACTATAGAAGAGAAATAAATAATTATCCTATGCATGTGCATTGAAAAATTAAATCATTGGAAAAAAAACTCAACCCTCTGTAAAAAAAAAATACAGACTGGTGTTAAAAAAAATTATTACCTAGAAAAGTAAAAAGGTTAAAAAAATAATAATACCCCCTTCCTTTGTTAAATTTCCATTTTCGAATTTAGAGAATTAAAAAAACATATATAAATCTCCTTGTTAAAAAAACGCAGTTGAGAGTTTTTAAATTTAAAAAATAAAAAATAAAAAAAAAATTAATTTGAGGAAGGGGTGGTGGGACCCCATCCCCACCAACCCCTATGACTTTAGGCGCAGTGCAAGCGCGTGGGAGGGAGGCAATGGTCCCCCCAACCCACTGTCCCATTGGATGGGACTGTGCAGACTGCGCAGGGGGAGGGTACCCTGCCCTCCCCCCCTCCCTACCCCCCCACTATCCTTAAGGACAGCGCACGGCGCTGGGGGTTGGGAACCTGCGTGGGTCCCCCCCCCTAAATACTTAGTTAATTTGTAATTTAAATTTTATTCGTTGTTTTTTTTAGTTTTTCTTTTTATTAATTATTAAATTTTATTTAATATGTATTATTTAAAATTTAATTTATATAATTAGATTATAATTAAAATATGTATTGTTTTTATTTGATATAATTAATCTCTAAATAATATGTATTTATATTAATCAATTTATATGGTTAATTTTTAATTAGTATGTTTTTCTATTAATAAATTTATATAATTAGTTTTAATTAATATGAATTTTCATGAATTAATGATTACATGTTAATTAAATTATGTGGTTAATTTTTAGATTATGATTAAGGTGGAATTGTAGGATATTAA
>MU226980.1:2635362-2646115 GCA_018584345.1 Thuja plicata | reverse complement strand
TTCATTGGTGAAGGCTTGAGACAAGTTCCTCATACTTGTTCTTGAGCTCTTCATCACATCCATTAGTTGCATTATAGCTTCAATCCATTACATGCATCTTTAATCTAGTGGGATTTTGATATTGTGTAGGGAGAGCACACCCACAATTCTCTAAGAGAAAATCAACAAGATATTGGGTGCCCTTGTTCAGCTCATCAGAGGTTGTGATGGAATCCATTGTTGTTTTATAGTATGCTTTTAGACATGTTAGTATAGTTAAATGATTTATATCTCTAACGTTTGCATGTCTGAGCATGCTCCCAATAGGTAGGATTTTAACACATACATTTTTTCTTCATTCTTAAAAAAAACCTCTTAAGACATCATTTTGGTCCCTCATTTCTATGCAATTACCCTTAAATTGGAGGAAATAGACTAATAAATTTAGGAATGGTGGAATTGGCCTAATTAATCAAGGATTAATTAGTGGACATGATTTAGGAGGAAATGAGGATATTATGGCATAGGTTAGATTTAATTAATTAAAACTAATGAAACACTAGGATAGGGGGATATGAATATTTAATTAATTAAATTAACTAAACATTAGAGGAAAGGAGGAATTCAAGCTTCTTTAAAAAATTTGGATGTCATGAAGTTGCTAAAAAAAGCTACAAAGGTTATTAGAAAAATGTTGCAATCATGAAATTTTTGAAAATTCATAGAGGTTTAAAAATTCATATTTTTGTTTTTCTCTAAATCATCCATAGATGCAAGAGAATAGCATATTTGATTTTTAGAAAAATTGCATGCAATGTATTATCTCTTAAAAATCTCTTAAGTATGAAAACTAAAAATCTACCATTCCAACCACAAAAAAATTGATGTCATGTTAAAAAAAATAGAATCTAGGTGAAAATAAATAAATAAACGAGTGCATGAAATAGATACTATAAAATTATAAATACAAGTACTTTAAGAAACCAAAATTGCATTACAAAGTTAGTCTTTAAGAGACCAATGCAAATGCTCAAGATGAAGGATACGCTTTGATACTGATTGTTTAGTTCATGAGGGAAATGTTTGAAACCAATATTTTGAATATTCAGGGGACTATCAATGGCAGTAGATAAAAGGTAGGTGGTGATTCATTTCTTATCATTTTGAAGTGTGAGCCCATTCGAGGAGCAGATAGGGTGAGAGAGATAAGCAACAAGTGGTAATGCGATTCTAAAGAATGTCAAAAAGAGCTAGGAGAGTCAATATAAATAGGCTACGGATGCAATCTCATGGAGGGGGCTTCCAAAAAAAATTTAGTGGGTGTTGCTGAGATTTTTTAGGATTATTTTAAAGTGGGAGCTCCCATGAATTTTGTAGTGGGCTTTAAATTTTAAGCTCCACAACTTACGAAAGCAAGTGGTCTCATGATTTTTTTATTTCAACATATTCAATTCACGTGACAAAATAAATAAATAAAATAACAATAAGAATTGAAATTTTTTAGATTATTGGCAAGGCCTAAGTTGTTGGGTCAGCTTCTAGCCCCCCACCCCCCCCCCCACCCCCACATGCTCAAATATGTAGCCCTAAAATGTAGGGGCTGCTACTTTTGAGGAAAGGGTTCCAATTAATCATGTAGTAGTCTTTTTTTACTTCATGGGAACTCTTGGTCAATAAAAATAGATCTCAGCCCCATAAAGGGACCACACCCTAAGAAAGATAGACGGGGTAGAAAATATGACCAATAAGAGAAATATATCACAAGACTTCAAAAAGAATAAGTGGAACTCCTGTGGAAAACGTAGATGCCTCAAATTACACTATTTTATTAATTTAAGAAAACTTAAGTAAAATTATAAGAAAAATTATGTTAAAAGGAAAAAAATACTCTAACATTATTTAGTTGCTAACAAAATGGTAAGAAATTATATTAAGAGTACCCACCATTTCTATAATAATTTTTTTCTCTAATTTTTGTCATATTTATAAGTTGAAATTTTAGCACATATTTTTTTTCCATTTTAATAATTTAAAAAAGTTATAAGTCTCACTAACCAAAAATGGTTACTATTAATATCTATTTTTTATTTTAATTAATTATTTAAAATAAATAATTATATATTCTAAAAATGAAATCTCTTCTCTTATGCATCATATTTTTAAAATAATAATAAATTAATTTAAAAAAATATAATCAACCTTATAATTTGATAGAAATGACATACTTTAGTTTAAAAGTAAATATTAATATTAATATTAATTCAAATAAATATTTTTAAAAATATGAAAGTTACATTTATAGATTCATAACTTAGAAATATTCTTGATATTTTAAAATGTTATTTATATGGGAAGGAGTTAAGATAACTTTAAGTCTTTTAAACATTATTTATATAAATGGGAATCAAATTGGTCTCATATATGTATCTAATGGGCAGTTCTATTTAGATAAACTGTGGCCTAAATCTAATTTAACTAAAATAAATATTGTTAGAACATATTATTTTTATCAAATTAACTTTCAATTGGAAATAATTAAATTCAATTATTCTAATATGTTGTTCTAAGGACTAAGGAACGCACTCGCCTTGGGCCTCTGCAACTGAGACCCAAGTTGATCTTTGAGGAGGTCTCCAAGTGGGAGGAATTCCTCATGCTTCATACTAACATTTCTACTTTGCATTTTATCCTCCTCTATTGCTCCTTTTCTATCTCTATGGGTATGAATACACCTGGAAATGAGCATTTTGCAAAAGTAAAACCCTTGTCTACAAACTCATCCAAGTCCAAATCCTTCAAGCAGGTGGTGGAAAATGCTATGAGCATTCCCGATGGAGCGCACTTTTTCCAATAGAGACCTAGTGACACATCAAAGATGAATAAAGGAGAAGTTAAAGGTGAGGCTTCCTCCTCAATCAAGGCTATCATTGTTCAGCCCAATTTCCAAATGTCCGCAGTTATTGAATCTAAGAAGAATAGGCTAAAAGATACTACTCTACTCCTCACTGCTCAAGATATTTCTAAGTTACCTTTCCATTATTTTCTTAATGGTTGGCTTCATAATGTGTGGGCTAAAAAACAAGGTTTTCATTTCACATACTTTCGAATGATTCAAAAGGGTTTGTTCCTTGTTTTTATGGATAACCTTGATAGTCCGAAGATCATAAAAAGATAATTTTGGAGAGATGGTACCTACAATTTTAGGGCCTTCTCTTTGTCTCTTGATACTATTCAGTAAGAAATCCTTTCCCTTACATGCCCTTGCTGGCTAACAATTGGAAACTTGCCTCCTTTCTTTTGGAATCTTACTCTGCAAGCCCTGGAGTCATTAGGAAGTGTTATCAAAGGGAAAAAAATGGACATTATGCTTCCACATACTGACGCCAGGATGTTAGTATCTATAAATCTTGGTTTGGAATAACCTAAAGAGATTATTTTAGACTTGGAAGGGCAGAGGTTCTCTTGCCATATTACGTTTCTTGGCGACATAAATGCCTACTTCCTTTGCAGAAGGGAAGCCCACCTGAGAATCAATTATCCCTTTATTAAGAGAAAAATTCTCCCTCTCCCTAGAGGCCCCAATAATATCAATGTTTTGAAACCTCTTCGATCAAATACCCAATATCATAATGATAATGGAACCCCTAATGTACCCTTGCTGCTCCACCTCCATTCCACCTCTGAGGATATTTTAGCCTCACTTGATGCTCTAAAATATTCTTTTAATAGCCTGAAGGAATCCCCACCTTCATGCATTGTGGATGTTAATCATGTACTGAAAGAACTACCTAATGTGAATACCTTAAACTTTGGTCTTTTTGTTGAAGCCTCTTGGCCCAAAAACAAGACCCAAAATTCCTAGAAGATTGGGCTGGGGAGAATAAGGAGGCTTTCTGATCCTAAATTTAAAAATCAGTCCACTTTTAAGAAGTTTTTGACTAGGGAAGTTTTCATGGCTGCTAGCAATATGACCTCCTCTAGGAACACAGGCACTCATACCACCCCTAAAGGTGAGGATGATACTAATGAGAGTATCAACCCTGTTGATGTGGAGAGGATGGTGAACTCGAAGTGTGGGATAGAGAATTATGTTGATAAAGGTGATTCAAGGGCTTCCCTTGATGGACTAGATTCTCTTAAGAGAGCCTATGATGAGGAAGAGAAACTCGATAATTTATCTCTAGTTGTTTTCCTAGCCCCTCCACCACTACCTCCCCCATCTAGAATTCACCACCCTCTTCATAGTAACCTTTTTGTTGCTCCCCTTTGTACTATCCCCCACCCCAGTAGATGGAGTGAATATTTATGTTCCTGAATCTAATGGTGACAAGAAATTGGAAGAGGGAGAAATAGAGGAGACCCAAAATGAATCAAAATTCTTTGTGTTTAATGCAGAAAAGAGGAGAAAAAGAGTAAGGACCAAGAAGATGGAGAAAACTAAGAATATTGAATCCTCTACAAAATGTGAGGGAGAGACTTCTATCAAGAAAAAGAGGCACATGCCTCCTGGCCTGAACAATAACAAGCATCCTCCTAAACATCCTAGGCCCATGGATACTGATCCTTAAATTGTTTCTTTATGGATATTAAATACTCATCTTGGAATGTTAGAGGGTTAGAGTCCCATGACATAAAATATTTCATCAGAAGATTCATCATGATGCAAAAAACATAGATATTCTCTTGTTGTAAGAGGTTAAAGTTGTTGGCTTTGCCCTTGATATTAACCTTAAATGCATCTAGAAGGATGCAAGAGGATTCTATACCAAACACTAGAAGGGAAAGGGGGGTGCAACCATCCTGGTTAGCCCCAAATGGATTGGATATATAGAATAATGGAGCAGCTCTCCCTGCAACAGAGCTCTATGGATAACTCTTAAGTATAACAGGCGTGAAAATGGAATTTGTGACATTTATGCCTCTAATTATTATAGAGAAAGAATATAATTGTGGGAGTGTATCTTTCAGCTTAAGAATATTCCATGGATTGTGAGAGGGGATTTCAACATGATAGAAGGGTCACAAGATAAGGTCAGAGGCATGAGATTTGATTGGAAAGGAAATGAGAAATATTTCTGTTATAAAATTATTAATAAATACAAACTTCTTGATCCCTTGGTTGGAAGCAAAGATACCCATAATGGCATTTGGCACACCTGATCGAACTTCCAACAAGGAGGTAAAAGGATTTATTTAAGATTAGATTGGTTTAATGTCAATAAGGATTTGTTTGGATTCAAAGAATATTCTAATGGTATCAATATCAATTTTGTACCCTATACTCTTTCAGATCATCAACCAAGTGTCACCTTCATCTTTACCTTAGATGATGTGACAAAATATGGTAAGAGAAGTGAGAGATTTTCTATTAATACAAGATTGCTTAAGGATGATGATATCAAAACAACTATTAAAATCATCACATTGTTCAACATGGGGATATTAGGACACACTAGTGTCATTGATAGGTAGGTCCAATGTATCAACAGTTGGAGGAACTTATTCCAAGTGGTAGGGAAGAAAAGGCTAAAGATAGTAGGAGACTTGAAACTAAATTACACAATAATTGTTTTCTAGTTGAGAATTTTTTGAAAGTTGAGCCTAATAATCTGGGTGACCTAGATTCCCCGACTCATGCTAGAGATGCCCTCAGAAGGATAAAGAATATCAAGATACAAGGTGCGAAGACCAGATCCAAAATTAAATGGATCAATCATGTTGATAGAGGTTCAAGATACTTTTTGAGATTCTTAAGAAGAAGGAAGCCAAGGAAAATATTGAATGCCTTTGTGAGGAAGGAAATGTTATCAAATCCTAAATTGAATTAATTCGGGCATTTACCTCCTACTACTCCAAATTTTTCACCTCTGAAGACAAAGGAATCGATATGGAAAATGATAGGGGAATCATCAACAACATAATCCCCAAAAATGTGAATAAAGAGGATGTTGATTGGTTGAGTAGACCAATTTATGTTTCAGAGATTACTAAATCCATACAAAATATACAAAATTAAAAGGCTCCTAGGCCTGATGGTATTCCAATTGAATTATATAAGGACAATATTGACTGAGTGGGAGAGGACCTCCTTAATGTTTACCTTGAAGCATTTTATAAGGGGTCTCTGGGAACTTATGTCAATTCAAAACTCATCAAAATTATCCCTAAATAAGGTGATAGATCATTGATTAAAAATTGGAGGCCCATAACCCTTCTTAATGTTTCTTATAAGATTTTGGCCAAACTGTTGGCAGTAAGATTATAAAATATTTTACGTAAGATCATTAGCCCTACATAAATTGGTTTTGTGAAAGGAAGGTATATTATGGAGAATTTGGTTACCTTTTGGGAGGCTATGGATTGAGCTAAAGATTCTAATAAAAATTCCTCTATGGTTCTCCTTGATTATGAGAAGGCTTACGATAGAATTGAGTGGAAATGTTTTAACATGATGCTTCATTGTCTATGATTTATGGATTACTTATACAAATTTGTTTGCACTCTTATGAATGGTGTTGTTTCTACTATTGATGTTAATGGTATGAGGTCCTCCCCCTTTGAACTCTCTAGATCCATTAGACAGGGGTGTCCATTATCTCTAGCACTATTTGTGTTAGCTTCTAATGCACTTCTCTACCTCCTTAGGGATGATTCTCTATCCCCTATGGTGAAGGGCATTCTACTACTTCATGGTGATGAGTTCTCTAATATTGAATTTGTAGATGACACTGCTATTATTTTTTATCACGATGAGACCAATTTGGAGCATCTTATGAGGAAATTAGATTTATTATGTGCAACTTCAGAAAGTAAAGTATCCCTTCATTAATCTATTATTTTGGGTTGGGATAATTTAAAGCAATATTGGTGTGCCAAATTCTCCCTTGCATGGGGTGGGCCTAATCATTTAGTTAGGTATCTTGACATTCCCTTCTCGGTTGAACCTAACCTTAAAGAGATGTGGAAATGGATTAAATAGAATATTGATAATAAATTGAATAAGTGGAACAAACAATACCTTTCCCTAGCTAGAAGGTTTAAAGATTTTCATAAAGTTCTTTCTTCTTACACTATAAACTATGCATCTACTTGTATTTTCAACCAAGATCAATTCAATTATTTCCAAAAGAAGATCAAGGATTTTTTGTGGCTAGATGGTAGAGGATTCAAGAAAGAACATGTAGTTAGATGGATGTGGTGTACTATGAGGAGAGAGTTAGATGGCTTGGGATTGAAGGACTCAGGATATCACCTTGGTAGTGAAGTAGATTGCAAAAGCCACCATTCGAGAGGAACCTTGGAAGGTTTTGGTAAGAAATAATATTGCAAGAGCCTCCCTCTTGAAGGATTCCTCTTGGAAAGGGTTGCATATTAATGATCTGATGAAGAGAAAGATATATATTAGATTTGCAAGCTCTAATGTCTTCAAATCTATTTGGAAATGTTGGGATAAGATTAGGCATCTTGTGAGAAACAATGATGTGTTTGATGAGAACAATCATATGTATGGTGATAAATATTTGTGGTGGAACTTATACCATGGAGAGAAACCTCTTGCACTATTGTAAGGATTCTTTTCCCATGTATGGGCTTATAAAGGGATAAAATATTTTTCTGATATTATCAGAGAAGGAAGTTTGATTAGCTAGCAGGTACAGGCTGATAAGTTTGGGTTACCCCAATCTCATTGGAGAACTTGTTTTGTGGTTTCCAAAGATTTACGATCTTGAGATTTCACATAACCTATAGTAAGCTTTATGTTAGGATATCCCTCCTCAAATGGCTAGATGGTACCTTGTTTCCCCTCACCAAGTCCAAGCTCATCTACAATCTGTTCACTCATAGCCACAATATCCTTGAACATATTAACAGTGCATGGAGGCTTTCTCTTGACCCATCTACCTAGTCCAAGCATCTTGTTGATCGCTGGCACAAACTGGTTGAGCCCAAGATTCTCTTCTTTATGTGGCATTTTCTCTTGTAAAGGCTTCTTGTCAAGAAACCTAATAGGAAATTTAACATATTCTCTCTATATCATTGTGATGAAACCATATCTCAAATATTTTTTGATTGTCTTTTTGCTAAAGAGGTTTTCTATCTGTTTGGCCTTAAATTAAACAATAATTTTACCATTTTTGATGTTCTTACTAGTAAATTCCTAAGCGTGAATAAGAGCAGTTATCATTTTGGGTCTATTTTATCTATTCACATCCTTTGGTGCATTTGGAAATCTAGAAATAATGATATCTTTAATGGGAAGAGAAGGTTCCTTACTGAGTCTCTCTAGAGACTCGTTCATCATAACATATTTGTATAGTTTACATTCATACTCAAAATTGATGAAGTGAAGTATTTGGAGTTTCTTAATGAGGGCTAAACGTTGATACTAAAAATGGAGATAGTTTATGGCTATACTACTACTCCCCTGATCGAGGAATTATATGACTTTGATATCACTCTGAGGGAGATTTTGGAGCAGATAAAGGATAGATAGAATAGAGGTAGTCTTATTGATGGATTAGTCACCCCTCATGAACCCAGTATAGATAATGCACTTGATCCTTTTGCAGAGGAAGTTTTCGAGGTCCCAGATGTATATGAGCAACTAGTTCCTCTACTTCTTAGTATTGAAGAGATGGTTGATCCACTAACTATTGTTTAACTCAATAAAAATATTCTTAGATGGGCAGGTGGATAGGAGGGGTGGACTGCACGGATCGATGACTGATAGTGGCAGGCCTTTATATTTTGATACTTTTTTCTCTTGATACTGCTTACTATATCTAGAACATGTGATGCAATATATGAAATTTTGTAACTTATGATGTATCTTTCACTCTGAAACTCTCTGTATGGCTACTTGGCGTGTATGGACCCAATTTTGTAGTGGTAGGATTTAAATCAGTCATATCGTATGTACCTAGTATGCATTCATTGTACTTAATACAAAAAATGGTGTTCTTGTATCGTCCTAAAAAGTTAGCACCCATAATTGGATGCCTTTTAGGACCCATTGACCCCATTTTGTTGATTTCGAGATCTGACTGTCAGTTATGCTCATTTATCCTTTTTTTTGGCTCCTTTTCCACATCTCTCGATGGGTCTCCACCTTGTTCTAGGTATTTTTACCTAGGAGTATAGTCAAAGTTTGAATGCACCCCCTGTAATGACCTAAAAGTGGTCACCTAAACCCTAGACCCCTAATCTCAATTGCTTATCAAGAAACCCTAATCTTGATAATTCTAAGTCCTAAACCAAACATGCAATTCATCAAATTCAAGCTAATCTGACTTGAACCCTAGGTCCTAATCAATCATCATACTTGAATAATTAATTAGTTTCTAAAATCACATTATTGGAAAATATACCTTATATTAATTATTTAATTGATATTCTAATATATAAATTAAATAGAATTGCTAAATTGTCAATAAAATCCAAAAAGGAATTAAATTAATTAATAAAAACAAAATGTGCATTTAAAATCAATTAAATCTTTAAAAATGCATATGACATCATCAAATCCTGTTAACTAATTATCAAATTGGAAGCAATCCACTTCCACTCAGTTAACTCATTCTCCACCATTTATCATTTCAGAAATAAAGTTTTTAACTGAAAATGATTTTGGAAGTTTCCAAAAAGACTGATCAGTTGGTTCAGTCAACTAAATCTTTCGACCAATTACATTCTTTGCACATGGATTGTGCTTCCTCAAATCGAATCTGAGCCACTCATTTCTTTTAATCTCAACCGTCGATTTGACAGAGATTTTCTATAAAAGAGAAACTATTTTCCTTCACAAGGATCCTAATTTTTCACTATCGTTATTATACTATTTTTAGCATTCAAGCATTTTGCATTCTTAGTTTTCAATTGCTTAGTTTTAGCTTAATCTGTTTTCAAATCATGCAAACTTCTTAATCTTAGAGCACATTTGATTTTGGTGTTTTAAAATGAATCTTACACATTTCATTTGGTGTTTCTAAATTGAATCTTTAATTAGTTTGGATAAACAACAAATTTCATTTGCATTTAGTTTAATCAATCATTTAGATCAATCATATAGCTTTAAATCCTTCATTTAGAATAGGTGCAGTCGCTGGACTTTGCGATGACCTGAGAGCAAAGTCCATACTCCTGCCTACTAGAAGGCAATGAGCCGCTTTTGGTTAATTTAGATAGTTTGTGCGTTTTGATTTCATGTTTTATAACAAGATAACCACATAAAGATTCATTGAAGTGTGTGTGTTTGTAGCTGTAGGTACTTATCCAAAACCAAACATACATTTCTGGCACCCACCATCGTGTCTAGATCATCATTTCTGTTTGAAATGACTATGATATTTCCTATACCTGCCAAAAGTTGAACCTATGGAAAAATAACAATTTGTGTAAATAGATCATATGACCTTCTACACGTGGATCGAGGCAAATTATATCTGCACTTAGATCGAGACAGAGTTGCACAGATTTTGTTTAAAATAAAAAAAAATTAGGGCTCATCCCTAACACACCCTCTGTTTATTCTTCTTTGCATCCTAATTGACATTTCATTTCCACTCGCATTCTTAACCCCCTACCATAGGTCAAACCACCAACCACCAACACATGGTTTTGTTTACTAAGTCTTGAAGTTTGTATAAAAAAGAATTTTACTCCCACACCTTGTCGATGTGGGAATAAAATCCCACACAACCCCCCAGCCCTTCACACTACCCACCCCTGCACAAAACATCCCTCCCCACCCTCCACCACCCTTCGCCCTCCGCCA
>MU226980.1:2612258-2635253 GCA_018584345.1 Thuja plicata | reverse complement strand
CCCTCCCTCCTCTCAACTCAACCCCACGCCCCGCGTCCCACCACACTCAGCCTAGCTCAGCCTCCACCCAAGCTCCTCCCATCCTTCACCCACAGATCCACTCTGCCTGCTTTGCCTATGTAGCTTAGCCACCTCTTCTCGGCTCATCTCTAGGCTGCTCAACCTCTGCCTAACAATCTCCTAGCCACCCAAGCACCACCGACTCACCACCTCCACTCAGCAGGGGGTTTTAAAATTGACACCCATCAAACTGTCAAAACAGGGGTTATTGGCTTTCTGTGGTGACCTCGGGACCATCAACTTTAACCTTGCATTTTGTTGACGTTGGCAGGGTTTGAAATTTCTCTTCCTTCACCATTGGCATTTTTGAATTCGCAGTCTATCTTCAGAGGGCCATAAATTGCTCATTTTAAGTCCTTTTCTCAAGCAATTTTTTATTTGATTTTGGGTAGAATTTCCTGAAGATTACTGTAGTGGGGTTAGTTTTTGGTTTTGGTTCCCAGATTTGTCAAAAATTATATATTTTGATCACTATACCTATCTAATCCTCTATTTTGCAACTTCTAGAGCCTCGTTCAAGCTCATATGGTAACATTTTTGGGTGCAATTGTTTTTGAAAGTGCGTGATTTTTGTCTAGTTTCTAAATCTTTAATCAGTTTTCTAATTTTCTGGATTTTCTAATGCTAAACAATCTTTGGCTTTGTTGTTCGTGAGATTATATTTTTATTACAGCCTAATAGTGGTTTGCAAGATGTTGTAAAAGAAGGCTAAAACACAAACTACTGATGATTTGTCTTGCAGGTTTCCTTTGATCGATAGAACACTGAACATTCTTCTTGCATTTTCTTTTGTTTTTATTAAAATAGGAACCCACATGAAAGACTTATTAAAATGAACTTCTGTCTAATGTTTTAGGAATGGAAATAATGTCAGGAAATTATGCTCTCACCCTTTTGGGATGAACAAAAATCCAGAAACACTATTTTCATTCACCATTTTAGATCTACAATCTTAAAGGGCTTGTCTAAGTGGGAAAAATTACTCACCCTTGGAGAACAACCCAAGTGAGAAAAAGCTAACGGAAAGCTTCTTCGACTCACTATAATAAAAAAAATCTCTTCCTCGAGACCAAAGCCTTGGAAGATAAGTGGCATTTGAGCTTACACTCAGCTCTCGCCTAACACAAAGTAGGGCCTCTGGGTCTTAATCACGTATCATGACTTCTTGTGCCAAGGTGCTTTGTGGGGTTAGCAGCCCGAATCGCACTTGTGCGGACATAAATGATACACTTAAATGAAGACCCTTACTAAAACACTTTTTAGTTAGTGGCGAAAATCCTTTCTACTTGTTGATATAGGCGTTGTGAGATGCACATGCCTAAGAAACCCTAAACTTGATAATTCTAAGTCCTAAACCAAATAGGCAATTCATCAAATTCAAGCTAATCTGACTTGAACCCTAGGTCCTAATTAATCATCATACTTGATTGATTAATTAATTCCTAAAATCACATTATTGGCAAATATACCTTATATTAATTATTTAATTGATATTCTAATATATTAATTAAATAGAATTACTAAATTATCAATAAAATCCAAAAAGGAATTAAATTAATTAATAAAAACAAAATGTGAATTTAAAATCAATTAAATATTTAAAAATGCATATGACATCATCAAATCCAGTTAACTAATTATCAAATTGGAAACAATCCAGTTCCACTCAGTTAACTGATTCTCCACTATTTATCATTTTGGAAACAAAGCCGTTAACTGAAATTGATTTTGGAAGTTTCCAAAAAGACTGCTTGGTCAGTTCAGTCAACTAAATATTTTGACCAATCACATTCTTTGCACATGGATTGTGCTTCCTCAAATTGAATATGAGCCATTCATTCCTTTTAAACTCGACCGTCGATTTGACATAGATTTTCTATAAAAGAGAAACTTTTTTCCTTCACAAGGATCCTAATTTTTCACTATCGTTATTATATTGTTTTTATCATTCAAGCATTTTTCATTCTTAGTTTTCAATTGCTTAGTTTTATCTTAATTTGTTTTCAAATCATGCAAACTTCTTAATCTTAGAGCACATTTGATTTTGGTGTTTTAAAATAAATCTTACACATTTCATTTGGTGTTTCTAAATTGAATCTTTAACTAGTTTGGATGAACAACAAATTGCATTTGCATTTAGTTTAATTAATCATTTAGATCAATCATATAGCTTTAAATCCTTCATTTAGAACAGGTGTAGTCATGGGAATTTGCGATGACCTGAGAGAAAAGTCCATACTCCTACCTACTAGAAAGTAATGAGTCACTTTCGGTTAGTTTAGATAGTTTGTGCATTTTGATTTCATGTTTTCTAACAGGCTAGCCACATAAAGATTAATTGAAGTGTGTGTGTTTGCAGCAGTAGGTACTTACCCAAAACCATGCATACACCCCCAAGGGTGAGGTAAAATTGCAACTTCATCCCCTATGGGTTTGTCTTGATTGGTCCCGGAGACCGATGTCGGGACCCTTCTTCCTATGTCTTTCCCATTTATTTTCTATGTCAACTTGCCCAAATTTGAATCTCAAAATGAGTATAAAAGGATTATTTATCCCCTCATTTTTCAACATACATTAAGAACCATAATGATATGATCAAGCAATTGTACCACGATTATGAAAGTATAAGTATTCAAGTATTGAAGCATTCAAGTGGTGAAGGAAAGGCATCTATCCAAGGTCTCCAAGTCTTCTTCCTAGATCCATTCAATCAAGTCAATCTCCTTCTTTGATGCAATATTTATGTCCTATAATGGCCAAGTAGAGATCTTATCAAGTGGTGCAAGGAGGTTCATTCCAATATTCTTCAAGTGGCATAACTACAATATTCATGATCTAGAGATGGTGATTATGGATCTCATACATTGGTGAGGACATCCTTGATCTTCCTACATCTTCACTCCAAGTTCAAATGCAAGGATCTTCATGACTTTTTGTGATTGCTACATTTGTTCATGAGGGTTTTACACAAGGTGAATCAAATATCTACCTTCCTTTCCTTTTCATATTTGCATTTACATATCAATTTGAAGGTTAATTCCTTAAATAGGGCCTAGCAAAGGCAAGCCCCTTTCCACAAACAAATTCCCTTTTTCTATGTGCAGGAACAGGTTTCAGGATTTGCAGAACTGGATTTAGGCATTTTTTGGGTTATCTCAGAGATTGGAATTGTAAAGTACACAATTGCAAACATAGGGGTGTATTCGAATCTTGACTTGTACCTAAAAATTTGACTTGCTCCTAGAAGCCTTATATTTTCACAGTCATAAGTTACATGTGCCAGGGTCCCGGATCTAGAATGGTTTCTTTCTGCGACATCTCTGTGACTAGAAATTGTAGTTTCAAGGAATATAACCTCCTAATTTATTTCAAGGTACACAAATCCTTCTCCAATATTGCATTTACTTTTAGATCTATCATTGTATCAGTCATCCTTACTTACTTTTTAGATTTTTACTTACTCATTAATCAATAAGTCAAATCCAGTAATTTCTTAACAGCAAAAATAGGTCTTATCCTCCTCCCTTTGCATCTAGGTTTTGCCTTTGCACTCTTCATCTTGGGTTGTGCTAATCAAGCTTTGATACAAAGAGGATGGGTTTGTCTATTTCCCAACTATATATGCCCCCTACCCACACACAAAAATAATTTGCTGAGTGATATCTACCTTAGCTTTTCTCACCATTTTCCCCTATTATACAGTTTGGTGAACCCGACTCATGATACCTTCTTTTGATTTTATTGTTGGATGCCCCTTTTGTGTGAATCATTTATGCATTTGATATCTAGATCTCAGTTGTATGTGTTCACATCATAGTGCTACAATTTATACATTTGGATATCTCCTTAATCAAACAACACATTAATTCTTTTAATCTCAAAATTGCGTTAGATCTACATTACTATTGTGATCTCATAGTTTTAATCACACATATTTTTCATTTCCCTTTCATTCATTTCTTGCATGAGCATTTTTACTTTGAATCCATATAGTATTCAAGTTAGGAGAAGTTGTAGACATGTGAGTTCATTTAATCTCAAGCCTTCTTTCTTTCCGAATATTGGTGAGACCAACATGCATAACCATGAACTCCCCCATCTCTTGAGAACAATTCTTCCCAATCTTCTCATGATAAAGAGGAACCCTTAAGGTTTTCTCCCAAGAAAATCCAAAATCTCTCCATGGACATGGACAAATTTGAACATTGGTTAAGTCAAGAACATTCTAATCTTGAAGCTTTAGCCTTGATTGGTGGTTTAAAGAAATGCATCCAAAATGATGAACATGGTATTGGTTTCCTTCGTTCCTTACCCTAAATTGTTCATAACAATGTTAATCTCATTCAAGAAGAAACTCAAGAGATAGATTACACTCAACCTCCTCCTAGTGTTTATATTTCCAATCCTATTCCCTCAATTTCTACTTATGCTCCACCTATCATCACAAATTCCTTTCAACCTTCCAATCCTATTCATGTGAGCCTTCCTAATCCTAGTGCTCCTCTTTTTCCTTCAAATATTCCAAGTGTTTCATTGCCTACAACCATACCCACTTATCATAGTGTTCCCTTTTCATATCCCACCATTCCCGCTATGTCCAACAATATGCCAAACGCTTCCAACACATATCTTCCTACAATTAATTCTAATGATCCAACCATCAACAATATAGCTCAAACTGTATCTTCTTTGCAACAACTTACTTCTTTAACACAATCCAAATTTAACATTCCTACATGTGACATTGCTAGTCCTTTGTCTTTAGATATCATCTGTGTCGTGATCCCACACTACATGGATATTCCTCATCTTGAGACTTTTAATGGCAAGGTTGATCCTTTGACTCATGTCAAAACATTTCAAATATTGTGTAGTGATTTCTCTCACGATCAAAGATTTATGACAAAGTTGTTCACTAGGACCTTTCAAGATAAGGCCTTACAATGGTTTTGTTCATTACCCCCTTATTCCATTGATTATTTTCACAAGCTTGCTAAGGCTTTTATCCAACAATTTCAAAACAACATTGGTCCTCAAATCTCCTTAACTGATTTAATGCATTATAAAGAAGGTGTTAAAGAAAAAGTGATTGATTTTATTGGTAGATTTAAGAATTTTCATGCTTAGATTTCTTATCCTATGCTTGATAATGATGTTCAACTCATTTTTATTTCTAATTTACAAAAAGACATTAGAGATAAGATTCTACTTTCTGAAATCTCTTCCTTTAGTCAACTTTGTGTAGTGCTTCATAGTTATCAAATTCAAGTGAGTCAATTTGTGAGTGACACTCCAATGGCTCTTGTTGATAAGAGTGATACTGCCTCCAATAATTTCAACAAATTTTAGAAAAAAAAGAACTTCATAAAAATTAACACATCCAACAATGTTGACGAACAGGTGGCAGCAACATCTAAAGGTGTGGCTCCTTTGTCATCTTATTTTAAACCATCTCGTAATTTTTCTCAACTTTATAAATATTTGCATAATGTGATGTTTAAGTTGATTAATGCTAAAATGTTAACACTTCCTCCTAGCAAACCAATTTATCCTTCCAAACCTTTTCCAAATTTCTTTCACCAAAAAGCCTTTTTCCAATACCATCGCCAACTTGGACATGATACTGAAAAATGTTTCTGTCTGAAATCTGAGATACAAGGCATTATTGCTTCCAATGTTATATCTGTTGAAGGTGTCAATGATCAAGGAAAAAAAATGTAGCACCTCCCAACCAAAATTTGCAAATGTATACTAATCCTTTGTCATCTCATACCACCAACATTATTGAGTCAACCAAACCTTTGCATCATCTTCTAAACCCATTAAGTATCATCTGGAAATTGATGATCCCAGTCATGTTTTCAGCCTTGTTGAACAAGTCCAACACAAACCACACCTTAATTATTGCATTACCTTTTATCCTAGTGAAACAATGACAGCTCCTGATGGTCCTTTATATTTAGTTACAAAGATCAATGTTATTCCTTCACATGGCGTCCTTATTAATCCTAATTGCATGGTGAATGTGATAACTGAAGAAGATCTTTTAGTAGATGATTGCAACATGATGTTTATGATGACTCCCCCATGATGATTCAAAAATTCAATGGTTTTCTTTATCCTTTTCATGGTTCCATACCTTTCATGTTGAAGTTGGTAATAAATTTTTGATGTTACCTTTACTATTATCCCAACCTCAGATCAATTTCAAGTCAAACTTGGCCTTCCTTGGCTTGCATCCATGAGATTCATGGTATCTCCTATTAATAAATACATTAAATTCCCTCATAATGGAGAAATCATGCCAGTTAACCATAGCATTTACAAATCGTCAGTCCTGAGAGATTCTGTTGACTTGGATTTCTCTTGGCCTTCCATACCTCAACCTACTCAACCTTGTCCCAATAACACTTTATGTTCAGATCAAAACTATAAAATCAAGAAGTTTTCTGAACTTAGCAAGCCTAAGGTTCTTCCATCCTCTTCTCCTGGACTTCTTCCTACACCTTATATACCTTCTCTTTCTTGCATAGATCATGTACATCATCCTAGTGTGGATCCTCCAGTTCTTCCTCCTAAAGAAGAAAAGATCCCTATGGTCATTGATCCTGAATCTCAACCTATTTCAAGTAAAACTTTGTGTAACCATCATGCTCATGACCTTCGTCATAAATGTCATGCTAAAGCCCATCAACGTGCCTCTCAAAACATTTCTTCTCCTAATACACCCTCTTATTCTTTCATTCCTCTTGCCCAACCCATGCTTGAGCTCAAGGAGGAAGTAAATTTGAAAAAGAGAAAAATGTGCAAACTTGATAATTCAATTTGTATCTTAGATTCTATTACAATTAATTTAGATGAAGAAGATACTCTTGATGATGGCATTTATATGCCTAACAATGATACACATGATATTATTGATTCTGATGATTGAGAGACTATAGATCTTGATCATGATTTGCCTAACATATTTTTGCAGCAATTATCCATCAATCCTAGTGAAAAACATAGTGACCTATCTTTACAACATGGTCCTTGTTTGGAATTGGCCATTGTTCCATCTTTCATGCTTGATGTTTCTCCTCTTGCGAGTTTCCCATCTTCCCAAAACATTACAGACCAAGTTGGGGGGAAAGCAATATGCTCGACTAGCTCCTCTTGCATTGTGGATTCCTTTTATGTGTGTACATATTTGTAGTGTTGTGCTTCCCTAATGTTGTGTTGTCTGCTCTCCGTTTTCTTTAGATTTCTTTAAATGACCATTGTTACTTTTTTGGCACAAGGTGATAAAGAAATCACAATGTTGTAAACATTCCTCTATTTGTATCTTTCTTCTTCTATATGTCATCTGTGTTATGCCGTTCATGTGTGATTGTTCATCAATGTGCCTTTGTGTTGTGTGCTTGGCGACGATGCAAACTAGTAGAAACCTTTCTCTTTTTGGGGTCTCTGCAATGCTGCCTTAAAACACTCTTCTTTGTGACTCTTACGTATCATTATTCTATTGTTCTTTTAGTTCTGCTACCTGTGGAGAATGATGACAGTTCATTTTGATATAATATACATATATACATATTATCATATGATCATACTGACCCTAGAGTTAGTAGATCCCTTTTGTGCTCTCTCTTTGTCATGTGCTTATTCCCCTTGATTTATTCCTACCTGGGGGCATTTCACAGTGAAAATTTCTCTAGTGGATGCATGTACGCTCCGTTAAAGCTATTGTTCATGTTAAGGTGCTTGCAATTGCTTTAACATGGGGGCATTCACTCCACTTACTTTGCACACAATCATAGTGGTTCGATGTTATCTTTTCTTTTTTATCCATGTGGAAGACAATGTTTTTTCACATATCTAATCTTTCCTTTTGATCCATGTGGAAGACAATGTTTTTCCACATGTCTGATCTTTCCTTTTGATCCATGTAGAAAACAATGCTTTTTTACATGCCTGATCTTCTTTTCCTTTTCTTGATCCGTGTGGAAGACAATGCTTTTCCATGTATGCTTGATCTGTCTTTTAAGTCACTCCATGTGCATGCTTTGTGAAGGTGGAATGGAATTTCAATTCCCTTCTCCTTTTGTCTTCCATGGATCACCTAGCACTAGTCTGCTACTCTCTCTCTCTCTCTCTCTCTCTCTCTCTCTCTCTCTCTCTCTCTCTCTCTCTCTCTCNCTTCTCTCTCTCTCTCTCTCTCTCTCTCTCTCTCTCTCTCTCTCTCTCTCTCTCTCTCTCTCTCTCTCTCATCTTGTCTCTAGATTCGATAAGAACTTAAGTCACATGGGGGCTTGATGTTTTCTTATTCCTTACCATTGATGAGATCATGCCTCTACATCAGATCTACTTTACCATGAGCATGAGTTTGTCTCATACTCCAGCTAAAGCGGGGGCTAAATGTATCATCATAAAAAGTTAGCACCCATAATTGCATGTCTTTTAGGAACTATTGACCCCCATTTTGGTGATTTTGAGACTTGACTGTCGGTTATGCTCGTTTGTCCTTTTTCCCCAGCTCCTTTTTCACATCTCCCAATGGATCTCCACCATGTCCTAGGCATTTTTACCTAGGGGTACAATTTAAGTTCGACTGCATCCCAGAGGTGAGGTTGAACTTCGACTTCACCCCCTATGGGTTTGTCTTGATTGGGCCTGAAGTTCGATGTCAGGACCCTTCTTCCTATATCTTTCCCATTTTTTCCATGTTGGCATGCCCGCATTGAATCTCAAAATGAGTATAAAAGGATGCTCTATCCCCTCATTTCGCAACATACATTAAGAACCATAATGGTATGATCAAGGAATTGTGCCACGATTATACAAGCATAAGCATTCAAGTGGTGAAGGAAAGGCATATATCTAAGGTCTCCAAATCTTCTTCATAGATTCATTCAAGAAATTCAATCTCCTTCCTTTGGTGCAAGATTTCTCTCCCATGATAGCCAAGTAGAGAGCTTCTCAAGTGGCACAAGGAGGTTCATTTCATTCTTCTTCAAGTGGCATATCTACATTCATGATCTAGAGATGGTGTTTATGGATATCATACATTGGTGAGGACATCCTTGATCTTCCTACATGTCCATGTTCCAAGTTCAAATGCAAGCATCTTCATGAGTTTGTGTGATTGCTACATTCGTTCATGAGGGTTTTACACAAGGTGAATCAAACATTTACCTTCCTTTCCTTTTTAGATTTGCATTTACATATCAATTTCAAGGTTAATTCCTAAACCGGGGCTTGACCAAAGAAAGCCCCTTTCCACAAACAAATTCCCTTTTTCTATGCGAAGGAACATATTTTGAGATCTACAGAACTAGATTCGAGCATTTTTGGGTTATCTTAAAGATCGGAATTGAAAGTACACAATCACAAATAGAGGGGTGTAGTCGAATCTCAACTTGTACCTGAAAATTTGACTTGTTCTTGGAAGCCTTAGATTTTTACAGTCAAAAGTTACATGTGTTAGGGTCTCAGATCCAGAACGGTTTCAGTCTGCGACATCTCTGTGACTAGAAATTGTATTTTCAAGGCATATAATCTCCTAATTCATTTCAAGATACACAAATCCTTCTCCAATCTTGTATTTACTTTTAGATCTATCATTGCATTAGTCATCCTTAGTTACTTTTCAGATATGTACTTGTTCATTAATCAATTAGTCAAATTCATTAATTCCTTAATAGCGGAAATAGGTCTTATCCTCCTCCCTTTGCATCTAGGTTTTGCATTTGCACCCTTCATCTTAGGTTGTGCTAATAAATCTTAGATACAAAGAGGTTGGGTTTGTCTATTTCCCAACTGTATAGGCCCGCTACCTACACACAAAAAGGAATTTAGTGAGTGATATCTACCTTATTATTGCTCACCATTTTCTATTATACAGTTCTAAAGCGAGACACGTCTTTAAACTTTCACTTTGCAATCATCTAGAGGCATTTGTGTGACTATTTTTATTTTTTATTTTAATTATAGGCATGACAATAAAGCTAATCTATTAGGGCCTTGACCTAAGAGAAGTTGTTCCTAGCCACCATCTGTCCTCTTAAAGTATTTTGAAATAGTATTTGCATCGCAATGTACCTTGAATAGTTTTTTGCTCTTCCTTTGGATCAACTTTTTGTTATAGTTGCTCTCTCTCAACTTGTTGCTCCTTCTTTTAGATCAACATTTTATTCTAATTGCCCTTAAGTAGATATGTTGTAATTTCTAATCTTCTTTTTTGTAATTCAATTATTTCTTTGTAATCAACTTTGTTCAATAAAAAAAATGAATAATACTAGTCCAATAATAAAGTATACAATAAAAGGTCTATAAAACCAAAGATTAAAAACATAAATTATACCAAATCAAATCTTTAATTAAAAATCAAAACAATACTATAAAAAGAATCCATACCCACAAACTTAACCTTTCATAAAACATAAATTGTTCTAGATCTGAACAAAATATAAATAAAACAATCTTTTTCCCATGTCAAAATTCTTCTTATTCGAGTCTAAAACTAAAAAAACATTAACCTTTTATTAATTGTCACTCCCACAAGTCTAATTCATCTTATTAGATTGGACAAGCGTAATGTCATTTTCCTTTACCAATATTTAATTTTTATCTAATGTGAATGGAACTACAATAAAAGATTCCTAAACCGTTCTCAGTGGCCTGGTCTTTGTAGCCAACTCCTTCCTTGCTAATTTCTTTTCAACACACAAGCGACTTGCCACACGTGCATGCTAATTTATTTACACATTTTAACGTGCTTTATGACCAAATTGGTCGTAAGAGCCACCAACTTTGCCAATTAATACAACATTTTCAATTTTACTTTGACCGCACGACAAAACATTGTTCTACCAACTTGGTCACCAATGACGTCTACGTTGAATAAGATACTATATTGCATGAGGCTGCCATGATTATTTTAAGATTCCTATATAATCACGCTAATCATTCCATAATCATCACCCCTTCAAAATATTCATTATTAGGAAAAAAAAAAGACTAAATTTTCATTAACGAAGCCGAGGAAGACGAAGAGTATTAACCATGCGTATTAATTGCTTCAGTGCAGTCGAGAAGAGTGGAAAAATGAAGATTATGAGAGCAGATGGGGAGGTGATTGAAGTGTGGAGTCCTGTGAATGTTAAGAAAATACTTGTCGACCATCCAGATCGTGAAATGTTTGAAGCAGATCAGAGCAGTCGACTGATAACGCGAAGTCGACTTCTTTCTCCGACCACGCCACTTCGACCAGATCGCCTCTATTTTCTCATTCCTCTCCCCATGCACTTGCAATTCTCAGGCATGTCGACCACATGTATATAGCAAATCTGTTTCTGATGGAGATTTAACAACAGGAGATATTAAGTCGAGATTGATTTTGTCGACTAATTGCAGATCTACGGTGCGTCTCAGGATTCGACTAAGTAAAGCAGAAGCTTCTTCGCTTTTATCGGTCGACGGAAATAAGGTAATGGGAGATCTATTGGCTTCCTTCATTCCTCGCCAAATCAAGAATAGGCAGCAGAATTATTGGGAATCGCTTTCGTCGCGATGGAAGTCTGGTCTTGAAACCATATTGGAACAGCTGAGCCCGAATTATTATGATTCTGGTCGTTGATGTTGTGTATTATTGTGTATATTCCAAGATTGTGGTGCTCACTCGTTGAGTTGTGAGCATTGTTCTTTATTTTGATCTTGTTAGCTATCTTTCATTTCGATAGACGTGGTTAAGCTTTTTATAAAATACATCATTGACCAAATTTCAAAAACCAGAAAATTTCACAGATTTTTGCAAAATTTTTAGCATCTGTTCTTCATGATCTGCATATTTTGTGGTCGAAAACAACAAAAAATTGCAAAAAGTTCAATGTATTTTCACGAACTTGAAAAAAAAAAAATTGACATTTTTTTTAATCTTGGCCCGTGCCATATGAAATGGGTAAGCCAGCCATAGTGGTTTGTGTGAGAATCCGAGCATACAAGCTATGATCCACCAATGCCAAAGATACATGAAAAAATAAATTATTGGGCAAAAAGGCTATGATTGTATCCAAAATTGAAAGGAAAGAAATTAAACAATGAAATTATGAGAAAAAGCTCAGTGTAATGGTTAAATTGAAATATTTTTAATAAAATTACATATTTATAAGTGGTGAGCATTTATATTAAGTTCGATTCATTCTTTAGTCTTTTTTTAGATTTATTTTTCATTCATTTATAGTTAATTTCATATATCTACTTTTATTTCATATGTAGTTATACACATTTTCACATATTTACTATTATTAAGAATTTATTGTTCTTATCATTTCCTGCACATTTTATCTAAATCTTGAAATATATTGTTTTAGGTCTTAAATCAATTCTATGGTGTTTGGGTTAGATCTTGAACTATTTTGGATTAACCTCAAATTTGAAATTGTTAACTCTTTTATTTTTCCACTAGTTGTTAGGAACTAACTTGACTCACATTTGTGCAACATATTGACGACTAAGTCTTATTATTTAATGTTGTTTAATGTTTAGTTATTTGATATGTTCAAACAAGTAGAAATCATTATAAGGACATTTTGATTTTGAGCTTAGAACAAACACATATACATAAGAATCAACATCTGTATATAGGTTACTTGCATCGTTATTTGGTATATTCTAACATCCACCTAAGTCTAAAAAGCTTACAAAACCACCAAGTGCTATTACATAAGCCATGTGCCTAATACCAAGAGCTTATAAAAGCATGTCCCCCCTCATTTACTAAGTTTCTCTTAATATTAAATATTTTCCTAATATGCAAATTTTATTTTAAATACCTATCTTAATGTTACATTCAACATATAAAGCCGCCCCGGGACTATTTAACCCATGTGATGTTCACATCTATTGAATTAGATGGGAGTTAGCAAAGTTTAAATTTAGAATTTTGATTTTGAGAGTTATATTTGCATGATGAAGGATAACTCCAACACACTAAAACATATTTACTTTGGTGAAATATATAAATAGGTATATAACCATTACAAAAGATATATAAGAATATGTCTACTGTCATTATATGATCATATTAAGTCATTCAATCAAATTAAATAAACACATAAATTTACCTTTACACTAAATTTCTAAATTATATCATTTAATATATTACTCTCAACTTATATTCCTTTTACATTCATTAAACCTAATTTTAATAGAAATTCTCGTTTAATTTTGTCCACTCTTTAACCTTTTAAATGAATTTTTCAATGAGTTAAATATAATGTGCGTACGTTTTTAGTGTGAAAAGAATATCACTTTCGATCTAAGGTGAAATATTTTTGAACAAAATAAACATGATATTAGATAGTATTTTAGTTTTCCATTGCAAATTTTTACGTGAAAACGATCAATGACATTGTAAACGATGTGGGCTGATCGTGTTCGACCAAATTAATACTCCACTTGCAATTAAATCATATTTAATGTAGGAAAAAGAATATTAAATTTAAGGCTGTCTAATCACAAATTGACCCCGCCATCTATGTTGACGGGTCTGATTTAAGTCCGTCGTAATCCTTTTATATAACAACCCCTCACTAGACAACTAGAAATTTATTTTTCATTTATCTCGTATGAAAAGAGGCACATAATAAGATTCCTTGCCCAGCTTGGGCCCACTACCCTTTACTGATCTTGATGACGTGGTCTTCCTATCTAATTCAACACACATCTAGTTGGGCACATATGGATAAAGTATACAACTTTGTTGGATTCAAGTCTGCCACGTGGCTTTTCCAAATTAAATTAAAATTAAAATTTATGACTGCATCTCTGTTAACTAATTAAAATTTAAAATCATTTTGTAAATTTTAATCAATTAATAAATGTGATCATACATGAATTTTGATTGGTGAATAATTAATTGTTTTCAACAATCATTATTTTATATATATGAGACAAGTTATATATATATATATATATATATAAATAAAGAAGACAATATAATGATCACATAAATGAGGTAATGATAAATAAGCATCCTTTTAAAATTACTTTAAAAATGTAGAATTAGGTGTGGTCGTGGAAACATTACAATCAATATATTGGTCAAAGTACTTGGTCCTGCCATGCAAGCTACCTTTTTGACTTCATCGTTTATATTCTAAAAAATGTATTAGAAAATTTGGTGGAGTAGGAAGAAGATAGACAAGTTTTAGCAAAATCCATTAATCTCCGTCGCATTCTTCCAACTTCCTTGGAATTTTTTTGGCTTGTCAAACCTATAGCTACTGAGTATTCCCATGTTAATATCATTTTTGTTCGTTAGGCATTTAGGGAAGTTACAAATTTCATTTTACTGTTATTATTATTGTATTGGGTGATCTTAATAGTAATAGAAAGAAAATAATGATATATAATTTTATTTTATGGTTTTTTTATTTTAATGATAAATTATAGAGTGTGATTGAAACATTGATGCAAATAATCTTCACACAACAGAATTCAGAAATTATGAACATTGATATAATTTCTTATTGTTTCTGAATTTAATTACATGATTTTCATTAAGATAAACAATTAAATCTAAAAACACCCACACTACTTTGAAAAAAAGTTCCATTTCTATATTTCAACCCTTTTATATATATATATATATATATATATATATATATAGGGTAATTAATTGTTAGGCAACCATTTTAAATAATTAAATTATTTCATATATGTATATAAGGCAAGTAATGTGGAAATGTCACATTCAAATTAATGATCATTTTTTGCTCTTTACAAACATGTTAACGTAAGAAAATCATTAGGCGAGACATTCAAACCTTAACATATGAGATTTGACTAATTTGTGTTAGAAGAATCACTCACAACTTACCGCACTTTCACACTTCTCTTAAATGTCAAGAATACCCAGTCCAATATGATGACTATAATGTTTCCACATCCACACCTACTTCATTTTTAACTATATGTAACAATTATGTATATATATTATCACCTCATATGTGATAATCGTATTTTATATTTTGGATGCACATCTATTAGTTAATTTAAATTTAAAATCACATTAGATTTTGAATTGTAGCTAATTAATAAATGTGATAATTTCATTATTTCATATATGAGACAAGAGGGGAATTGGTGAGCTTTAATTATATTGTGGTTACATGTCCATCTTTAGTGTTTACATAACTATAATATGTAATCATTATTTCATGTACATGAGCCGGTAAGAAGGGAATTGTTGAGTCTTAATTGTCTAGAGGAAAGGCCATATTTATTTTTACAATATTAAATATTTTTTTAAAGATTAAAAAGTATATGTTAAATATATTTAATTTTATGATTTACAAAATGGAGAGGGTTTAAATTTCAATAAAATTTAATTTAGCTATACCAAGGCATTTTGTATTTATCATCAAACATTAGAATAAAAATGTGGTTACCATACTTTTAAGAGGATAATGTGTTTTGGATTAGGGGTAAAATAGGTTTTGAAGGGGCCCCGGAACTCTTTAACAACCAGATTTTGACAGGGATTTGGAACCCAACAACAATGGATAGCTCCAAATGGTATAACATTCCAAAACAACAACTAACCAAGAACATAGTAACAACAGCGTAGAATGATAAAAGCATATAAAGCACAACCTGAAATAAGAACAGGCCTAAGCTTCCAAATATGTGAAGAAAATGACTTACCTGCACACTCTTCTAGGGTTTGAGATTAAGCACCTATTAGGCACTACAGTTTATGTTTTTGCAACTTCATATACAAGTGCCAAGGAAAATTATAGCTCTCACATTAGTGTAATTAATTGAATAAATGTAAATAAAGCAGACTGACAAGTAATTAAAAGGACACAAATGGAAAGTTCTCTAGAGCACTAAAAATTCCACGATATATTGACAACTTTTATCGGCCAATAAACATTGCAAAACCATAATTTTTTTAATTGCTCTCATTTGATTGGCCATCGAGTATTTTTTAGAGGCAAAAATGCCAAAAACACCAAGAAAGTAATAAGAGCCAATGAAAAAAAAATATGGGGAAAAGTAATTTTAATAGAAAAAGTAGAACAAGACATATGATAAACTTTTTTTTAACATAGTTTCCAAAAAGAATATATAATTGTATTTGCATAAACGAGACTAGATGGGACTAATAAAACATATTTCGTTTGTTATCCCAAAATATACTAATTTTTAATAGTAGGTCAAAATTCTTCTTATTCAAATCTAGAACAAAAGAGACATTAACCTATAATTAATTGCCATTCCCACAAGTCTAATTACATTTAGTGAAAAATACAAAAAAAAAATTCGAGCCTTTCTTATTTGAAACGAAGGTGGAAACAAAAAGAATGGTGGATGATAAATTTTATTGGTGTGTTGGAGTTAGTTTTTATTAATATATTTATCATGCATTTGATAAGTTTATTTTCAATCACAATTGCCAGGTCTTCTTTACATTTTAGTTTGGTACTTTTAACGTGAAATTTAATAACTGAGTAGAGAGTTCGACGTTCTTTCACGTCATAGTTAAATAATTGTTTGTGTTTTTACACCAACAATATCTTTTCCTCAAGAGCATTTACACTCTTGAAGAAATTAGAGACAAACTTTGATGATGTGGATGGTATTTATTTTTAATTCTTTTAGTAAGATAAAATAGTTTTAATAATATAGTTCTTCAAGTGCCCACATGTCACCCAATAATATGGTCCAATAATAATTTAAAGCATTGTTAATGACTCAAATTTGAGTGCAAACTACATATTACACTTAAAAATTAAAAAAATATGATATTTAAAAAATATAAAAAATACTTTATGAAAAAGTCATGCATTCTATATAAAGCTCATGATAATTCTCTTTGCAAAGATTTTTTAAATATTTGAAAATTAATAATGTTTATTAATATGTTATTGATATAAGTTAAATAATAATAGTAGCATTATCAGAATATAAATAATATTATTACTAACTTTAAAAATATTTATATTTTTAGTTTAATTATTAATTAATTTAATAGGTTTATTATTATTTATATCTGTAGATTATTATGTTATTTAATATTTAATTTTAATATACTTGAATTCTTCTTTTAATTTTATTTATTTATTTAAGTTTAAATTTTGATTTTAATTATTTTTCTTTTATGAAATTGAATGTCAAGAAAGCGAGTGTGGAGGAGAGCATATGTGTTCTAGATTTTTCTATTTTCTTTTCTCAGACTTTTACACATGTTGTAGAGGTAATTTACAAATGAGAACTTTACCTAATTTTACAATTTTTCCTTTTAATTAAAAGGTGTGTGTGTGTGTGTGTGTGTGTGTGTGTGTAAAACATCTCTCTCTCTCTCTCTCTCTCTCTCTCTCTCTCTCTCTCTCTCTCAACATAATCCTATTAGTAACAAATCTTGCGGGTGTCAGCAAGAAGTTGAGTCCACTTTTTGGCCAAAAAGTGAAACTATTTTCCGTGTTTTTCAAAATTCTTCCCAATTGATAAAAAAATTTGAAACACTTAAAGATTGAATCTTAAGAAAAGTTAGTAATATGAAATGTAGTACTCAAAGTCTAGTTTCCAAATATGTAATCTATATTAATACCCAGATAATAAAAAATGGATTTTACTAGGTGTTTCCAAAAAGAACTATTTAAAACTCACCTTTTTGGGACCTCCCATGCCTGTGTACGACAACCATAATTTGACCTAAATGAAAGTGTTTTTTTGAATCCTTTTGGAATATCACTTTTAAGACACTCAAGATTGATGAGCATATTTTTTTGTAATTTTTTACTGAATATATTTTTTCTACTATTTTTTTATTGGGCGTAATTTTTATTTTGAAAACCCCTCGTGTACGACAAGCATAAGTTGACCTAAACTCATCATTTTTGAGTTTTTATTTTTTTCAAAGTGAAAATAATTGTGTTTAGTTAGATGTCATATAAATATTTTTTCCAAAAATATAAAAATAAATTAATGTTATTAAAAATAAGGAAACCTGTTATTTCACACTTATTGACCTGTTTTATTAGAAATTATTTAAAAATTAAAAAATCAGTCCAATTTACAAATAAACTATGTATTTATAATACATGTATTCGTATCTAAAATGGGTTTTAATTTGGTGGAAAATTATTTATAAAACATCTTTTTCCAAAAGTGGGTTTCGCGCGCAAAAGGTTCCTTTATAAGTGGACTCAACTTCTTGCACTTACCCTTACATATCTTCATAATTAAGAGGTTTCACTTCTATTGTGGTTAGATCCTTATAAGCTTATGCATAGTTGATTTGAATCTATCACTTTTTCATCGAGATATTTGTGACTCAAACAATATTATTTGTTAAATAATCTATTAATCAAACTCATATACTGCATAAATAAATAAATAAAAATAAACTAATAATTCATCAAGCGATCAACAAGAAGCAAAAAAATTATTGGGATTCATTTAATCGGCGATGGAAACCTCGTCTGGAAACAATATTTGAATAGTTGAGCCCAAATTATTATGATTCTGGTAATTGATATTGTGTATTAGTGTATATTCCAAGATTGTAGTGTTCTCCCATTGAGATATGAACATTGTTCTTCATCTTGATCTTGCAAGCTATCTCTTTTTCAATATCTATTGGGTTTATGGTATATAGTGTTTATGATCATAATACCCAAAAGATAGAATAAAATTTATGTCGGGATGGTGTCTGTAAGAAAATTGTTTATGAATTTGAAAGACGAGATGGGTGAACCAAAGGCTATTATGGTTTTTGAAACTGAATGGAAAGAGATTATACAAGGAAACTATTTTCAGAAGTTCAAGTGTAATGGTAGGTCCATTTTGATGGAATGTTTGAATATAATTATATATTGATAATTGTTATATTTTTGAAATTGAAGTATAAAAATAAAAAAAAAATTGGATATGTTTTGATGAATATTTAAATAGAATCACACATTATTATTTATTCTCTAATCTTAATCTTTTGTCATTTCTATTATTCAAACATTCATAGTTCATTTATTAATCTAACTTCATTTCGTGCATCTAGTTATATATATTCTCACATATTTCATATTTATTGTTATTAATCATTTATAATTCTTATTGTTGCACATAATTATACATTTAGTCTACATCTTGAGATATAGTTTAAGGTCTTATATCAATTTTGTGGATTTTTGGTTAGATCTTCAACAACTTTACATCTTAGGGGGCGTAAGGGTTGTTAAGGGGTCTTAGCACACATTAATGTATCCTAGGACCCCTTAAGAACCCTTACGACTCCTTACCATAAACTAATGTATGGAAAGGGTTCCTAAGGGGTTGTAAGGGGTCTTAAGTTGTCCCAAGGCACATTAATGTGTCCAAGGAACCCTTATGACCCCTTATGATGCTTCAGGACCCCTAAGATGTATGTTAAGGGGTTGTAAGGGGTACTGAGGGGACCTAAAGAGTCCTAAGACACATTAATGTGTCCTAGGACCCCTTATGACTCCTTAGAACCCTTTAGGACCCCTAAGATGTATGGTAATGTGTCCTAAAGAGTTCAAAGGGGTAATAAGGTATCCTAGGACACATGGACCCCTTAGGACCCTGTAAGACCCCTATCTCTACATCTTATGGGTCATAAGGGTTGTTGAGGGGTCCTAGGGCACATTAATCTGTCATATGACCCCTTAAGACCTCTTACAACACCTTACCATACACTAATGTATGGTAATGGGTCCTTAGGGATCTTAAGTGGTCTTAAGGGGTCCTACAACACATTAATGTGTCCAAGGACCCCTAAGATGCATGGTAAGGGGTCCTAAGACACATACACATTAATGTGTCTTAGGACCCCTTAGGACCCTTTAAGACCCCTATCTCTACATATTAGGGGTCATAAGGGTTTTTGAGGGGTCCTAGGACACATTAATGTGTCATATGACCCCTTAAGATCTCTTACGACACCTTACCATACACTGATGTATGGTAATGGGTCCTTAGGAGTCTTAAGGGGTCTTAAGGGGTCCTAGGACACATTAATGTGTCCTAGGACCCCTAAGATGCATGGTAAGGGGTTCTAAGACACATTAATGTGTCCTAGGACCCCTTATGATCCCTTAGGACAATTTAGGACCTCTCTTTCAATATCTTATGGGACATAAGGGTTGTTAAGGGGTCCTAGGATACATTAATGTGTCTTATGACCCCTTAAGACCCCTTAACATACCAATGTACATAATAAGGGGTCCTAAAGGGTCGTAATGGGTCTTAAGAGATTCTAGGACACATTGAGGGTTCCTAGGACACACGAACCCCTTATGACCCCTTAGGACCCTTTCGAACCCTCAAGATGTATGGTAAGGGGTCCTAAAAAGTCTTAAAGGGTCATAAGGGGTCCTAGGACACATTTAATGTGTCATAGGATTCCTTAAGTCCCCTTACCATACACTAATGTATGTTACCATACACTAATGTATGTTACCATACACTAATGTATGTTACCATACACTAATGTATGGTAAGGTGTCCTAAGGGGTTGTAAGATGTTTTAAGGGGTCTTAGGACATATTAATATGTCTTAGGACCCCTTGTGACCCCTTAGGACCCTTTAGGACAATAAAAATGTATGGTAAGAAGTCCTAAGGGGTCCTAATGGGTCCTAGGACACATTAATATGTTCTATGACCCCTTATGACACCTCGGGACCCTTTACTACCCTCTCTCTACATATTAGGGGTTGTAAGGATTGTTAAGCAGTCCTCAGACACATTATGTTCTTACGAAACCTTAAGACCCCTTAAAACCCCTTACCATACACTAATGTATGGCAAGGGAACCTAAGGGGTCGTAAGGGGTCTTAAGAGGTCCTAGGATACATTAATGTATCCTAGGACCCCTAAGATGTATGGTATGGGGTCCTAAAGGGTGGAAAGGGTCATACGAGGTTTAAGGACACACTAATGTGTCCCAGGACCCCTTATGACCCCTTAAGACCCTTCAGGTTAATGTGTCCTAGAACCCCTTATGACCATTTATGATCCTTTAGGACCCCATTATCTACATATTAGGTGTCGTAAGGTTTGTTAAGGGGTCATAGGACATATTAGTGTGATCAAGGACCCTTTGAGACCCCTTCCCATACACTAATGTATCATAATGGTGCATAAGAGGTCTTAAGGGGTCATAGGACCCCTTATGACCCATTATGACCCCTAAGATGTATGGTAAGTGGTCATAAGGGTATAATGTGTCCTAGGATCCATTAGGACCCTTTAGGACCTAAATCTCTACATCTTAGGGGTCGTAAGGGTTGTTAAAGGTTCCTATGACACATTAATTAAGACCCCTTAGGATCCCTTACCATACACTAATGTATGATAAGGGGTCGTAAGGGGTCCTATGATACATTAATGTATCCTAGGACCCATTATGAACCCTTAGGACTCTTTAGAACCCCTTTCCATACATCTTAGGGGTCATAAGGGTTGTTAATGGGTCCTATGACACATTAATGTGTCCTAGGACCCAAGTTATGCTCTCTCTCTCTCTCTCTCTCTCTCTCTCTCTCTCTCTCTCTCTCTCTCTCTCNCAAGTTTTGCTCTCTCTCTCTCTCTCTCTCTCTCTCTCTCTCTCTCTCTCTCTCTCTCTCTCTCTCTCTCACACATTTGGTGTGTGCCCTAGGAAAAACATTGAAAGTAAACTATTACACCAAATGTAACATTTTCATATATATAGGGTGTGTGCCATTTTAATTGCCTTGGGATCCACCAATCCTAAGGCTCAGATTTTCCTTGTGATTCCAACCCAAAGGCTTAGAGGATTCAAACATGTCTGAGACTTGTTTTCTAGCAAACATACAAAAAATCATATTTTTTGTGTGTCCTCCCCGTCAGGTTTGCACGTGGTTCAACAATGACAAAATCAGATGACATGATGTTATAGATCTCTTTGTTAGCTATCTAACCATATAGTTTATTTTGAGTTATGATTATGTTAAGCTTTTCATCTCTAATTTATTTTGTAAGTATGTATGTTATTTGTCAAAAATAAATGTGTAGTATTTTGGGCTTAGATTTTGGCTCATTCATCAAATTTTGAAACAATTTACTTTTATACAAACTAGACGCCATTTTACACACTTTAAAAAAAAAATGATTTTTGATTATTTTTCAATAATTACTAGGGAAAGCATGCACAAATTTCACATTTCAGGATGTGAAAACTTCATAAATTCTTAAAAACCCATACATTCATAAAAAAATTACCACAAAAATCTGGGATAAACTACATAGTTTCATATAACTTCTCACCGGAGCGATTAAAATTTTTTTACAAAAGAAGTTAACATTTTAGGGGGAGCACACCGACATTATGTTATGTTTTTTCATAAAAATTAGGACCACTATTTGTGCTCCCCCTTTTTGAGGGCCTTAATCTCCACCATTTTCAAAATAAATTAGTAGTTTAGAAACTAGATTCAAATTACTACAACTCTTGTTCTTGTCGCATCTTGAAATTTTGAGTCTAACTATCTTCAATTTCTTGTTGAAGTTCAAAGTTTGTTGATTTCAAAAGAAAATAAAGTGGCATCTTATACCCCATTTTTGGTCCCCCATCTTTGCGCACTTACCCATATATGACCCCTTAAGACCTCTTACAACACCTTACCATACACTAATGTATGGTAATGGGTCCTTAGGGGTCTTAAGTGGTCTTAAGGGGTCCTACGACACATTAATGTGTCCAAGGACCCCTAAGATGCATGGTAAGGGGTCCTAAGACACATACACATTAATGTGTCCTAGGACCCCTTAGGACCCTTAAAGACCCCTATCTCTACATATTAGGGGTCATAAGGGTTTTTGAGGGGTCCTAGGACACATTAATGTGTCATATGACCCCTTAAGATCTCTTACGACACCTTACCATACACTGATGTATGGTAATGGG
>MU226980.1:2574420-2612182 GCA_018584345.1 Thuja plicata | reverse complement strand
GGGTCTTAAGGGGTTCTATGACACATTAATGTGTCCTAGGACCCCTAAGATGCATGGTAAGGGGTTCTAAGACACATTAATGTGTCCTAGGACCCCTTATGATCCCTTAGGACAATTTAGGACCTCTCTCTCAATATCTTATGGGCCATAAGTGTTGTTAAGGGGTCCTACGATACATTAATGTGTCCTATGACCCCTTAAGACCCCTTAACATACCAATGTACATAGTAAGGGGTCCTAAAGGGTGATTGAATAATACCTTTTTTGCTTGATAGCCTCTGTTCTTGGTTCTTGATACCAAATTCACCTTTTGTTGTTCTGTTTCTTGAAACTCTCAGTCTGATCCATAGATGTGCTCATTGGCTACATTCATCCTTTAATCCATCATAATGAATGATTACAACATCTATTTATAAGATAAATTGACCTAATGTAGTTTCACGTATTACAACATTAACTCTATGATCATAGGTTTACAACTTGACCTTGATCCCTAGTCTATATGTTTTAAATCAATGAGACTGATTAAAACAATTATAATAATGTTTCTTGTCTCTTAAGTAATAGTTTTAAAAAAAATCAAGACTCTATAAATACACTTTTTCAGATACACTTTTTCTGGGATATAACTGAATTTCAGTGTCTGATGCTTGGTTTGCATAGAAATCAGTTTGCCTATCTTTCGATGTTCCTTTGTTTGAACTATCCATTGGGTTCCCTTGCTCTGTCAGGTTCCTCTATTTCTTCTCTTTTATTTTTGCTTGAGATTTTTCTTGTCGGGTTCCTCTTAGCAATTTTGGTTTTCACTTTTCCTTGTGTCTTCGGTTTACACTTTGAACTATTATTTCAGTTTTCTCTTTATTATGTCTTTCAGTGTATGTTTACCAAAGGTTTTCTTTGCATACTAATGGAAAAATAATGTCATCAATATCCCCCTTTGACATAAGTATCAAAAACTGATATGTGCAAAATACTAACAAAGTGTTTAGTATGTACACCATATATATTCCTTAGTCATTTCATGACTCCCCCTATGTATATGTTGGTACAGTATAAGTGTATGTACATGATACTCAACATATTTTCACCTTGTACTATTTTCCCCTTTTTTTGATCTTTTTGTATTGTATAGATTCCTACACTGTATACTGTACATATCATTATTTTCCCCGTTTTTTGATAGTAAGGGAAAATGTGTATACCTATAGCTTATCAAAAATATGAGAGTGTGAGGACTTCATGTCCTCCATCATCTTCTCCCATTTGTCCTTCAGGTTGTCTAGAGCCATGTGCTCGAGTGTGATCCTTGCATGCATTTCGTAGATGATGTCTATTACAGACATCTCGGGGTTGGCTATCAATTTCCTTGCTAAACTGATATGTTGTTGAAGTAGTGTAAGAATTGGTAGAAATTGAGCTTGTAGCTCAGTAACCTCTTCCCAAAATTGTGTTTCTACTTCCCACAGTTCCTGTCTTAACCATTTGACCTCAACAATTTTATCAAAATGCAACTTTATTGCTTTGTCATCGGTGGTTAATCTATTAGCACTTGTAGCTAGATTAGAATCTAACTTTTTTATTTTATCACTATGCTCCTTAGTCATTTTTTCAAGTGTGCTAAATTTTTGTATCAAGGAAATAGCTTCAACAATTATTTGATCTAATTCACTGGTTAATTCTGAAAGCTTTACCTTGTTTTCTTCCACTTCTTGGCTGATCTTTTCAATAAGTTTGTACTGATATTTCTTCTTTTCTTTCTCCTCAATTTCTTTTTATGCATCAACATTCTGCGTTATGATGGCCTCGGTGAGAGTGGCTAGTTGATCAAGGATAGGTTTATTGTGATCAACATCAATGTCAGGTACAATCTGATTCAAGATGTACCTGTTTGTTTCTAGTACCATGGAGTCTCGGTGCTCCTTTCTTAGCTTCTCTTGTAGTGCCTTCCTTTGGCATATCTCACCATATTCTTTTAGTGATTCATAGTCGAATGTAGTTTGGTCACACTTAGGTATCTCTATAATCTCATCTAGAGTGACTTCCAACTTAGTCTTCTTGATTTTCTTCTTCTTCTGAGATGCACTTGAGTGTAGAACCATAGCTAGCTTTTTGGCTTTGTCTGATGTGCTGGATGAAGTTATTTGGGGGTGTTACCTCTTTTTGCTGATGTGTGTTGGTGTCATCTTGTTCATTTTGAGTGGATGTCTCGACATAAACCTTTACCTTATCTGTAGCAACCTTTTTGGTTTCCTCAGGAGTGCCATGTTTTGGTTTATCTCCTTCATCGATATCTTTATGTACTTCATCTTTCTTTGTCTGTGCATCATTCTCATTAGTGTCTCCATATATTTGATTTGAATCTCCTTTGGTAACCTTGTCAGTATTGGTTACATTTTGAGTGTCTCTGATGACATTCTAATCATCGGTGTTGTCTTTCTTTCCTTCATCCCTTGCATCCTCGGGAATGCTTGAATCTTTTGTAGGTGAATTCTCCTTGTCTTGGAGAATATTGATGGCTTCCATCAATATTGGCATGTTGCTTGGTATGTTCACCTGTGAAGTATCAATTGTGGTGTCTTGTTCGTTGATCTTGTCCTTGTCAACAATGACATTTTCATATTTTTGTATTTCATCTGCAGGATCATCCGTGATGTCAGTAATTGTATTGTCCACAATGTTGTCCATAGTCATGTCTGGCCATGTTTCATCTGCAACATCCATATTCTTGTTGTCTATTGTGTCCAATTTTTCCTTGTCTAATTCCATTATTGTGACATCTTTTGCATCATTGATCAGTATATGCTTGGGCGTCTGCCTACTTTGATCATCTTTGTGTGGCTCATTTGTGAGAAGTGATTCTTTCTCAGGGCTTGCCTCTTCAGTAGGTCTATTGAGTATCTTACTCCAAATTTTGTTGGTGTCCTTCTCTAGGTCTATAAGCTTTCCCTTTAGTATCTTGTAAGCTCTTATATTGGGTGAGAATTCTTGTGCATGTTTCTCCATCACCCCCTTGATTTCTTCCATCTTAGATTATGGAGGTATAAGTGAAACAAGGACTCATTCTCTTACCTCTTTCTCATTTTTTAATGCATACATCCGTCTAGCAGATACATTGTCATATATTTGATTGGGAATTTTGTCATAAAATTGTACTCGTACATATTTATATGTACACATAATTTTGATAATTTCCTCTTCAATCTTGTTATGGTCCAGGGGATCCAGAGTTAACCATTTTCTGACATTGGAGTTAGTAATTGATCCTGACTTGATAATTTTTCACATACTTCATCAATGGTTTTAGGAATCTTATTCTTTTCCTTTTGAACAGCTTCTTCTTGTTCGATGTCCTAAATATCCTCCTTAGTTCTAATGATCTTTCTTCTTTTTTTCACCCCTCTTTTCTATATTTTGGTTTTCCTCTTATAGATCCTTACTTGACCTTTCTTCAATGGTGAAGGACTTGTGTCCTTAGCTTCTTGACTTCTTGTCCATGTAGCAGCTATAGGCCTTGGCTTCTTAGCTTTAATACCAATGTGAATCTAAATTTGTGACCTCAGAGTCATTCTCCTCTATAGCTTCACCGATGGGTGACTGACTCTTGGTCTCTTCCTCGTGTTCAGCTTCTTCTTCCCATTCGGTTTCTTCTTCTGTTACCAACATTATTTTATTTATATTATTGACCATTTTATCCTTCTTCCTTTCAATCTTCTTCATAACCAAGCCATATTTGATTCTTTCTTTGGCTTCTTCATAAGTTTTGAACTTGTGTTGTGTTTTATCAATTGGCTCATTTATTAATGCATCAATCACATTGGATGCTTGATCTATGTTCACTTCATAGTCAAGTGGTTGTAGCCATATTGTTCTTGGTACAACAAGCTTGATGTATGTGTGGTCTTTGTTTACCATGAAATATATATCAGTCTTGAATTTCTCAATTAATTGCTCAAGGATCCTTATTCTTTTCTACATTCTTTCCTTGAATCTAGTAAAGTACTCATCCATGACTGACTCAAAATTGTCTCCTAGTGATTTTATAAACTGATTGATCTGTATGGTGACTGGTCTAGTTGTATCCCATTTCACATTTCCTATTGATGGAAAATATTCTTGGAAGTAGAAGAATATGCACATGATAAGTGAACCATACATGAATTTAATTTTGCATTTATGATTGTCTTCAAATTTTCTTCTAACTAATTGAGTAGAAATTATGACAGATCCAACTGAGTTCCTTTCTTTACAATTTTATATGTTGTATCCACTACTCTGGATGCTATGTTGTTCATCCTGCTAGATTGAAAGAACTTGTATCCTAGGACACATGCTCCAAATTTTAGTTCATCATTTGTGATAGTGGATACCTTAAGTCCTCTTCCATCACACTTGGCTCTTGTATTCTTTTCAATTTCATCCTTTGGTGGATGCTTTAATGATTTTACCTTATCGATTATGGGATAACCAGTGACTGCATGAATAAAATCTCATGTTATTTGTTTAGGCTCATCTAGCCATAACTTATGGTCGTGAATCCTGCTCAATACTAACCGAATCCACTCGGTCTTGAATACCTTTGGGAACAATAGGGCATTTTTGAACCCTTTCACATAGATGTGTTTGTGTTCATCTTTAATAGTTCCATCATCTTTACATAGCTTCTTGAAATCTTTTTCAACCTCCAGGTCACCAATTTCTACTATTTTGCAGTGTATGTATGCTCACACATCTTTGATGAGAAAAACCCTAGCTGGTATTCATGAGAATGCTCCAGCATTGTTAGGTTGTGATGCAACCTCTGGGCATATCTTATAATGTGGTTCCTCACATGCACTATTCTTGATAAGTTTGACCTTATCCTTCTTGATACTCTTTAGCTTAGCGGTTCTTAATGTTGTGGCCATTTGTTTCTGAAATTAGGGCTTTTTGTAAATGATTAACAGAGTTCTCAGTTATGATTGGTACTTACTTTAACCTCTATAGTTGTAACTGATATGTTTGGAGTACTTTGAATTAGGTTGGAATCGATTTGCAATGTGTCTCTTCTGGCTCTGGTTTCTCTCTAGTCGCTTCACTCAAATTGCAGGTGAGAAATGAAACCATTTTGTCACCTTTTTATAGATATTTTCCCTAAATCAAGTCATTAATGTTCAACCACTCCTTAGTGTGTGAAGATAGATTCATCGGGTGAAAAACTAATTTCTCTTTTCGGTGACAATGTGATGCTTCAGGGTAGTCGTCTAGCTTGTTACTTTTACCGACGAGTTTTGATGTTTGGTGAAGACAACTTTTCAACTTGCTTGATTACTAACGATTCTTGGTTTACACTAGAAAATTTAGCTTTTACATGTTAACTGACGATTCTCAGTAAGTGCATCAATTCAGCTTTGAGTGTATACCAATGGATTTTGGTATGTATTACCCGATGAAATATTTTTCATAGATTTTAACAAGTAATACCATAATGCATCTATAATCATGCTAATTTGACATTTCAACTATGTATGATTGGAACTGATGCAGAATATAACTTGGTGTAATGCAGTTCCATACTTACTTGTTCTACTTAGGTGGGGATGGTGATGTCACCAGATCCATTGGATAGGGTGTCACCAATTTCATTGCTTGGTCCAGCTTCATCATTGCTTGTAGCTTTCCTACACATTTGGTTTCTCATTCTGGATGTATTCAATGGTATTTCCATTGGGAAAGGTGTTGGTCTCTGTCATTCGGTCTCTGCAGTCTTTCTTGAAATGACCAACTTTATGACATTGTAAGCATGCCATTCTAGGGTTAGTCCAGCCTCTAGACTTTCTTGTCCACTAGCTCACACAGTCTGCAACAATGTGACCAAATCTTCCACATGTTGTAAAATTTGTCCATTTGTTTTAATCCCATACATACTGGTTACCGACTCTTTTTGGTTGATAGGCAGTATCTTGACCTTTGGGCTTCCATGCTTGTCTTTTTCTTTTTCTAGCATTCAAGAGTAGTGTGCCCATGCATTTTTCAAGTAGGACAGTATTTGTCCATGTAGGTTTCCTTCTTTGGTTGTTTCATCTCAGACTTACATTCATATGCTTTATGTCCTTTCTTGTTACATTTATAACAAAATCCTATAAATGTAGATGTGGTTTTAGGAATACCTTTCATTTTGCTTCTGCATATATTTGATGTGTGGCCTTTCTTTACATAGTGATTGCATGTCATCTTTCTTTCTCTTGGATTTGCATAGACATTCTTTGGATAAACTTGATTGGGTGATTCTCCATTTTTGGTATAGCCTAGACCTATGTTGTTGTTGATTCTTCATTGTCCATCAAGAAAATCATCCATTCTTTTATTGCTTTCTTCAGCTCTCTTGATAATTTCATTATGTTGTTGCTGAATTCTTAATTCTTGTTTCAGCTTTTCATTTTCTTCCCTTAGCTCACCGATAGCTTCTATTCTTTCAATGAGTTCAACATTCATTCTGTTTGTCTCTTGAATCATAAGAATAATATGATTTGTAATCTCATGATGATGTTCTGTTAGCCTTTGTATTTCTGATTCTTTCTCTTGTATCTTTTCTGTAATCTTCCTTCTATCATCAATAGCTAGTGTTCTTTCTTGCTTAGCTTGTCTAGCATTTTTCATGACATCAATCATTCCTACCATCTATTTCTCTTGACCGATTTGTGGAGATTTCACTTGTCCAGCCAGATGTTGATTGATTTCATTTAAGCTTGTGTTGCTTTCATCTGATGTATCTGATGCTTTGCTTGTAGTAGATACTGATGACTCAAAGAAATTTGGTATCTCTTCTTCATGGTAATCCGTTTCATTATAACGAGATGCCATAATCTTTCTTTCATTCAATAGCTGTCTCATCTTGATTCTAGCTCTTTATACTGCTCATAGAAGATCTGAATTTCTAGCTTTTGATTCTCAATACTCTTGTCAAGTCTTTACTTCTCCATTGTATGATATTTTCTTGTAATCCTTTAAGCTTTCCAAATAAGAGATTTAGCTCTGATACCAATTGTTGGAATTAATGGAAAGTGTGTACTGAGAGGGGAGGGGTGAATCATTACCTCTAAAAAAATTATATCTTTTAACCTTTATGTAATTAATTGTATATCCAACCATCTATACTATACTATCTTTGTGTAAGACATATCAGTTCTTTAACTAGTTAACAAACATGTGAACATTCATAGAAACATTCATGAAATTAGTTGACACATAACACAAGATATGATAATGCATAAAACCTCTGTAAGTAGGTAAAAACTGCGGTGGGGATGACACCCACAAATTCTTCACTATCTGCAGATTGGAAGGGGTCGGTTAAAGCTTACAATTTTGAGCACTTCTGATGATCTACCCTATTAGGAGTATCTTTTGAGACCTGTTAAAGTCTACTCTGTTAAGAGCTTTAGCAATACTATTTAGTGTGCACTCGGTCAAGAGATTTACAATAGGATTGTTAAATCCACCTTCCTTAAAAGGATTTTTACACTTTGCTTCACTTGTCAGAATGTAAGAAAATTACTTATTAACCTGAGTGTATGCAATCTCCTATTGCTGATTATAGATCCATTCAAGATTACATGTATATGTGTATCACCTAATGTGATTGAATAATACCTCTGTTGCTCGATAGCCTCAGTTCTTGGTTCTTGATAACCAAATTCACCTTTTGTTGTTCTGCTTCTTGAAACTCTCAGTCTGATCCATAGATGTGCTCGTTGGCTACATTCATCCTCTCATCCATCATAATAAATTATTACAACATCTATTTATAAGATAAATTGACCTAATGTAGTTTCACGTATTACAACATTAACTCTATGATCATAGGTTTACAACTTGACCTTGATCCCTAGTCTATATGTTTTAAATCAGTGAGACTAATTAAAACAATTACAATAATGTTTATTTTCCCTTAATTAATGGTTTTAAAAAAAATCAAGACTCTATAAATAAAATAGAATTGTTTTATCTGACATGGAAGTTAGATCCACTTTTTCTGGGATGTAACTAACTTTTGGTGTCTGATGCTCGGTTTGCATAGAAATTAGTTTGCTTGTCTTTCGGTGTTCCTTTGTTTGAATTGTTCATTGGGTTCCCTTTCACTATCAGGTTCTTCTGTTTCTTATCTTTCAGTTTTTCTTGAGATTTGTCTCGTTGGGTTCCTCTTAGCAATTTGGGTTTTCAATTTGCCTTGTGTCTCCGGTTTACACTTAGAACTGTTCTTTCGGTTTGGTGTTTATCCTGTCTTTCGGTGTATGTTTACCGAAGGTTTTCTTTGCATACTAATAGAAAAATAATTTCATCAGGAACAATATAATATTATGAAAAATCCCCACGAAGATGGATCAACAACAAGGCTTTGGAAATATCTAGCTGGGAGCAAAATGTTGATTGATTCAATATCATAATTTTCAAGCTTGTTGATTTATGTCTAGCCATGATATTGCAGTCGGTGGAGGATGAGAGATTTTTCAGTGCTTTGGAGATCCTAAGGTCAAAGCTAAGAAACAAATTAGACAAGAATTTGGAAAATTTCTTGAGGCTCTATACATCCAGGTATGAAGTCCATACTTTTCCTTACGATAGGGAACTAAAATTGTGGAGGAAGAAATGTCAGAGAAGAGGGCTGGAAAACATTTCAAACCAAAATGGGAGTTCCAGAGACAATCATGTGACTTTAATTAACTCATGTACTGGTACTGGTAATGCTAGTGATGAACTTGAGTTAAGTGGAGGTATGTAGAGTGAAGAAAACATATCGAAGAACCAAGGAAGCTATGAAGTTGATGGCGATGAATCCGAGGAACCCGATAATGATATAATGTGGCAATTTGAACCTTTGTAGAAGTAGCGGGTCCTAGGTATTTATTAAAATTTTGACGTAGTCTACTGTCAGTTTTTGTATCTCATCATCAATCATGCACAATATCATATTCCAATGTCAAAAACATTAATGTGGTTGATAATGTCATGAATTGTACAATAAATAATGGTTTTCATTTTCATTATTCAACTCATATGATACAATTCTTAGAAATAGCAATTCTCATTAATTTAATTAAAAATATGACACAATGTAACAATTCATTCATTAATAGTAGTACGAACACAACTCAGTGTGATTATATTTGAAAAAGTGAATTGACAATGAATTATGACTCAAGATTCAATACCCAATTTCATTACCCTTTGTAAATGACATTGAATTCCCTTTTATAGAAAAAAGGGAGAAACAATAGCTTCAGGTCAATTATCCTAATGTGAAGTCTCAAAATCAAAATCATTAAGAGTCAAGACCAGTACAACATCTCTACAACTATACATTTCTGCATTTGACAAGCCGGTTTAGTAAATTAGCAATAGCATTATAGCATCTGCTACATTGATCCTATTAAAAATACAAAGTTCAAACTTGTTACTTTTAACTCAATTCAAGCCAATAGATAAATAATATAGAGATGATTGAAACTAAAATTACTTTCAAACACTATTTTTGATGAGATGATTCTGCCAGTTTGTTTAGTATGCTCCATTCTGCATCTTTGGAAGGTCAAAATTTTTTAAGTTATAGTAAATGACCTTCAACCTCTTCAGCCATTCATACTTATTGGAGTGACTTGAAAGAAATGATCCTTCCAATACTGCATTCAAATTTTTCAATGGTTTGATGCACTTTGCAATACCTTCATGAGTTGTGTCCTGAGGAAGCTTGCCTAAATAAGTACTCATTGTGTCCTCCAACCTTTTTTTGTAAGCTTCTCTTCCAAAAAAAATTGTTAATGAGTTACTAGGACCATGACTTAGCAAACCATGATGTATCATTTTGGTTGTTGTTTGATTCAGCTTCGCGATCTTTCTCTCAAATAAGGCAAGAGTTTCCTCTACTTCCTTTAGTTTTGACATTTTTGAAAGACAAAGTTTGTTTTAATTGATGCATGAATGTGGTCATGAATTCCCTTGCTTTCCAAATGCCTATCACTGTTTGTGTTGATTTGATGCAAAATTTGTTTTGCTGTTTCTCTCTCTGACAAAAATTTTTGTTCTTCTCAATGTGCTCTTTGAGCTTCCCAAAAACATCTCTAAGACTTTCATTCAATTCAAACCAATCACACAACCTATCACCAGTCGCCTTTATTTTCCCCCAAAGGTCTCTTTTTATTTGCTTGACTGTATCTTTCATTTGGTCAATCAAGTTGTTTTCATAAGTTTTAATTTTATAATTTTCTTTCTTTATCTCTTCTCTCAATTCTGACAACTGGTGTTCACTCTATTTTTTTATTTTCTTTGCTTTCTCTTCCCACTATTTTTCTTTCTCTTCCCACTATTTTTCTTTTACCCTCTCATCCTCCAATTCTTTCTTTAAGATACTTTTTACTTGTGCCTTACTCTCTATGATTTTGTATAATTTTAATGAAGAGGCTTTTTCATTCTCAAGTTTTTTATTGCTCTCTTCCAATTTTTCTATCACAATTTTCAGTTCTACCTCCATATGTTCTTGTTGTCCAATTTCTTCTTTAGAGGATGAATTTCTTATCCTTTTCAATAATTCGTTGCACCTTTTATCTGTTGCTTTCTCCTTTGCCTTTTCATTTGCCAATTTTTCCTTTAACTTTTCTATTCTGCCCTAAAGCTTTCCATTCTCTCTCTCCAACTTCATCAATGAACTGTAGACCACTTGGTTGGTCATCTTGTCCACATTTTTAATTTTGGATAAATCCATTTGGAGGGTGCTAACTTGAAATTCAGATGGATCTATCTAACTCTCTGGTAGATTGTTATCTCTAGCTGGGGGAATAACAACCATGAACTCAATCATTTGTTTGTTTGGGTCATATGTGGGAAATAACCTATTCAATGCACATTGTGCATCACAATCTGCAGCCACTGCATCCCTCTTCAATGTCTTACTATTTATTCTATTCCTATTGTTTTTTTGTTCAAAGTTTGTTACAAAATCATTGAAACAAAAATCAGGATTTTCTGACACAATTGAATGTTTGAAAGGTGAAATAGAACTTGCAGTGATATACAAGCTTCCACCTGTGGTTCTAATAATTGCACCATGAGGACTAGTAACAATAACACCCTGACCCATTACAAGTGGAGTTATTGGACTGTTCAGAGGGTTTTGTCCTGAAGGTGTGGCAATTATTGGACTCACAGTTATAGACACCATTGGCATTATTGTACTTGTCATAACCTTTTGCTTCTTTACACTGCCTTGATCTCTGGGATCCTCTGATTTCATGTCCAGTGCTAATGTCATTTTCCTTTTTGGACCATTAGTACTACCCATGCCACTAGTGGGAGTGACACTTGATTTAGATTAAATCTGAGTGCTTGGAAAAGGTGGAACTGGATTTGAAGCTGGAACAAATAAAGGTGCAAGGGTATGAGACTTAGTAGTAGCTTTTTCTTATGAACCTCCAATTACTGGTGTCTCACCATGTTTTGGTGGAGTGGGTGTGGCAATTGGATACCAATGCCCTTCTCCTATGGGACCCAGACCACCCCTACCTATAAAACCCATTTTTTCTACAATCTCTGCCCCTTTTCCATATTTTTCATTTGTGGACGCATCGACTCTAGTAGCAATTGTTACTGAATATACATCAGTTGATGTGGGATTCACAAAATCTTTCTCATCCTCATTATCTTGACTATTATGATTGCTTTGATATGCTTCAACTTGATGCTCTGCATTCCACAAATTGCTAAATATTTGATCCTCCTCTGATCATAAAGATCTGCAGAGATCTTTGGCTTGCCAAGATTCTTCCTCATTTTCCAAAAATTAGACATTTTGGTTGCAGTCCAATATCCATCTTTACATTGAAGCGCTAGGCTTTTTGGAATAACTTTTGTAGATGGTTGAGCAACTTGCTAGTAGAAATTGTAGGATTTCCTGTGCTGCACTTTTCCTTTCTGTTTGTGCAATGCCATAATTTGTGATGACAATTCTTGTATAGAAATATTATTTTCAGCAGCGTATTTCTTCATCTCTTTTTTGACCTCCTCCCAGGACTCCATGTTTTTAAATTTTTCTATCAATGGCATACTCTCATGTTGAAATTTTCTTGCAAAGATCCTATTTTCTCTAAGATTTGTTCCAATTATGTTTAGTAGATCATACTGCCAATGACTGTCAACAGTAAAGAAAAAAATTGAAAAAAAAAGCCTCTGCCACTTTGAATCCTTTTCTCTCAAATGTGAACCCTCCCAATGAGAAAGGAAAGGAAGGAAATATCATTTTCTTTTGCTAACCATTAAAGAGTACATCTATGCTCTCCATCTGCCAAACATATTCCAATGCAAATACCCTCTCTATAACATGTATTGGAAGTTTGTAGGGCTCTACTGCTGAATCGTAAAAGCTTAACACAGTGTAGTCTTCCGTGAAGTACGATTCAGCCAATTGTATTTGACTTCCAAGTTGAATGCAACCTCTACAAGGCATAGGAAATCTAGGCAATAGAGTTCCTATAATTTTATGGTACATTGGTGCCAAAAATAAGTTTACAAAATTGTTATAGTTCCTTCTGTTATCACTCATCCTTATCTCAAGTTTCCATTCATATTCTGCATTTTGGACCTGACTTTGAAGCTTGTTTGATTGAAATAATGCACGATGCTTTGCTAAAAGAAGATAGCACAAGTAGGTTGTGAACCTAAATGTCTTCTTTGAACCTCTTTTAATCATTAGTAATTGTTCCTACATGCAATTAAAAGTGTGCTCAATAAAATTATATTTTACTAGTTCCTTTTCACAATGAATATGAAAAATCATTTAAAGAATGTTGGCACCCACTTCTTTGTTACTATCCAATCCCAAAAATGCTAGAAAGGAAATACTATCCTAAACCCATTGCACAAAAATATCATAATCATAAGGAGGCTTATGATCTGGATCTAGACTATAACTTCTTGTCATTCCTCTTACATATAGGATAGGATTTGAGACAGAGAAATCCACAGCTCGCCAAGAACACTTGCATGCAGATGACCTATTACAGGAGAGAAGCAGAAAGAGACAAAAATAAAACTTGGAAAATCTCAAGAAGTGAGAGAATAAAATGTATTCCAAGATCAAAAAATAATAATTATAAGTTTGACCTATAAAGGTGAATGAAACCCTAAAGCAAGGAAAAGCTAGGTTGCGCATTAATAATTAATATAAATATTAATTATAATACACCTAAGAGATAGCTTAAGTAAACAAAGTAATAAAAAACTTAATTAATTAAACTGATGTGATCTAATTAATAAGTGTAAAATATAATTACTCTAACACCCCCCTTAAGCGAAGCTCAGGAGGTAAGCTAACCTATCATAGCTATGAAAGTAGGATATGGGTCCCGGCAACAAGGCCTGATCAGGTACCCAATACAAGGAAATATTTGTAAACCGAAGAAAAAGGAGAAAACCCAGTGGGAAAAACCCCTCTCCAAAAAGAGATAGAACAAACATGCTGAAAAAAAACATGAAGGAAGGAAGGCCTTAAGACGACCCCCCAAGGACAAATTTCATCACCCCAAGCATGGAACACAACTAAAGATAGCGTGGAGATGAAAAAGGTTTAGTGAAGATGTCAGAAACCTGTGCGTCAGTGGGAATGTACTCCAAAGTGAGAACACCATCTTGAATCTGCTGACGGATGAAATGCATATGAAGCTCAATGTGTTTAGTGCATTGATGCTCCATCGGGTTGTAGGAAATATGAATAGCACTCTGATTATCACACCACTAAACAGTGGGATGATTAGGAGGAAAACCAAACTCATTCATCAACTGCCAAAGCCATAAAATCTCCAGACTAGCATGCACTACAGCTTTGTACTCAGCCTCTATAGATGAAAGTGCATGAGCATTCTTCTTCTTGCATGACCATGTGATAGGACTAGAGCCAAGACAAAAAAAAAGCTTCTGATCATCAACATCACTAGCCCAATCTGATTCAGTGAAGCCAACAATGTGAGGAGCCCCTAATGTGTAATGGATGCCATACAAAATAGTGCCCTGAATGTATCTCAAAATACACTTGGCAGCTTGCCAATGACTCTCATGAGGCTCATGTGAAAACTGAGAGACAAGACCAACTACAAAGGAAAGATCAGGATGAGTGTGTGTTAGGCACAACAAACTGCCAACCAACTACTGATACAATGTAGGATCCACTGAAGGTGAAGTGCAAGAGGTAGACAAGGTAACACCCGACTGAAAAGGTGTGGGAGAAGGCTTGCAAGCAAGCATGTCAAAGCACTGAATCATGTCAAGAGCATACTTCTGCTAGTAAATGAAGATCCCAACAAAAGACCAAACAATCTGCAAACCAAGAAAGTAGTGTAACAGACCAAGGTCAGTCATCTCAAACTACTCCATCAATGGATGTTGAACATACTGAATCATAGAAGATGAGCTACCTTGATGAGAAGATCATCAACATAAAGCACAAGGATCAAAACCACATCCTCAAGATGTTGAATGTAGACTATAGGATCAGAATGGCAACGTGTGAATCCTATGGAAAGCAAAAAAGACTCCATCTTCTCATACCAAGCCCGAGGGGCCTGTTTGAGACCATACAAAGAATGTCAAAGTCTACAAACCAAGGAGGAATCCTACACAAATCCCTGATGCTACTCCATGTAAATATCCTTAGTAAGATCACCGTACAAGAATGCACTCTTCACATCCATATGAAAAATGGGCCATCCCTCAGAAGCTGCGAGGGATAAGACAAGGCGAATAGAGTTCATCTTGGCGACAGGGGAAAATGTCTCAATGTAATCAATACCCTCAACCTGTGAAAAACCCTTTGCAACAAGACATGCCTTGTACTTATCAATAGAACCATCAACAACAAACTTAGTATGATACAACCACTTGCATCACACTAACTTTCTTCCCTTAGGAAGAGAACAAAGATCCCAAGTATGATTATTCATCAATGAAGAATACTCTTCCTTCATAGCACTGTCCCACTCAAAATGTATTGTTGCTACTAAAAAGGTCCGAGGATCACCACAAATAGCATGGCTCACAAGGCTAGAACCCACAATATGAGACTGGGTACAACACGAAGATGAAGGGTCACCTGCCAGAGATCCTGCAACCTCAACTATAACACGAGCCCATCTAGGCATCTGTGGAGGATCCTTTGGTGGAGGTAAATGGGGATCACCAAGATCATCATCCTCATCATCCTGAAAAGAGTCTGGAAGAGATGAGGGAATAGTAGTAAGTGAAGTAGACTCTGGAAGAAGGGTATCTACTGTAGGAAGGCACTCATCAAACTGGACATCCCATAAAAACATGACCTCTCTGGAATCGTGATCAAACAATCTGTATGCCTTAACATCCTCGCAGTAGCCAACAAAAATGAGGTGTCGGCTCTTTCGGTCCATTTCTCTCCTCTGACAATCAGGTATAAATGCCCATGCTTCACTACCAAAAACTCAGAATGAAGATACACCAGGATTGACATGAGACCAAACCTCCTCAGGAGCCATATGTTAAACTACCTTGTGGGGCATCTGATTCTGAATATAGTTGGCACAATTTACTGCCTCTACCCAAAAAGATGAATCCATGGACCTGGACTGAATCATATAGTTAGCCATCTCCTAAAGTATTCTATTCTTTCTCTCAGCCACACCATTCTACTAAGGGGTGTAGGGAACTAAAAATTGATGTTGTAGACCATGTTCAAAGAAAAAATCCTTGAAAGCTTGGTTCACATACTCCTCCCCATTATCTGTGTGTATCTACCAAATAGAAAGACCAAATTGCTTCTCTACAAATGTCTTAAAGACTCAAAATGAATCAAAGACATCAGACTTGTACTTTAAAAAGTACACCCATGTGCACCTGGAGAAGTCATCAATGAAAGTAAGCACATATCTAGCATCAAAAAAAGTAGGAAATACCATGAGGTCACTATGAATCAACTCCAGTGGTGCCAAAGCATGAGTAGCTCATCCCATAGGAAAAGGATCTCTATGTTTTTTTCCAAGAACACAACCCTGACAAACACCATCAGTGCAAGAAATCTGAGGAATCCCAAGAACAAGTGCCTATGTGCTCATCTACTAAAGATATCTGTAATTGATATGGCCCAAATGCTCATGCCAAAGTCTTCTCACTGAATCTACATGTGCTATAAGACGGGAACTTGTACCATCAAAAGGCTCAAATCCATCAAATCTGTATATGTGGGATGTAGATTCAACACTCCCAGTAGCCATAATCAAATCAGAATCATGTAGATCCTGAATAACCACATCATGTGGTGAGAACTCAACTGTCTTTCCAGAGCTAGAGGGGAAAATCTGATAGATGGACAATAGGTTCGTTGAGATGTCAGGGACCACAAGAACATCCTCAAGAGAACCCCCAGATAATGCAACAAAACCAAAACCAAAAACTGAAAGATGTGATGAGTTCCCAACAATAATCTGTGAAGTAGCACAAGAAGAAATTGAGGTGACCAACTTCTAAGTGTGAGTCATGTGGTAAGAGGCACCGAAATCCAAAATCCAAGTCGGCCCAGAAGTCGTTGCTTATGTAGTAAGAGAATGACCTTTCCCTACAGGGGAGGATGTGGACAAAGGAGAAGAAATGTGATGCTCATACATGGCTTCCTCTAAAGCCTCCAAATGTTTCCAACACCTAGAAATGGGATGTCCATCCTTGCCATAGAAACTATAGGTTTCAACTGATTTCTTCTTAGTCTTGGAGGTAGACTCAGCAGACTTCAAAGAAGATTTACCCTTTGAAGGGTGAGCTGGAGGTTTGGAATTAGTTTTCTGTGTAGGTTTGGAGGAATACTCACCGCCTGTTGAATCTTTATTCAGTTTGGCTTTCTTTTTTGGTTTCCCTTGTAAAGACTAAGCACCCAATACTTGGCTTGAAGAGCAAGAAGCATCAATCTATTGGATCTTTGCATGTTCCTGTGTCAACCGATCATAGAAGGTCTCAAAGGAAGGCATGGTGTGCCTGGCACCCAAAGCATCCATGGTGGAGTAGAAAGTGGAAGAAAATATTTGATACTATCCTCACAACTTTGAGAGTATCAGGATGATACACTCATCATCTGTCTTGTTTCTCCCACATCCCTGCAAAACTAAACACAGAGACTTGAAATTCATCAAGAATTCCTCAATAGTGGGAAAGCTGGTAGGAGTTAGAGGTCAACTCTGCATCAAATTGTAGTGCCCAAAACTCATTCACTGTGCTAAACAAATCTACAAACTTTCCCCAAATAGCCCGAGGAGTGTTCAAACCATCCAGGTGAAACAAGAGACTGTCGGAGATGTTCAGTGCAATCAAGCCCATGGCTTCATCCATTTTTTTTGTGTGATGAAGAACCTCAAAAGGGTGATGCAGAACAGGTTGATTCTCATCCAAACATGACCATAAGACACGTGACATAAGCAGCCTGGTCATGTGTTCTTTCTAGGTGTGATAGTTATGTGGTGTGAGCCAGGCCATAGAAGGGTCTGACATTGAGAGAAGAAGATAGAAGAAGAAGGGTCTTTCTAAAGTAAACTATAGAAAGTAAAAATGCACCCCCCATAATGTATAATTCTATCTTCCGTACACCAAAGAAATAACTTTAGAAAGCACAAAAATAAGGAGAAAACTTGGACGCCTGATGTAGAGAGAGAGAGGAAACTAAAGCCTCTACTTTGATGCCAAAATCAAGAACTCAAATGCTTGAATTTGAAAATGAAACTAGCACGATGGTCTCCGGCTTGGAAAAAAATTTTTTTGTGATATTTTGTTTTCCAAAAAATGATACCGTATGCAAAAGTTATGGTAAAAAAACTAACAACACCTCTGAAAACAAGCTCTCTAAAAAAAACCAATCCCAGGAAAAAATTGATGTTCAAATGAACGTCGCACGTCCATGGGAAAAAATTTGATGGTCGTATGCATGTCACCAGAATGTCTCACTGAAAAAAAATCCAGTAGTTGAAAAAATTAAAAATTGCCAGAAAATGATGTCAGCAGTCAGAATGCTGACATCACCAGCTGCTAGTGACTTGTGGGCGGAGGAATTGGGTAGTGACGACGTAAATGGGCGGCGACAGTGCTGCAGCTGGGCAGAGGTGGCGTTGGAGCTGAGCTTGGGCAGCGGCTAGGCCACGGTGGCTCCCAAGCAAGCTGCTGGAGGCGCATTGGTGGAGGTCAGGTGCGGGCCAGGCGTGGGCTGTGCGGTGGCCACGTTGTGGTGGTGTGATGGTCGTAGACCTGTTGCGCGGATTTGAATGCATTTTTTTTGCTTTTTTTTATTTTTTTATTTTTTTCTCGAAACCCGTGTCGTATGATTAGGAGAGATAAAAAATTTCTCAGAGACCACTGTGGCCAAAAATGGCAAACTTTATATAAAAAAATGATCTCCCAGGCCTTTTGAGTGTGATGGTGAGGTCTATTTTTTCTCAAAAATCTCTAAAAAAATGTCTCTTTTGGATTGAAGAAAGACACCCTAGAACAGCTGTGGTTTTTTCCCTCGAATCACAGCTTCAAAAACACCAGACCAGGAAGCAGTAGTGTGGCTCTAATACCATGTAGGATTTGAGACAGACAAATCCACAGTTCGCCAAGAACACCTGCATGCAAATGACCTATTATAGGTGAGAAGCAGAAAGAGATAAAAATGAGACCTTGGAAAATCTCAAGAAGTGAGAGAAAAAAATAAATTCCAAGATCATGAAACAATAATTACAAGTTTGACCTATAAAAGTGAACAAAACCCTAAAGCAAGGAAAAGCTAGGTTGTGCATTAATAATTAATATAAATATTAATTATAATGCACCTGAGAGATAGCTTAAGTAAACATAGTAATAAACAACTTAATTAATTAAACCGATGTAATCTAATTAATAAATGTAAAATATAATTACTCTAACATGATATACAACTCTTTTTGTTTTACATCTTTTTTTATAATTCTCTGCCAGCTTTCCCAGGTCAATGTGCACGATTGATTTTTATGCTTCAAACCCTAGGTGCAACAGACAAGCAAATTCAGTCTCTGTTATCGAAAAAATTTCCTCCTAAGTATTTTTATTGATAATTGCTTTTCTATTTTTATCATAATTTTTGGCGCAGAGCATGATAATTTCTGGACAAGGAAATACTTGAGGTAATGCCTTGTGTGCTGACCGAACAACCCATGCTGCAATTTTATTTGTCTTTGCCTTTAACGTGGTGTTAAATGGAAAACATTTTGAATCATTCACTAGATCTTTCCACTTATTTTCAAATGCAAATCTAATTTTCATGATTCCCTTATTTCCATGGATAACATGATAAAAAATATCATGGAATTCATCAGTGAAACCTGGTGTTTTAACCAGTTTGTGGAAGTCTATTATCTATGTTTCCTGTCTTTTTCCTTTACTTGTACTCTTGGTATTTTTTTCCATCGTGGACCGTGGTATACTAGTATTACTATTTACTTGTACAAAAATTCAAAAAATTCTACATAGGTGACATCTACAATTTACAGGTGCGTTTGAAAATTCAACCCTAATTCTACGACTACAATCTAAACAGTAAACCACTAGATTTGAAAAATTTAAAGGGCGGGGTGTGGGTGTTCAGGATTTTACCCAAAAATTCAATTTGTGTAGACTGTGAGTGGACAGAGAGCTGAGAGACTCTGTTGCAAACCTCAATCCTCAACCTAGAAGTCATAACCCCTTTCTGATTCTCTAATATAGTATACTAGTAAGAACTCAAAATATAAAAACATAAGTTAAAATTGTACAATCGTGAGTAGTACTGAATTGGCAGTCGCGACTCGTCACTCATATTAAATTTTATTGCTTCTCCAGATATTTGAGGTCACTAGGACACGTGTCACTTAATTATTTGACATTACAAATATCTGCGATCAAATTGAGCTTATTACTTATTAAATGTTAAGTTACTATTTTACTCCAATTATGAGTTTAATTAAACTTAGCTGAGTGTACACATGTCATGATTCCAGAATAGGTTTGCAAAATTGGGGTCTCTTTTCCCTTTTAGCCCAAAATACACCACACATTGTTGATCTGTGCTCATCCAATAGTCGCTGGTTTCTTTTAATCTTCCTTTACCTTTCAGTCTTTATCGAATGACACCGATTGTATGAGTGTACACGTGTCATGATTCTAAAATAGGTTTGCAAAAATGGGGTTTCTTTTCCTTTTGGCCCAAAATACACCACACATCATTGATCTGTTCTCATCCAACAGCCACTGGCAGTCACTATCATGTGTGACAGGTCCCATTAAAGAAATAAATGAAAAACTTTGAATTATATTTATTGGATGACATCGATTGTGTGAGTGGTCATGTGTCATGATTTTAGAATAGGATTGCAAAAATGGGGTTTCTTTTCCCTTTCGGCCTGAATTACACCGTACATCATTGATCTCTTCTCATCCAATGGTCGCCAGAAATGCAGTTACACATAACACCATACGCCAAAAATTTATTAAATTTAAATTAGATTAAATATTAAAATTGTCTAATATAAAAACAACTAATTAAAATATTGCAATCACAGATAAATGTCTAATTATTTATTAATTTATTACTACCCATAATTTATAAAATGCTTTAAACTTTTACAATTCCACATTTGCAGTCGCACACATGACACATAATGATAATACATTTGTCATTGACATGGAAAAGTTAAGTTATTACTCTTAAATAAATCACACACAAAAATTAAACATTGTTACATTTTTTGGTTCATATTATATGATATCACAGATTCACACATCGATTTGGCAATGTGAATGGGCATATAATTTATTATTTATTATTTATCAATAGTAAAGTCTTTAGATTTCTTTACAAAATTTCAATTAAACAAAATTACGTAGATAATCTATTATCTCACACACTGATACGTGTCTCATTTCTGGAGGAAGATAGAAAAATTACAATAATTATGAAATTTAAATAAAATTATAGAGTGGAGAGTCCAGACAATATATTATCATTCATTCATTAAGAGTCAAACAACAAATTTTTCATTAATTATTTCAAAAATTTACAAAATGGGAAGTATCCAAACAGTTACAAAATTTGTTGCCACAAGGGCACTGGTTGATCATATAAGAAAAAAAAAAATGAAATGTGGAAACCCCATTTCAAGAACAGAAACACTAAGGGTCTTCATCTCCATCCCTATCTAAGAAGAATTGTCTATGGAGGATAATCTCCCTGAATTCGTTGAGCCAGGTGTAGTCCGTCTCCTCGAAGTCGTCGAGGTGAAACCACTTCCACAGGAAGTCCTTCCCTAGCCGCGCCCACTTCTGATGCCACATCAACTACATTTAATTAAGGTTTAGTAGGAAGGGTTGTCTTTCCACATTTCTGCCTCGCTGGATAAGCTTTTCAATTTTATCAGCCCTAGGGATACCCAACCCTAGTTCTGTGAAGAGAACGACTTGGACGTCGTCCACCATAAATTGATCCTTGAAAGCATTCTGTAGTAGCATAAGCATGTCTACCTTCTCTCCTCCAAGGTTGAGAAGAGACGTCAGGAAGTGGGACATAATTTCCATGCTGACGCAGTATCTCTTCTCATTGCAAATGAACTCATGACCGAGCACCATCAACACAGCATTGTTAATGAAAGAGCCCACTTCCTTGCAAACGGAAGTGCAAACTTCGTCTAGTATCCTGCCCAAAAATGGATTTTTCTCATCAGTGGATGTATCTCTCAAGCTAATTGGTGTTTCCTTCTCTAATTTTAGAGCCTTGATATCTTAGGGCCTAAACTAAAAACCTAAATCTTCATACTACACACAGAAAATTGAAATTCTACAAATCTACAGAATCACAGATCTAAAAACTTAAAACCAGAGGGCAGAGGCTAAAAGGCAAAAGCAAATTGAAATTGATGAAGAAGCAAGCAAGAAAATCTATAAATAGCCCTATTTCATATCTTTCATATCTTTTGGTAAATCATTCCCATTGATGCACAAGTGTGGGAAATTACTAATATAGTCAATATACTAATAACTATAGTTTGTACTAGTATAATTTTGGAAACTGTGCGACATTCCTGATGGTTAACGAGTGGATCATCACAGTTAAAGAATGCCACTGTCACTTTGACAAGACATTCATTTCTTGCAAGTTATCGTGCTAGCCTTGCAACGTGTATCCATTCAGCAAACTTCTTGCAAAAATTAGTTTCTTTCAAGGAATTATGCTCGAGATAAAACTCCAGCCATTGATCTATGATCAATCAACGGTCTCAATTAATACGTTTACAATTTAGGGTTCTAGAAAAACATGTTTAAGGTATGTTTTGATGGTATCAATGCTCATAGTTGATAGTATAATGTACATACCACGTGCAGTTGCCAAATGTACATACCACTTGCAGTTGCCAATGACGACAGACAACTCTGCTACCAAAGAGGCGATATTAACTTGACGTGACTGGGAGTCCTAAAATTGTAATTATAAGATGTTTTATGAATTTCCATTTAGCATTTGCTAATTTTATATTTTAGTTTTACTTTAAATTTTAAAGAATAGCTACTTTAAACTTTCACAATTCGGCAGTCACACATGTGACATGATACATGCAAAAGTTAAGTAATAATAATTTATTACTGTTAAATATATAACACACATACTATTATACATTAACATTTGTTTGGTTCATTTTCAATTTCACAAATTATAAAATCACATATGTCACACACATAGTTTACAATTAAATCCATAAAAACAAACTGAAATGAAGTTGCAAACTTTTCATTAATATTTTCTATAAATTTACAGTATTCAAAATTTCAGTCTTGGAGACTTGAAGTCCCTACAAAACTTTAAAGGAAAAACCTACTAGAGTGAAAATTTCAAAATTTCAGGTAGAGGCCATAGGGGCACAACACTGAGGATTTTTCCCTCCATCTAAGTAGAACTTTTCAGAGACGATAAGCTCTGCAAATTCATACAACCATCCATAGTCCACCAAGTCATCCAACAGAAACCATTTATGAAGAAAATCCCTACCAATCTGTGCCCATTTCCTATGGCATGTCAACTACTGAACATCCAAGTTCAAAAGAAAAGGTTGAATGGCCACATATTGGTCTGACTTAAAAACATTGCGTAAATCACTTGCCCAAGGCATCCCCACCCCTAATTGTCCATAAATGGCAACCTCAACAACATCACCTAGGAATTCATGTTTGAATAGCTTCTTTAACAGAAGGAGCATATCCACCTTCTCTCCCCTGAGGTCCATAAGAGATGCCAAAAAATGGGACGTAATGTCCATGTTAATTTGGTAACTATCAACATTTTCCAAAAATTCACAGCCCAACACCATCCTCACAACCTCATTTGTTAAGGGTCCAAACTCCTTGTAAATTGATTCAAGGGTTTGGTATGAGACCGGGCCCAAAAAGGCCTTTTGTTCCTCCGCAAATGTGCTTATCAAACGGATAGGAGTATCCATCTTCAAAAGACAACTAGAATATCTGAAATTATATAGCCTAAAGACCTAAACCAGAGGCATTCTTTCAAGAACTAGCAAAGGAAGACCCAAACCAAAGGATAATTGAAGAAGAAAGAAATGTAGATCATCTATAAATAGCCCTCAATTCTTTCTCTAACCTAATTAATTCATTTTTCCTTCAAAATTTTGTAAATCTTTCATATTAAATATGCAAGAGTATGTGAAATTAGTTCATTTATCTTCAGAATTCTGTAAATCTTTCATAATTGTAAATGCACAAGTATGTAAATGCACGAAATTAGAAATAGCTAGATTTAGTGTCAGTGATAAAAAATTTCTTTTATTAACGACGACTGTGATATATTATCAACCATCCACGGAAATAGTTGTAAGACTTTATACGTGTAAATAATGATGTCACTACATGGTTTCCATTAATTAGATAATGGTTAAGGTGTAGATTAATTTGATACGTGTCATCATTCTGGTGACTTCTTGGAGAACTTTGTTTCCTTCAAGAAATTGGGCCGAAATTAAACTTCAGCCATTAATCTATGATAATCAAACGGTCTCAAATAAGACATTTAACATTATAAAATGATGGATGTTACTGTTAGGTTGCGTGTTGATGTAACTTTTCATTCTTATCGATACTAATGTGTTTAATCTATAAACAACTTATTAGTTGGCGTTGGCCCACATGACGCATTGACGAGTCCCATCTTTTGAAAATCGCCAAATAAAATATTTATTTTTCCCATAATTAACGATAGATTAACCAATAAAATAAATATAATTTCAAATGGCACATTAAATTCACCAGTACAAATATTTTTTTCCCTTAAAAAAAATCATTCACCTCATGTATTATAATTTTTTTAGTTCAAAAGAAAAAAAATTGCCTCATATAATATATATTTTCCCCACATTAATGTATTATTCGCCAGGATTTCATGGAATTTTTCATTTGGCAGGGAAAAATTTGCATCCACCTTCGCCTTTATATTATTTTCCTAATTTGGAAAAAAAATTTGCCATCATCAAGAAAAATTTTCCCCTAAATTAATGTACGATTCGCCAGGATTTTACACTATTTCCTAGGAGGGGGTTCTTAAAGTTATCCCTGGATTTGACCATCTACCCCCATGCTAGCCAAAATATCTGCAACTAGGTTACCCTCCCTAAATATGTGATTAATTTTAAATTCTTTGAAATACTCAAAGCTCTTCCTAATCTAGGGTTTAATTTCCAATTTGGGGTTTATTTTGTCATAATTGCATTAATGATGATTTGAGAGTCACCCTCAATTTCAAGTTTTTTAATCTCTAGATCCTTGCAAATAAAGAGCCCTTCAATGATAGCTTCTATTTCTGTTATGTTGTTGGTAGGTATTTCTATTGATTTAGTAATTCTGGCACATATATTTCCATCCTCATGATGTACTATGCATCATATTCTTGTAATTCCAGGGTTACCCCTAGAAGCCCTATCAAAGTTGAGATTAAACCAACCATATTGAGGTGTTAACCATCTTCATTGTTCTCTTTATTATTTATTGATGTTACCACCTTTACCAAATTATGGATGGATTTGTAATCCAACCCAATCTTTCCTCATTTTACTATCCGACCCTGTGAATTTATTTTCTTCTTGTCCTACATTGAGTAACCTATTATTAATCATTTCTACAATAGCAACTTCTATCTTTTTAAACAAATTATATATATCCATCTTCTTCTCTTGGAACAATATCCTATTTCTTTCTTTATAGACTTCCCATACTAGGATAGAAGGAGAAATATTTCATAAAATATCATATAGACTACCCCTTCATATCATAGGCCAACTTTTTAAGGTATCTAAAATATTATTTTCCAATGCAAACTTCCAACTTAGTTTCTTACATAACCATTGCCAACATTTGGTAGTATAAGGATAGATGAGAAATAGATGCTCTACTATTTATTCATGTGATTCGTAGAGGGTGCATCTTGAGGGTCCCTCAAACTTAATTTTCCTAAACCTTTCTACCATCAAAATTATCTTTTGTAAGGGTCCCCATTAAAACATACCTGCCTTAGGTAAACAGACCTTATCTAAACATAAGTTGAGGGGAAGGTTAGTATGTTTCCATTGTTGGTTCTTTCTTAATTCCTCATATCCTTCTTTAATGTTATATTATCTTGAGTTATAAACATACCAAATTATTTTATCTATCCTTTTTTTAATAGTGATAATCCCCGACTTTAAGAGTTCTCTTAGTTCTTTTTTCTCTTCCTTAGATAAAGGTGTATCATCTAAAGATTTCCATTTCCATCCAAGAGTAGGATCTCTAGATGGGATCTTTATGTAATATTTAACTTTATTCCTCCACAATTTTTTTAATAATTCTAATATTCTAGGGGAAGAGATTATTTCATTTAAAGTCGTATAGCCTCCCCAAGAATCTTCACAGAAAAGTGCTTTTTTCCCCATTCGCAATGTCCCAAGTGATTTTATCCATTATGAGTTGTGTACATTATAGAATAACATTCCATATTTGAGAGCCTTTATAGGGGGTCCTTTTCTAAAGATACTAGAGGGATCATTGCCATGCAGGTTCCTATTCTGAACAATTTTAACCCATTTACTTCCTGGGTCTTGATATATTTTCCATACTAGCTTAGCACCTAAGACCATACTTTTCCAGGTGAAGTTTTTGATACCCAATCCTTCTACTTTAGTAGGTTTGAAAATATAATCCCACTTAGTAAGTGCTATTTTTTTTTCTTTTCAGGGACTCCCTACCATAAGAATGTTCTCATTTTCTTTTCTAGTTTGTTCTTAGCCCCTTGTGTCAAGGTTAGATAGGACATCTAGTATGTAGGTAGAGATGAAAATATTTATTTCAACATGGTTCTCTACCTAAGTTAGACAATCATTTACCTTTCTAGGAATCCTTCTTCTGATCCATCCTTTTAATAATAGGTTCCCATAATTTATTAGTTCAGCTACCTTTATCCAGGGGTGGTCCTAGATATTTGCATGAAAATTTTCCTTTATTTTATATTTTTTTTTGGTAAAGGGTTGAAGCCAAAACATTTTATTAATAATAAAATAAGAGTACAAAATTCTCCATTTAGTGGTAGGAAATAATAGAGAATAAAACCTCCGGTCTTGGCTGGATCTAGAGATCTAGCAATATACAATTTCAAAATTTGAAAAATTACAACAGGACCCGTGGGTCATGTTGGAGCTCTAAAATTTTGGCAAAATTTAGAGTCTTATATAGTGATAAAATTCTAAAAATGGCATCCTAAAATTCACGCCCAATAATTGATGATATGATGAAGTATATGAAATTGGATACAAAAATATATTACATTTTAATTAAAAGTTGAGGGATTAGGGAAGGAAGCTCTGTGACAGGAACAATCCAAATTCTGTAAGCGAAGGTTTCAGAGATGTTGGAATTTTGACCTGCTTTAAAGATGATGTCAACAAAGAATCAAAATGATCAAATATTGCAAATCTAAAAAAGACCCAGTTCGTAAAATCAAATTTCCTATCTCCATTAAAAATCTTAAGTTTGTACAATCTTATTTGGATTTTAGACCAAAGCCAAATCCAAAAGATAGGTAGTTATTAGTTAGTTAGTTGATTAGTTTTTCTCAAAAGTGTTTTCTAAATTTTAATGAAAAATGATGTCTTTTCACCCTAAAGGGGTATGAAAAATATTCAACCACATATATATGTGGTGTAAATTGTAATCATAAAGGGGAAAAACACATTGTATAATAGAATTTGATCACAATTGCAAGATGAACTTCAATGTACTAGTTTTTTAATATCAATAAAGATAAGTGCTCTTGTTTTTATTTGTGGTTATAAGTTATATTTTTTCAATTAGTATTTTGGATATTCTATTGTATTAGATTATTTCACTATGTTGAATTCCCTGAGTATCATAATTAAAAATTAATATATATAGTTTAAATATCAATTGAAAGATCTGCGTATCTTGTCTTGTTTTTATCGGTCTCTTAATTTGAGTTAAATTTGATAAGATTATTTGTATAGATTGATTTGAATTATAAGTCAAGTGGAAGCCTATGAAGTGATAGTCTTGCTTTATTAAAAGTAAGTTTTTAAAACTATCTCTGATTGTACGTAAGATTGAAAGTTATCTGACTCTTTAGCCCAAGTTTTTAGAAGGCACTAATCTAATCATTATTTGGAAATTATTATATTAGTTCATGCTTTGTAGTTTGTAGATTATTAAATCATCTATTTCAAAGCCTTACAATTAGGATCTTAACGATTATCATTTTAGTTAATTTTCATATTAGTAATTATCAGGATATTTGTTGTTTTCCTCCAAGGATCATTCACCACCTTGGGAGGACCTTTGTTTGTTTTTGTACGGAGTTGTGCTACATAGAAAATTTGATAGTTCAAAGTGAAATCAGGCTTACCAGCCTTGACTTGATTAAGCCAAAATTTCAAAGGTATCAAGTGGTGCATCACCATTATACCTGTCAGTTGGACAAAAGTGAATCCATCATTTTTGGGCACCAACAAATTGGCGACTCTACTGGGGAGTTGTCTATGAAAGACAATGTTGAAGATTACCTAGAAGCTCTGGTGATTTAATTAAGACTCTATTGGAGATAATAACTTAGAAGACAGTAAATTTTTTCATTCTAGAAAGAAGGTGACGACTCTATTTAACAAAACATTTCAGTCAGTGACTCTACTAAGGGAGAAGACCTAGAAGGAGATAAGTAAAGTTTTCCTCTTTAATGAGGTGGCGACTCTATTGAAAAGAACCTAATGTATAAAGAAAGAAGTTACTACAAATTTAGATATTCAGTATGTACCAGAATACATATTCACATAAAGTATCAAACTTTTGTGACCCAAGGACAAAATTTATTATTGAAGTATATAGACCATTGAGTTTTGATAACATCCTTGGTGGTCAGAAATATTTTCCTCTTAAACTAATAAAACATGTTCCAAAATTTTGTGGAGATGGATCAAAATCACCAACGGAACATTTGCAGGCATTTTCTAAATTTATTCTAGATTGTCATTTCTATGCAGAAGATGTGATTATGAAACTATTTGTAAGATCATTGACAGATCGTGCATGTTTGATTTTTAGTATGACACCTAAACAAAGTATATCATCATGGAGAGAGTTTGAGAAATGATTTCTTGATATATTTCATGATGCAAGTGAAGATGATATGCATTATGAACAGGACAAGATTCAGAATCACAATATGGAAGATGACTCTTACATGTCTCCACTTGTTGCATTTTTTAGCTTGGAGAGATTTGAAGGGGAGTATTCTACACATTTTCTGATAAGAATGGTGAACATTGTTCGAGAAATATCTTCAAACATTATGCCTTCAAAAAAAGAAATCATGAGAAAGGTCAAAAAATTGGGAATTACATCAGATGATCCTTCTGTAAAGTTCCTTGTGCATATATTAGAAGAAGATGATGAAGAAATAAAAAGGGAGTCTTATGCTCATATTGAACAAGGCCTTGTGCTTGATGACTATCTTGGTGAGGAAGATGAGTGCACTAGTCATATAGAAGATAAAGAAGCATCCATTCCTTAGAACCATTATAATACTTGTGATAACATGGAGGAGAAAAATTTGGATCAGATTGAAGAAGAATTTGTACATGATTAGATGTGTATGGAAACATGTATCAATGACCATGATGATGAGGAAGAAAACCTTCTCAGTACAAGAGAAATTTCAGCTTTGTTAGACATGGAATATCAAAAACATGTTGAGAAGAGTGGTCAAATTTGTTTTCATCATGATAAGAAAGTTAATGGATCAGTATATATTCAAGGAGTACTAGATGAAGGAGATGATAAATTCCAATAATAAAATACAGGAGATAAAATATAAAAAAACACAACATATGAAAAGAAAGCAGTTTCAGAAAATAATGTCAATGAAGATATTAGTCTTATTGATGAAACATCTAATGATCCTGATGAAAACTCTCATGAAGGTGTGCCTGGACTTTCTATGTTCCTAAATCCACTGTTTGAAGAGGAAGTGGAGGAAGATAAATCTATGTTCTCTATGTTCCTGAATCCATTATGTGAAGGATATTTTTTATACAATTAAATATATAAACATCATGATGAAGGTAGCAGGCCTAATGATGATTTTGAAGTTGATAACACTCACAATATACATTCAGAAGGTAAGATATCATTCAGTTCATCCTATGAGAGAGATTTGTATTAGACTTTTGAAGATGAGATTATGATAACCAAGCATAATGATGAGAATATGTTGAAGAAAAGTAATAAAAATTATCCAAGTATCCCACTTGATCAGATTCTTGATATAAAAGAAGTAATAATTCCTAAATATGAGTTCCCTTCAAAACCTTTATGTGAGGAGAAACAATATTTGGAGAATGGAAATGGGGCAGATTGTGTGCAAGGAAACATCCAAGAAGAAGAACTTAGTTTAGATACTTATATGAATGATCACATGCACAGGGATCCTCCATCCAGCAAAGAACATAGTGCACCTGATGATTTCTCAAAGAAAAAACATAAATCAAAGACAAAGACTGCATTGATGAAGTGGAACCAATAAGTATTCTCTATAAGGATGATATATCTAATACAACAAGGGATCATATGTTGGGGATAAATAATTCTGAGATTTTTTTATTTTCAAATACTCTTGTTGATAAAGATAAGGAACAGAATAATATCATATTCAGGAGATTCAAAGTGTTACATGAACAGAATAAAAGTTTTGACAGAGGGAAATAGAAATGTTCACTTTTGGGGGCCTAGGGCCACCGAATCTTGAATTTACATCAGGTAAAGAGTAAATACTTGGTCTTCTTGTCCAGAGATAACTGAGATCTTTCTATGCTCACAGGGAGCATATGTCCCCAGAAAGAGCCTGTTGGACCTCTAAATTTTTGGCAAAATTTAGAGTCTTATATAGTGATAAAATTCTAAAAATGGAATCCTAAAATCTATGCCCAATAATTTATGATAAGATGAAGTATATGAAATTGGATACAAAAATATATTAAATTTTAATTAAAATTTGATGGATTAAGGAAGGAAGCTCTGTGACAGGAACAATCCAAATTTTGTAAGCGAAGGTTTCAGAGATGTTGGAATTTTGACCTATTGTAAAGATGATGTTGACAGAGAATGAAAATGATCAAATATTACAAATCCAAAAAAGACCCAGTTCATAAAATCAAATTTTCTATCTCCATTAAAAATCTTAAAATCGTACAATCTGATTTGGGTTTTAGACCAAATCCAAATCCGAAAGATATGTAGTTATTAGTTAGTTAGTTGATTAGTTTTTCTCAAAAGTGTTTTCTAAATTTTAATGAAAAATGATGTCTTTACACCCTAAAGGGGTATGAAAACTATTCAACCACATATACATGTGGTGTAAAATGTAATCAAAAAGGGGAAAAACACATTGTATAGTAGAATTTGATCACAATTGCAACATGAACTTCAATGTACTAGTTTTTCAATATCAATAAAGATAAGTGATCTTATTTTTATTTGTGGTTATAAGTTATATGGTTTCAATTAGTCTTTTGGATATTATATTGTATTAGATTATTTCACTGTGTTGAATTCCCTGAGTATCATAATTCAAAATTTATATATATATATAGTTTAAATATCAATTGAAAGATCTTTGTATCTTCTCTTGTTTTCATCGGTCTCTTAATTTGAGTTAAATTCAATAAGATTAGTTGTATAGATTGATTTGAATTATAAGTCAAGTGGAAGCCTATGAAGTGATAGTCTTGCTTTATTAAAAGTAAGTTTTTAAAACTATCTCCGATTGTACGTAAGATTGAAAGTTATCTGACTCTATAGCCCAAGATTTTAGAAGGCACTAATCTAATCATTATTTGGAAATTATTATATTAGTTCATGCTTTGTAGTTTCTAGATTATTAAATCATCTATTTCAAAGCATTACAATTAGGATCTTAGTGATTATCATTTTAGTTAAGTTTCATATTAGTAATTATCAGGATATTTTTTGTTTTCTTCCAAGGATCATTCACCACCTTGGGAGGAACTTTGTTTGTTTGTGTATGGAGTTGTATGACATAGAAATTTTGATAGTTCAAAGTGAATTTAGGCTTACTAGCCATGTCTTGATTAAGTCAAAATTGTAGAGGTATCAAGTGGTGCATCACCATTATACCATTCAGTTGGCCAAAATTGAATCCATCGTGTTTGGGAACCATCAGGTCATATGATCAAATTTCTAATTTACAATTACATTTGACCTCTTGGTCATATATCAGAGTAGATGTGTGCTAACAATTTCATTGAATGTGTTTAGTGGGCCTTGTCTTTAATCCTGCTACCATTCTTCCCCATTCCTATCATAATCATTCAATAACAACCAAACCATATGTTACCAATTTAGTTTGCATACTAAATTGGTAAGTTGACACTACTTTTACATTGAATTATGGATTGGATAGTTGTTGTTCTAAGTTGTAGAATTTCTTAAATATAGAAAAATGAAGTCCACATGCCATATGAAAATCATAAACATTAAAGATCACATAAAGGTACACATATTTAACATTACTATTCAGCTAATGAAGTTGAAATACATTGCTTTTTGAATTCATATTAACAGTGATATTGTACTCTAAGTATTGATCAGATTCAAATTTTCAAAATCATAATTGATCATTACATTGTGCATTCAAACTGAATGTAGCAAACAAGTGTTCCTTCAAGTTTACATCTTTCATATTGAGAACTTAGAGGACATATGCAATTCTGAAAATAAGATAGAAGTATAATGAGGTTTAGGGGTCCATGCATTGCCTTTAAGAGGTCTTTTGCACTTTGGACCTGATTGATTGCATTATCTAAGTCTTCATGTCCTTTACCTAGTCTCTATTTTTTATGCATCCTAAGTCTCCTTTTGGTCCTATCCTTTATCATGGAAAGAGAAAAGTGTTAGATCCAAAATGGATCTAAGCAATGATTGGAAACCAAAACATCGCACAACAATCAAACTTTCAGAGTTGTAAATCTACCAATAACATCAATACAACGGCAAAGTATGCATCTACATCAACTGAATAAAAGTATCAAAGGGACATAGCTCCATGAAACCTTTTACTGTATATGGTTATCATTCTGCATTATTCAAGAGTTTCTATTTGTAAGATCAGAGATCTAGATTAAAGGGATTTACTTCCTGTAGCTAAGAAACCTTTTTCAGAATATCAACATATTAAGATAGTAAACACAACCAATCAACCAACATTCATGCATGAATGTCATGTCACATGAAACTCGCACAAACATTGATTGGTTGATTTTTTCCACTAACCTAACATGTTGATTTGATGGTGTGCGCAAGAAAGATAAGCAAAAGTATGTTCAAAATGCAGAAAGATACATGATCTATGAATTCACTAGTTGCAGATGATAAAGAAAAATGCATGAGTGTCATGAGCCCATGCTCTAACCTCACAAGATGCATTACATGCAATACAACAGAGCTAAGAGTTCAAAGGTTTAGGAATGGTAGATGCAAAAGAAGGAGATGCAATTCCTAAAAATTAGTACAAGATGCGAGCATGTTGTTACAAGTTAATTTCATTGATACAAAGATGTAGAAAACAATAATATTGGTGGTGGATGCATGTGAAATGAAAGATGGATTCTCCAAATTGCAATGAGATGATCTAATGCCATGAGGAGATGTGAAAAGAATGAGGGATTGTAAATATAGGTGTTATAAAGTGTGTGAGTGAAAAAAACAAAGAGTTGCAGAGAAGGAGATGTATTAGAAATGAGGTAACACTATTATGCATTATTGTACAAATTAATGTTAAATATATTACTGTTTAATAGATGATTGTTGTTATTCATCAACAAAAAAAAGATGTTACTTATTGTTATGTTATCAAATGAATTATGCACATCTTGGATTATGCTGATGTTTATCAAGGTCCCAGACATATGCATATGCAATGAGTGCATCAACATTATCATAGGAGTATGCATATATGAATTAGATTAAATGACAATGCATAAGGATGAGTCAAAGAAATTATAGTGCATATTTAACAGTAAGGAAAACACTAACACTATTAAAAAATGTTAGACATGCATATACAACATATCCAATTACATTTTATCAAATTAAGAAAAGCATGCACATAGTTCAAACACTGTTATCATCAAACAATTGTGCATCCTAATACTGTCATACATACTATAATGTTTGAATAAAAGAGAAACAGAATATCAGTAACACCCTTTTTTCAGTCAAGAATGAAAAGGAAGTGACAAGGCTGAATGTATGTTTAAACAAATAGTGTTATTATCTAATGTTTTCAAGTGCATGTCCAAATGAGTTTAAAAGTAGTGTTTTATGCAAGAATGGAGGATAATAAGTAAAGTTTAATAACAGAGTTTATGTGTATATTGAAATACTATGGTTACATTTTGTTATTCATGTTTGGATAAATAGTATGTAATTCAAAAAAAACTAAATGCATATATATAATGGAGTTGTGCAACTGAAAAAGAAAATCTACATGATTCAAGGGTCGAGCATAATTTCACAGTATTGCTCATGAGAGTCATGAGCCTGAGCTCAAGCCTCATGAGTAATTCCTTCACAAGAGGGGATCATTGTTTATTAACCTAACACTTGTAACTATTTTTCAGTATGAAACCATATGATAGAAACATTAGACATGATGCATAGAGGCAGAGCTCCCGATTTTCATAAAAGATGTAAACATACAGTGAAGTCAAAGATGCAAACATTTCATTACACAGTGGAATATTATGCACAAAAAAGCAGCATGGTTCTAAACAAGAAATAATAGTGTTTGTGAATAAAATGAAGACAACATATGACAAAAGACAAACACAGACATTTAGTAGAGCCGAAAAAAGTTCAGTTCAACTCTTTATTACAATAGACAGGGTGCATATATTCAAGTAATAAATGCATATTTATCAACATTTGTGGGTTCATGTTTCCACATCAGACATAATGCAGATAGAAGCTATGTAGGTATTCAACAAAAGATGCTCTTTATTGCAGTAGATAGCTTATATCGATATTCTAGCAAGAAACTATGGAGCAAAAGCGACAGCATGGATGGTGGAGTCAACAAAGAGTAAAGATAAAACCCAGTAATCATTTGTTACAAAAGATTGATACCTAAATTGATAAAACCCAAAAATCAATTACAACAACATGTTCAAACCAAAAGTAGACAGATTTTTAACATTGCAAAATGAGTAACTTATCTGTGGAGTTCATGCAAAGAATTTGTGGTTTTGGAGTCGAGTGCAGTGGAGCAATGCATGAAGAATCACCATGTTTCACGACATTAAAATCAAAGTCCATGTAGAGCTCATGGTGGAGAAAGCGCGAGCTCTTTGTTCTTCACAAAGAACTCAGAGACAAAGCATGCATCAAGCCTGAGTTCTGTTAACTCAAGTGCTATAAACTAGAGGAGCCTGAGTTTCTTTTTTCACACTACAACCCACTATCAGTTGGAGCCTAAGCTCCATGATTCACTCAAAGTCGCAGTTAAAGATAAAGATAAAACAAAAAGATATTTCTATATGCCAACTCGAGTTCAACTGAAAGAAGCCCATGAAGATGTGCATGAAGAGCATCATATATAATGTCATGTGAAGACTCTAGTCCAAGAAGAGAGCCTGCGGTGCAGAGAGCCCGAGCTCTCTAACTATTAACAAGTAACTTCAGTGTTATGTATAGCTTGAGTTCTCAGTGAACCCAAGTGCTAGGTACATGCAGAGAGTTTGAACTCTTTTAAAAATTCACAATATTACCCACTATACGCAAAGAGCCCATAGACAAAGAGGAAGCTATTTTTTTTAGCTAAGAAATCACATAGAGAAGTAGAAGCAGTGCCACAATCATAGCATGGTGGTTCCTTGAGAAGAAACCCTAATATCTTTCCCCAAATGCATTTAGTTTTGAGATATTTTATATGTGTTGGTAATATATTTTGTAAAGATGTAATTCAAAAATACCAACATTAGGGGCTAGGTTTAAGGCATGCATTGTGCCTTAAATTTAGGGTTTCTGGCTGATTATGAGGACTTTTTTGGAGGGAGTGAGAGCTTCAAATTTACTCATGAGAGAGAATATAATTGAGCCTCTTATTCAATTTTAGGGTTTAGAATTTAGGGAAAAGAGGTATTAGTGAGCTTTTTGTTCCTTTGCATATTTTCCATACATTTTGTAGTCACTGGTTCATGTTTTATGCAGATTGTGATCAAGTGAATGCACATACTCCGTGGCATATTTTGTACTTTATCATGTAACCATTTTTGGAGATTTTGAAGATAATAAAGCTTATCCCCATTATTCATACATTTTTCTGAGTTTCAAAAGATCAAGTGTTGGTATTTATCTAATTATTTTCTATATTCCAATTTCCAGCGTATTACATGTATAGAAATGTCAAATTATTGAGGGCAACAAGAATACCCACCACCATATTATGAAAGAAATGTCCATAAATTTTCTAATCATCCATACCATTTTTGTTAGAGTAATAGTTCATTTGTCTTTATAATTAAATCTATTTGGTTTAATTATTAAAGTACACTATTATTCTATTCACTTAAGCTTGTCTTTTGTAGGTGCATAATAATTAATATGTTTATTAATTATTAAATGCACAAACCTAGCTTTCTCCAGCTTTAGGGTTTCTCACCTTATAAGCCACTTTTTGTAATTATTGTAATTCATTCTTTTGGGAAATAATAATTTACTCTCACTTCGCTGAGATTTTCCAAACCCTAGCTTCTCTCTCACAGGTTTCATTTCAACTTTAGGTATTTTGCATGCAGGTGTTCTTGGCGTTCTATGGATTTGTGTTTCTCAAATCCTACATGGTATCAGAGCCACCCTGTCGCTGCCTAGGTTGAAGGTTTTTGAAGCCACGATTCAAAGACGACAGCCATAGTCTGTCACTTTGAAGGAGGCACCATTTTTTGGAGTCATTTGAGCAAAAAAAGACTCTTCCATTGCGTTCAGAAGGCCTGGGAGAGTCGAAAAATATATAAATTTTGACTATTTTGGCCTCTGTGACCACAGGCAAAAATTGCTGGCCTACTAGGGCCGTACGGCTCAAAAATTGAGAAAAAAATCACAATTTTTTTTTAAAAAAAGGGCTTTCTTAAGTGCAGGTGGGCGCTGCCAGCGTGCACCGCCACCCTGTCACCCACGCGCAGCTGCTGGGCAGCGCGACACCCGCGTGCCACCGCTCCGCCGCCAGGGCTCGCCGCCGCCTCCTCCCCGCCCGGCCGCCGCCCGCGCTCGGCGCACCCACCACCGCCTCCCCGCCAGGTCGCCGCCTCTGTCGGTGGCACCGCCCACAAACCACTGCCGCTCCGCTGAGGGCCATATGGCCGTCAATTTTTATGTCGTCTCTGTGTTTTTCCAGAGAGTTGTCTTTTGGAGAGGCACTTGGTTTTTTGGCCATAACTTGAGCATACGGTGTACATTTTTGAAAAACAAAATATTGTCGAAAAGGTGTTTCCGAGATGGATGCAATGATGCTAGTTTTGTTTTCTAATTTGGCTATCTGAGTTCTTGTTTTTAGCATTGAAGTAGAGGCTTCATTTTCCCTTCTACTCTGCATCCGGTGTTCAGGTTTTTCTCTAGTTTTCTTTGTGCTTTCAGTAGTTGATTATTTTTTGTACGGGGGTTAGAATCATATTTTGTGGGGGGGTGCTTTTTCTTTCTATCATTTACTTTTAGAAATTGACCCTTCTACTTCTGTCTTTCTTTTCTCAATATCAGACCCCTCTGTGGCCCAGCTGACACCGCATAATTACCACACTTGGAAAGCACACATGACCAGGCTACTCATGTCACATGGCTTATGGTCATGCCTAGATGAACAACAACCTGTCTTACAACATCCTTTTGAGATTCTTCAGCACAGGAATAAGATGGATGAAGCCATGGGCTTGACTGCACTGAACATTTCTGACAGTCTCCTCTTTCACTTGGATGGTTTAACCACTCCTAGGGCCATTTGGGGCAAGTTTTCAGATTTGTTTGGCACTGTAAATGAGTTTTGGGCACTTCAGCTTGATGCAGAGTTGACTACTTTGACACCTACCAGCTTTCCCACCATTGAGGACTTCTTGATGAAGTTCAAGTCTCTGCGCTCAGTTTTGCAAGGATG
>MU226980.1:2520075-2551909 GCA_018584345.1 Thuja plicata | reverse complement strand
CTCACTTCAGAAGAGTGAAAATCAGTAACTAGTTGCATTGGTGGTTTTCCCAAATTGGGTTTCCACGTTATATCTGGTGTTACTTGTGTTCATGTTATTTGTTTTATGCATGTCAATCACTGTTAATAAACAATGATAAGTTAATTTACCGAGTTACAGTAGTTTATATCTAAGACATCTAAGGGACTTGTGGATTTATTTTTGTGGTAACTGATTCACCCCTCCCCTCTCAGTTACTCCATCCATATTTTCAACAGACATAGAGGAAGAAATTTTGGATCAGGTTGAAGAAGAATCTATACATGATGAGATGTGTATGGAACCAGGTATCAATGACCATGAGGAAGAAGATCTTCTCAGTACAGAAGAAATATCATATTTACTAGACATGGAATATCAAAAATATGTTGAGAAGAGTGGTCAAATTTTTTTCTCAATGCACCATGATAAGAAAGTTGATGGATCAGTACATACTCAGGAGGTACTAGATGAAGAAGATGATAAATTTCAAGAATCAAGTGACGGAGATGAAATAGACCAACATACAACATATGAACACAAAGAAGTTTTAGATGAAAGCTCTCATGGAGATATTCTTTGAGTTCTCTATATCCTTGAATCCATTATTTGAAGAATATTTTCTATGCAATCAAGTCCATAAACATTATGATAAAGACAGTGGGCCTAGTGATCATTTTGAAGATGATGGAACTCAAAATATGTATGGGGAAGTGTATTCAGAAAGTGAGACATGCATTATTTCATCCTATGAGCAGAAGTTGTATCAAACATGTGAAGATGAGATGGAATCAAACAAACATAATGAAGAGAATGTGTTAAAGATTAGTTTTGAAAATTATCAAAGTATCCTATTTGATCAAATTCTTGATAAGAAGGAAGTTCCTAAATGTGAGTTATCTCCAAATCCTTTTTGTGAAGAGAAACGACATCTTGAGTATAGGGAAGATTGTGTACATAAAGGAATCCAAGTAGAAGATCTTAATCTAGTTACTTGTAGGTTTGATCAAATGCATGAGGATATTCTATTTAGCAAGGAATACAGTGCACCTGCTGACTTTTCTAAGGGTAAACAAAAGTCAAAGCGTGCTAATAAAGCAATGAATGTTGTCCATGAGAATGGTGGTGTCATATTTGGGAGATCCAAAGTATTACATGATCAAAATTATGTGTTTGATAGAGGAAATTAGCAGTGTTCACTTTTTTGGGGGGAGGCCTGGGGCCACCCAATTTCACTTTGCATCAAATTAAGTGTGGATACTTGGTCTGCCTCTCCAGAGATAGCTGGAATCTCGCTATGCTCAAAGGGAGCATACGTTCCCAGAAAGAGCCACTAGTGGTACCCTTAATTTTGATAATTTAGAAGTCCCAATCCATTATCAAGAAGCATGTTTCTCCAAAAAAAAAAAAAGATCAAAGGAAGGAAGATTTATGACACAAATAAATAGAACTAACTAATCGAAGCCTTCAGAAAATGCTGGAATTTAGACCTGCTACAATGATGATTTTGACAGAGGATAAAGATGGTCGAATTTTAAAAATCTAAAACTGACCCAATTTGGGAAATCAAATTTCCTATCTCCAGTAGAAATATTAGCTTTTCTTGAGGTGTTTTGGAAATTTGACCAAAGTCAAATCCAAAAGTCAAGTAGTTATTTTTTAGTTAGTTTATTGTTTTTTCAAAATAATTTGTAATAAGAGTTATGTCTTTTCACCCAAAAAAGGTGTGAAAGCCACTCAAACACATATATGTACATAATGTAAAATGTAAAGAGAGGGGAATACAATATACAATAATATAGTTTCACATATTTGGATAGTTTTGGATCAACAACTATAACATGGACCTGGATGTACTATTTCTTTAAAATCAATAAAGATAAGTCTTTTTCTTCATATATGCAATTGTTTCATTAATCATTTTACAATTAGTCCCTCGGATAAACCAATAGAAATTCTTCAAAGTGATAGTTTGATTTGCATTCTTCTTGATTTGATTCAATATAATTTATATTTTCAATTGGTTTTCTCATTTTGCATGGTTAAATTCTGTTGATTGAGGCCTCAGTCAATTTGGCTGTCATCTGAGAAGTATTACCCTTTTGAAATATCTTTGAATTTGTGTTAGGTTTCATGTACATTCCATGACACCTTTGAAGTAATAATTTTTCTTGTAAAACTATCTCTGAGGTTGAACATAAGATTTGAATGATAGTGTCTCTATTGCCCATAGTTGATTAAGGCACTAGTCTTTATTGCTTATTTGGATTATAGTTTTTTAGTTCATTGTTTATAGTGTTGTGATCTCTTATCTATTTGTTCATTTCAAATTACATACACATTTAACAAACATTCTTTCAATTACTTAAAGTATTTCAATTTACAGTTCATGATATATTGCTTTCAGTTAGATTTCTTTCAAGTGCCTTGCCATACTTGGGAGAGAAAGTTGAAGTGTTACTTATCTGCTATAAAAAGCCTTGTAACTTGAAGGATAAGTTAAGGTATAGGCCTACCAGCCTTGGTTTTGTAGAACCAAAATTGCAGAAGTTCCAACCTTGCCTTGGTTGTGACTTGTTAGTTGGCCAAATCACTTGGGTTCCTCATCATTGGATAGGCAAAATCCATAGGAAATCCAATCTATTGATTTGAGCACCAACAAGTCAAACATTAAGCATAGAACCACTTCAAATGTAGAGTATTGATAGGATCTGGAAGAAATTTGCCCTTAGGTGTAGCTAGTTGATAAGCTCCAGTCCCAAAAGTAGCAGTGATAACATAAGGTCCTAGCCAGTTAGGTTCAAATTTTCCTTTTTTCTCTCTGTTAGGTTGGTTATTAGGATTCTCCTTTAGGACAAGATCCCCCACTTCAAATTTTCATGGTTTGACCTTCTTATTGTACCCCTTGGACATACATTCTTGGTACACCTTTAGATGATTGAACGCCTATTGTCTACGTTCATCTAGTAGGTCCAAAGAATTCACCCTATCAATGCGGTACAACTCATCAGTAACCAGATCATGTAAATATATCCGCAAAGATGGTATTTCAACCTCAATAGGTAGGACTGCTTCAGTGTCATAGAATAGAGCAAATGGTGTGGCTCCTATTGGTGTTTTGATGCTTGTTCTATAGGCCCATAGTGCTGGATTCAGTTGTAGATGTCAGTCTCTGCCAGATTTACTTACAGTTCGGTGTAGGATTTTCAAAATATTTTTATTGGATGCCTCAGCCTGTCCATTACCTTGAGGATAATAGATTGAGGAGCAATGTTGAGTGATATGGAATTGTTCACAAAGGTCATCAATGTCTTGATTTTTAAATTGGCCCCCATTGTCTGTTACAATTGAAGAGGGTATCCCATATCTACAAATAATGTAGTTTAGAATGAACATAGCCACCTATTTGCCAGTGGCTTTGATTATTGGCATGACCTCGACCCACTTTGTGAAATACTCAGTGGTTGTAATGATGAATTTGTGTCCATTTGAAGAATTGGGATATATTTGTCCAACCAAGTCAAAGGCCCATTACTGAAATGGCCAATGTGTTATGAAAGGTATAAGTTCTCTGGTAGGAGAATGGGTGATATTTCCATGTGTCTGGCATTTATGACATGTTTTCAAGAATTGAATAGCATCTTTTTCCATGGTAGGCCAGTAATAGCCAACTCTGAGCAGTTTTTTAGCTAATGAAAATTTGTTTGAGTGTAATCCACATACACCTTCGTGGACTTCTTTTAATACAAGATTGGACTCTTTGAGTTCTAAACACCTAAGAAGTGTACCATCAAGACCTCATCGATATAAGTTATTAGTTATGAGGACATAACATGAGGCTGTCCTAATCAGGGCTCTTTTTTCATTTCAGGATAGATCATTAGGAATAGTCTAGTCAGTTAGGTAGGAAATAATCTTCATATACTGAGATTGGTCTGAGGTAGTCAAAGCACAGATTACTTGGTTTTCAGGGGTAACAAAGTGGGATAGGATAGTTCTTCCACCAAGAAGTCATAGCAGAACTGATGTTCTTCCAGTTATAACATGGACGCCAATGTAGCCATGGCATCTGCAGCCTTATTTTTTGTTCTGGGTACTTGCTGGAATGTGATGAAGGCAAAGTATTTCTTTAGGTCATCAACCAGTTTCTTGTAAGGTGTCAATTTTTCATCTTTTGTCTAGTAGTCTCCATTAACTTGATTAATGATGAGCTAGGAGTCACCATACATGTGTAGCTCTACAATATTCCATTCCATGGCAAGCTTGAGTCCGTTTACCAATACTTCATATTTAGAAATGTTGTTTGTTCATGGAAACATTAGTTTGCAAGACTTGGGTATCTTATAGCCTTGAGGAGTTATAAAGAGAACTCCTGCCCCAGAGCCTTGTTGAGTGAATGAACCATCAAAGTACATCTTCCATGGATACTCAGTTAGATACATGATTGTTTCATCAGGGAATTCAATCTTTAAAGGTTCATCATCCTGGAGTGGTGAATTAGCCAATTGATCTGCAAGGACCTATCCTTTAATAGCTCTTCTTTCTACGTATTCAATGTCAAACTCACTTAGAATCAGGGCCCATTTTGCCAACTATCCTGTTAATGTTGTTCTAATTAGGAGATATTTTAAAGGATCTATCTTAGAAATGAGCCTTACTGTATGTGACAGCATGTAGTATCTCAATTTTTGTGATCCGAAGACGACTGCTAAGCATGCTTTCTCAATAATGTTGTAATTGAGCTCATAGGTGACTAGTGTTCTACTAATATAGTAGATAGCTCTTTCTTTTTTTGTTTCATCCTCTTGTTCTAGAAATACTCCTAAGGATTTAGTTGTAGCTAAAATGTACAGGAGTAATGGCTTCCCATGAATAGGTGCCATAAGAATAGGAGGAGTAGCCAGGTATCCTTTCAATTCTCTAAAGTTGGCTTCACAGTGTTCATCCCATTTGAAAGTGACCCCTTTGTGTAGTATTTTGGTAATGGGTTGTGCTCTATCAGCAAGTTGGGACATGAATCTCCTGATTGACTGGAATCCCCCTTGCAGTGTCCTCATTTGACTGATGTTGTGCGGAGAGCCATCTCTAGTATATATATAACTTTAGTGGGATCTACCTCAATTCCTTTTGCTGAGACAATGAACCCTAGGAGTTTCCCTGATTGGACCCCAAAGGCACACTTCTTTGGGTTTAACCTGAGTTGGAACTGCTCCATATGATCCAATATCTTTCTTAAGTCATCAATGTGAGTATGTCTTTCTTTGGATTTAGCCAAGGTATCATCTACATAATCTTCCATGTTTTTATGTATCATGTCATGGAATATAGTAGTCATCGCTCATTCATATGTTGTGCCTGCATTCTTTAACCCAAATGGCATGATGTTCCAGCAAAAGGTGCCCCATGCGCATGTGAATGCATTGTTCTCTTGATCCTTGGGAGCAATTTTGATTTTATTATAGCCCGAGAATCCGTCCATTAATGAATACATCTAGTAGCCTGTTGTGAGGTCTATGATCATGTCAATGTTAGGTAGTGGGAAGTCATCATTCGGACATGCTTTGTTTAACTCTCTGAAGTCTATAAATATCTTGATAGATTTATCAAATTCAGACACGGGGACCACATTGGAGATTCATCCTGCATAGGCAATGACTCTGATAAACCTGGCTTTCAACAATTTCTCTAGCTCTACTTTTACCAATAATGCAACATGAGGATGTATTTTTCTAAGTTTTTATTTCACGGGCTTGATCCCGGGAGCTATAGATAAGTGGTGCATGATTAGATTAGGATCTAGTCCAGGCATATCCATATAAGGCCATGCAAAGTTGATCTTCTTTTCCCTCAGGAACTCTGTAAACTATGTTTTCTCTTCTTCTAACAAAGATTGTGCAAGGTGGACTATTTGAGGATTTTCAATAGTTCCCAAATTTACTGGCTGTGTTGGTTCAATCAGCACTGAAGACCTTTCTTGAAAGTGCTCAAGGAGGATATCAAGAATCCCATCTTTTGGCACCTCTAAGAGGTTTTCACCATCAGATGCATCTTTCATCTTTACTATTTTAGGATATGATATTGCCACAAAGTGGTTTTCACCATCAATCCTCTTTTTCTTTTTATTTTTCATTTTTTGACTGAGAAACCTGATATCCTCCTGTAACATGTTCACACTCCTTGCATTGGTGGAAGAAGGGTAAGGTTCACAAGCATTGAGATAGAAAGATAGGGTATAGTCATTGTAAAAGTTGAGGATATGCATAGGATCTATGGTAGTCTAATCAATGAGGTCTGGGTGTATCAAAGACAAGGAATCAAACTCTGGGAAGGACAACATTGTGTTAGTATCAAGACCATTAACTGACATGACATGTTCCATTAAATTAATTTCGTCAATGTTTAGATCAATAAGAGTTAGATCATCATAAAAAGGGTCATTTTTAGTCATATGTGGATCAAACTCTAGTGACTCCTCAGTAGAACTCTCATCATCATCTCTTTGTAAAAGAAGGCTTCTTGCTTGTAACCTCTAAAATTCTTCTAGACTTGTGAGAACACCAGTCTCTTCATCAATGATTGGGGGAAGGAACTCTTCTTCTACTTCAGGATTATCAGTGTCATTGGGAGTAGTGTTAGACTATTCAAGAGGAGTTGAGGGAGCTGCAAACAAGTGAATTATATCTATTCCAATATCTTCAGTGATGACAGATAGCTCATCCCATTCATAATCATGAGAGTCAGTGACCTCATCATTAGAACTGTTTAAGTATTCAGCAATGGTTATTTAATGTACCCAGTTAGCTACCTATGGGTGCAAGTGTGGTAGATCAAGGAAATGTGAAACCATGACCAATTTCCCTTAGTTAGGATGTAAATCTTGTTGTTGGGGTGTGCTTGTCGTAGCTGTTTCTATCAAGGGCATTTCTGAATTATCTTGTGTTGAGTCTCCTACCTCTTGAATGGGAGGTTGTGCTAACAAAGGGGTGTGAAGATCTTGTGGTATCTCAAAGATGGGTACATAGAATTCTCCTTGATATTTGGGATTCTCTGTGCCAACATGTAATAACTTTTCATAGGACCACTTCTCTAGTTCATTTGTTTCATCACTTCCTTTGTCTGAGGTTGGACTATCTTTTGAAGCAGGTTTAGCAGTTTTAGTATTAAAACCCAGTCCCGTTTTGTCTCTAGTATTTTGGAACTCCATGGGTATAGGCTCAATAATCCCTCATCCTATGTCATTTAGAGGCCCCTTTCCTTTGTATCTCATCTATTTGAGGAAATCATATCCCTTTCCATACTGTTCAGGGGATATCTCTACATGTTTGACCTCAGCTTCCACCGGTTCTCCTTTGTAAAGCCAGTCCAAGACTATCTGTTCTTCTGTGTTATCTAAAGAAGATGTGGATGCCTTTACCATGCCAGTTTCTTTGCGTACTTCTATCTCCTTGGATGCAGTAGGTGTGAATTTCAAGGAAGGTTTTTTGTAGGATCTTGGTGATACTAGAAGTTCTGTCAATGATGGAGTCAGGTCTAGCTTGTACTCTCCCATACCTGTTTCTTCAAATTTTAAGGTTTTTCCAAAACTCTTCATAACCATGTCCTTGGTAGTTTCAGGAGAAATTGTATCCATAGCCTCTTTATTATGCAGGACCATACTACCTTCTTTTATATTATTACAAGTATAGTTAGCATCTACATGAATCGTCACTTCCACTCCATTATGTGGGAACTTTATACACTGGTGGTAAGTGGATGGCACAAATTGTATTTCATGAATCCATGGTCTTCCCAGTTTATTGTAGGCCAGGGGTAGATCCAGAACTTGACATATGACATTCCTCTCAATTGGTCTGACTCTGATAGGTAGAACAATAAGACCTTTGGAGGATCTTTCTTCCTCATCATAAGCTTTGATAGTTATTTTGTTTCTAGAGTCAATGGTCTATTCTGAAAGACTCAGTTTCTTGATCAGATTAAGTGTACAAATATTCAATCCCGTGCCTCCATCTATCAACATGCATCTAACATAGGATTTATGAATAAGGACTTCAATATGGAGGGGCTGATTATGTGGATGTATCAATGACTTATCATCCTCTTCAGAGAAGGAGAGGTAATGTGGCCCTGAGATGTGATTGACCATCGCTTGGAAGGTGTCTATATCAAAATCCTTTAGGATGTTAGCAGCATGTAGAGCTTTTTTTAGGATTTCCCTATGTACTGTGGATATCTTGAGCAAATCAAAAATGGAAATTTTGGTAGAGGTTCGTTGCAATTGATCTACCAAGTCATACTTTTCTCCAGGAATAGTAACCACGTGTTTTGTTGTTGGTTTAGGAATAGTAATGATAGGAACCTTGGATGTTGATGTTGGTTTTGGGGGTCCTTTGATCGTGACCTGCGCTTGGCTCCGTGTTATTGGATTTGAGTGGAATGAAACACCTTTGATAGTGACCATATTGATTGATTCTATTTTAACGTCTAGAATATTGATCACATTTTCATTATTGGAATAGGTGTAGTTTACTTCATTACTCTTCTCTTTAGATGTTTCTCCTTTGTCGTAATTAGGAAATGGTTTATTGAATGCTATATGATCCTCATTAGTAGTGTGTCTATCTACTTTGATCTTACCACCTTCAATGAGGTCTTGAATGACATGTTTAAGTTTAAGGAAATTATTAGTCTTGTGTCCTTTGTTCTTGTGAAAGACATAGTAGGAATTATCATCCCACCACCTTGGTTTAACTTTTGGTTCCCATGGTTTGGAATCAGGAATTGTGAGAACTTTGTTATCTAATAGAGTTTTCAAAATGGTCTCAAGGGGTTCTCCCAAAGGAGTAAATGTTCTTTGAGGTTTTGAAGTCCATGACCATCCTTTACCATTATCATTGTTTGTTTTGGGTATGGGGGTTGTGACCTTGGCGTCTTTGCTTTCCTGCATGCTATTAGTCAGATTGAACACCTTGGGTTTAGGGTTAATGTTAGAGGCATCAACTACTCCATCATTGACAACATTCTTGTTTTAATTCCACCATTTAGGCTTGGAGTTGGAGTTGTTGGTTTTGTTTTCATTTTGAAGGGTGTTCTCCCCCCTTTTGACCATGACTTCCTTGATACAGAGGGCATTCTTAATCGTTATGTCAAAGCTTGGTGAGTCTTTCATTTGTAATGCGTAGTTCAATTCAGGCACCAAGTTATTAACGAAGATTTCCATCTTCTCTGATTCAAGAATGGCCCATGAATATCATGCAAAGATCCTCCTCCATCTTTGTAAAAAGTGTGTAAATGATTCACCAGTCTTCTGTTTAGTATTACACAGATCCATCATGGTCACATCATGTTGTATGTTATAGGAGTAATGCTGGATAAAGTATTGAATTAGCTCCTCAAATGTTTTGACCTTAGGGTTCAGCTTTGAGAACCACTCCATGGAATTACCTCCTAGACTTCCCAGAAATAGTCGCATGAGGTATGTAGGTTTTTGCATGTATTCTATGCTCAAAGCACAAAATTCCTTACATGATCGTGTGGGTTAGTTTCTCTTGTGTACTTTTCATACTTTGGCCTTTCCGTATTAGGAGGAAATGGGGTCATAGTAATACTCTTATCAAAGGGGAATGGACAAATGGAGTCCAAAGAGTATGGCGATTTAGGTTTAGCTTTCTCTTATTTGAGATTTGTAAGCTCTGTTTGCATCAATGTTAGCTATTTGGCAAGAATAGATATAGGAGTTGGTACCTCCTTTTCTTTGAGTTGTTCCACATCATAATCCTTAGGTAATTTGACACCCATGGAGGCTAGATGGAGGAAGTATTTCTCTTTATCCTCATCAATCATCTTTTCCATTATTTTATGGAATCTCTTGCTCTGTTTGAGGTTTTCATATTCTTTTTCAGTGATTTCATTCTCACTATCAGACTCAAATAAAGGATGGTTGAATGTGGGTTCTTCCTCCTCATCAATATCTTTAGGCTTTTGGTGTTTGCCATTGTTATATTCCTCAAAAGCCTCACTCCATCTACGAGTGTCACTATCCATTTGTGGAGAGTCTAGATTGAGTAGGGAACTATGAGATGTTTCCCCTTGAAAGTGTGGTGTTTTAAGAGGCACTTTTGATCCTTTAGACATGTACTTATTGCGTCTTGTGTTAACCATGAAGTTGTGTCTCAACTTTCATTGACATTTCCCAACAATGTTAGGCAGAGTCTCAAATCATTCAAGTGAGTGTGTCTAGGTGGAAGTATCATTTGATTCTTGGTGGAAGTAAATGATTCCAGCATCAGAGGGTTATAATTCCCTGATAGTGATCTGGGAATCAAGTGTTTGTAAGAAGTGGATAGACCACACGTATTGCAACAGATTATGAAAAATTGACAGGACATGAAAGGTGGACGTCTGAAAAAGTGTTTTGAAATAATGACAGGGAGACCAGAAAAAGCAGCAGGGATAGACTAAAGAGACAAAAGGGTATCCAAATCAACTAAGACTTTCTAACAAGCTATCTTGCAAATGCCCATTGTCCTAGATGCGAGCTCCTAGATGCAGTCCTAGAAATACTGAATGCGAGCTATTGATGACCCTAGATGCGAGCTTATGTACTAGATGTGACTATGTGCTAACTAGATGCGATCTAGGATACCAGATGCAAGCCTAAATAATGCATGCAATTTGGGAAATCCAGGATGCAATTTTATGATGTCTTTGTCAGGTTTAATCAATTTTAAAAAGTTTGTTTTGGAAGTGCGTGAAGCTCGTCTGACTTCCAGTTTAATTTCTGAGACCCATTGGTGAGTGAAAAATGCATGTGTTGAACCAGGATTGAATTTTGTTGTTTGTTTTGAAGATATTATATTTTTAATGATTTTTCAAACACGTCAAATAGATTTGCATTGTTAGGAGGGTGAAACAGACACACATCTTTTTTCTATTTTCTAGGTGGAGAATGAAAATCTTTGCTCATTGACTTAGGCACACACTCAAATGTTAATTAGAATATAGCCATCACCAAGCATGCAATGGCTCTAGTCATGATGATGTATTAGCTGACTCCAAATGCAAGTGAGGGAACAATATGATGAGTGTCTTGGGACAATTACTTTTTGCCTTGCACAAAGATTATCACCCTTTCGGGGGCGAATCAGGAATTCTTTCAGTTGAAATTGTTGTATATTAATGGGCAATCCATTTGAAACCGTCCCCCATAGAATTGCACAAGGAAAAATTGAGTCGTATAGCTCTATGAGTACATGAATATGTGTAGTCTCACAAGAAAGCTTCAAGCAGCTCTGTTCTACACATACCCAAGCATGTTTAAGAAATGATGTCAAAATTCCATGAACAAAACTGGCTCCATATTTCAAGGCTTTAGCCTACGAGGAAGAAACTATTTATAGTGAGTTGGAAGGGTTGGCGCAAAACTTGTCCTCACTTGGGTTGTTCTCGGGATATTTTTTCCTCAACCATCAGGCCCTCTACTATTAAATATGCATACAAAGGATTGGCAGGTGTAGGGCATCTAGATTTCTGATTCTTCTTCTGAAGAAGAGCATACTCTCCTAATCCATGCCATTTTCTCCCAAAATAAAGTCAAGAAAATAGTTCATTGCCTCAAGAAATGTTGTGCCTAATTTAGATGTTCCTATTTTAATGAAAACAAGATGCTTGAAAATAGATTTGCCTTGTTCATTTAACCACAATATTTAATGAGTAGCTTGTTCAATTTCTGATCCAAAATTAGACAATGAAACTTGTTCAATTTTCCCACAATATTAAGTGCTTTGTTTTTGTTCAATTACTGATCCAAAAGAACTTATACGATGAGAGTTTTCTTGTTCAGTTATCTCCAAATTCTTTTCAACCCATAAAATGGGGTGTGAGTTTCTAATTTTCCTAGAAAGGAAAAGAGCATAGTCCTCTAGTCAGTTTAGTGGTAGATTGGAAAATGTTATTAGTTATGGAAGATAAGTAAATAGAGGTCAAGAAGGGGGGGTTAGAAACCTGAAAAACCAAGTTAGTATCCTTTATTTCAACTCCCACAAAAAACCTTAAATAACAACCTGAAAATAATTGTTAGGCTGCAAAAATGTCAAAAACACAACTGGTCAAGATGTTAGGGTTAGGCAAACGAAGTGTGCAAATTTTCTAACCAAATGTGAGCCTAAAATAACTAAATGTGATACCTTATACCAGATGTGACCCCTTTCACTAGATGCGACAATATATTTACCAGATGTGATCTTAAACCATAAATGATCTGGGAAATCTCGGATGCGAGCCTCATTTTTTGCGGTGCGACAACGTATTCCAGATGTGATTCCTTGTCACCAGAAATGACTCTGGACCTGAAAATTGGACAGATATATTAGTGGAAAATGATATGAAAATGAGGTCAAATTATGATTTGAGCCCCACGGTGGGCACCAGAAATGTGTGTGTGATTTTTGTACCTGTTTAAGAAAGACACAACACTTCAATAGATCATTGCATTAGCTAAAAAGGGGTTAGATGAACATATAAAATTAACTAATATTTACCTATTGATTTCTAACTAAGAAGAGTGTGATTAATAATATAATAGCCCTCAGATTATGCTACTATCAGTGACATATACAACTTAGCATGAAAGATTTGAATTAAAACAAAGCTATTTAATCATTAAACAATGCATTCTAGCTCTAAAAATGGAGATAATAACAATGCTTAAACATGAACTATGAAATGAAATGTGAGTCTATGTCTATTCTAACAGCATAAAAATGCATTTTCAATATTAGATGAAGGCTTATTTGCTCTCAAAAATGCCTTCTATTTATAGAAGAATGAGGAGAGATAGGGGGACAAGGTGCATTAATGAAGTTAAAGAACTCATTAATGGTGTGTAAGAGCAATAAATGCCAAAGCTATTCAATAGAAATGGTGGAGACATGGGCTTAAGGAATCTTCATTAATGAGGCATTAATGAGAGCCTTAAAGAAGCATGGGAAGGGTGTAAGAGAGTGGCTTGAGAAAGGAATCTTGAGATTCTTTGACTTTCTCAAGTGGGTGGAGTTGTTAATCATTCCTTAATGGAATGTGACAACATTAGGAGGTGGGTTAGGATGGATTTAGGATTATAATTAGATTAGCATGGGGTGAATGGGTTGGGATAGGTTAGAACCCAGGGTAGAAGTGGTTGAGATAGGTTAGGTTAGGGTTTAGGGGAATATAAATGAAATGAATTAAACTCATTTAATTCATTCAAAAATAGGATATTAATTATTTAAATAATTAATTACTTTTTAATAACTAATAGGACTATAGCCAATTAAATTAAATTAATTAGGCTAGGGGAATGGGTTATTTGCAAGTGAACAATTGATTTAGGGGTTTATTTAATTCCTTTATAATTAAATACTATAGCCATATTTGGATTTGATTTGATTTAATTGGTTTGAATTGATTTGAATTGTATGGCTATAATAGTTAATATAATTCAGTGATAAAAATCACCTAGAACATTAAATTTGATTTAAAAATGAATTATGCCAAAGTAACATTGTCGTGACATAATTGGGGGTATGATCACACTTAGGGAAAATAGGGTCTATAGTTGGAACAGACCAAATCTAGGTGGTTACAAGCACTGTATACTTCACCATCATGACATGAAAAAGATACCCATCATACAAGGCATGGAATCCATTCCGTTGCCTCATATCATAAGCATTTCATCCATGCAATGACACTAGAGTACAACAGTAACCTCCATGGTTTTGGTTCATCTTAGTTTTAGTTTTCAGATTGTGTTCAGTTTGAGAAGGTTTAGTTGTTTCAGTTTTCAGCTTGTGTTCAGTTTGAGAAGGTTTAGTTGTTTCTAAAAGTTGAAGACTCTTTGCCCAATGGATATGCAAAAGGAAACTGGTCTGATTTTTTTCAGTAGGAAAACATCCCTAAGAGGTCGTCAAAAAGTGTTACCAATTTATTTTGCATACTAAATTGGTAATTTGACACTACTTTTACATTGAATTATGGATTAGATAGTTGTTGTTCTAAGTTGCAGAATTGCTTAAATACAGAAAATGAAGTACACATGCAGTATGACAATCATAAACATTAAAAGATCACATAAAGGTACACATATTTAACATTACGATTCAGCTAATGAAGTTGAAATATATTTCTTTTTGCATTCATATTAATAGTGATATTGTACTCTAAGTATTGATCAGATTCAAATTTTTAAATTCATAATTGATCATTACATTGTGCATTCAAACTAAATGTAGTAAACAAGTGTCCCTTCAAGGTTACATATTTCATATTGAGAAATTTGAGGAGATATGCAATTTTGAAAGTAATATAGAAGCATAATGAGGTTTAGGGGTCCATGCATTGCCTTTAAGAGGTCTTCTAAACTTTGGAACTGATTGACTACATTATCTGAGTTTGCATGTCCTTTACCTAATCTCTATTTGTTATGCATCCTAAGTCTTCTTTTGGTCCTTTCCTACATCATGGAAAGAGAAAAGTGTTATATGCAAACTGGATCTAAGCAATGCATGGAAACCAAACCATCACACAACAATCAAACTTTTAGAGTTGTAAATCTACCAATAACATCAATACAACAGCAAGTATGCATCTACATCAACTAGATAAAAGTATCAAAGGGACATAGGTCCATGAAACCTTTTACTATATATGGTTATCATATTGCATTATTTAAGAGTTGTTTTAAAATCAGAGATCTGGATTAACAGGATTTAGTTCCTGTAGCTAAGAAACCTTTTTCAGAACATCAACATATTAAGATAGTAAACACAACCAATCAACCAACATTCATGCATGAATTTCATGTCACGTGACACTCACACACAAACATTGATTGGTTGATTCTGTCCACTAACCTAACATGTTGATTTGATGGTGTGTGCAAGCAAGATAAGCAAAAGTATGTTCAAAATGCAGAGAGAAACATGATCTATGAATTCACTAATTGCAGATGATAAAGAAAAATGCATGAGTGTCATGAGCCCATGCTCAAACCTAACAAGATGCATTATACACAATGCAAGAGAGCTAAGAGTTCAAAGGTTCAGGAATGGTAGATGCACAAGAAGGAGATGCAGTTCCTAAAAGTTGGTACAAGATGTGAGCATGTTGTTACAAGTTAATTTCATTGATACAAAGATGCAGAAAACAATAATACTGGTGGTGGATGCATGTGTAATGAAATATGGATGCTCCAAATTTCAATAAGATGATCTAATGCCATGAGGAGATGTGCAAATAAGTAGGGATTCATGTAAATTCTGGTTTTATAAAGTGTATGAGTGCAAAAAATAGAGATTTGTAGAGAAGGAGATGTATTACAAATGAGGTAACACTATTATGCATTACTGTACAAATTAATGTTAAATGTATTACTGTTGAAAATATGATTGTTTTTATACATCAATAAAAGTAAGATGTCACTAATTGTTATATTATCAAATGGATTATGCACATCTAGGATTATACTGATGTTTATCAAGGTCTCAGACATATGCATATGCAATGAGTGCATCAACATTATCATATGAGTATGCATATATGAATCAGATTAAATGACAGTGCATAAGGATGATTCAAAGAAAGTACAGTGCATATTTAATAGTAAGGAAAACACTAACACTAATACAAAATGTCAAACATATGCATATACAGAAGATCCAATTGTATTGTATCAGATTAAGAAAAGTATGTACATAGTTCAAACACCGTTATCATCAAACAATAGTGCATCCTAATACTGTCATACATACTAGAATGTTTGAATAAAAGAGAAACAGAATATCAGTAACATCCTTTTTTGTAATAAAGAATGAAAAGAAAGTGACAAGGCAGAATGGATGTTTAAACAAATAGTGTTATTATCTAATGTTGCCAAGTGCATGTCCAAATGAGTTCAAAAGAAGTTTTTTATGCAAGAATGGAGGATAATAAGTATAGTTTTACATAACAAAGTTTACGTGTATATTGAAATACTATGGTTACATGCTTTTATTCATGTTTGGATAAACAGTATGTAATTCAAAAAAAATAAAATGCATATATATAATGGAGTTGTGCAACTGAAAAAGAAAATCTGCATGATTCAAGGGTTGAGCTCAATTTCACATTAGTGTTGATTAGAGTCACGAGCCCAAGCTTGAACCTCATGAGTAATTACATCACAATAGGTGATCACTATTTATTAACCTAACTCTTAACACTATTTTTCAGTATGAAACCATACAATAGAAACATCATACATGATGCATAGAGGTAGAGCACGGTTTTCATAAAAGATGTAAACATACAATGAAGTCAAAGATGCAAACATTTCATTACATAGTGGAACATTATGCACAGAAATGTAGCATGGTTGTAAACAAGAAATAATAGTGTTTGTGTATAAAATGAAGACAACATATGACAAAAGACAAATGCAGACATCCGGTAGAGCCAAAAAAAGTTTAGTTCAGCTCTTTATTACAACAGACAGTGTGCATATATTCAAGTAATAAATGCATATTTATCAACATTCATGGGTTCATGTTTCCACATCATACATAATGCAGATAGAAGCTATGTTGGTATTCAACAAAAGATGCTCTTTATTACAACAGATAGATTATATTGATATTCTAGTAAGAAACTATGGAGCAAAAGAGATAGCATGCATGGTGGAGTCAACAAAGAGTAAAGATAAAACCCAGTAATCATTTTTTACAAAAGATGGATACCTAAATTGATAAAACCCCAAAATCAATTACAACAGCATGTTCAAACCAAAAGTAGATAGAGTGTTAACATTTCAATTTAGGAGCAACTTATCTGTGGAGTTCATCTAGAGAAGTCGTGGTTTTGGAGCCGAGTACAGTGGAGCAATGAATGAAGAAGCACCATGTTTCATGGCATTAAAATCAAAGTCCAAGTAGAGCCCATGGTGGAGAGATCCCGGGCTCTCTGTTCTTCACAAAGAAATCATAGACAAAGCATGCATCGAGCCCAAGTTTTGTTAACTTGAGTGCTATAAACTAGAGGAGCCCGAGTTTCTTTTTTCACACTATAACCCACTATCAGTTGGAGCCTGAGCTCCATGATTCACTCAAAGTCATATTCAAAGATAAAGATAAAACAAAAAGAGATTGCTATATGCCAGCTTGAGTTCAAATGAAAGAATCCCATGAAGATGTGCATGAAAAGTGCCATATATTATGGCATGCGAAGACTCTATTCCAAGAAGAGAGCTCGAGCTCTTTGACTATTAACAAGTAACTCCAATGTTATGCATAGCTTGAGTTCTTAGTGAACCCAAGTGCTAGGTACATGCAGAGAGTATAAACACTTATTAAAACTTCACAATATTACCCACTATATGCAAAGAGCCCACAGACAGAGAGGAAGCTATTTTTTTTAGCTAAGAAATCACACAGAGAAGTAGAAGTGGTGCCGCAATCACAGCATGGTGGTGCCTTGAGCAGAAACCCTAATATCTTTCCCCAAATGCAGTTAGTTTTGAGATATTTTGTATGTGTTTATAATATATTTTGTAAAGATGTAATTCAAAACTGCCAACATTAGGGGCTAGGTTTAGGGCATGTATTGTGCCTTAAATTTAGGGTTTCTGGCTGTTTATGAGGAATTTTTTAGAGGGAGTGAGAGTTTTGAATTTACTCATGAGAAACTATATAACTGAGCCTCTTATTTAGTTTTCAGGTTCAAAATTTAGCGAAAGAGGTATTAGTGAGCTTTTTGTTCCTTTGCATCTTTTCCATAAATTTTTTAGCCAGTGGTTCATGTTTTATGCAGATTGTGATCAAGTGAATGCACATATTCCTTGGCATATATCGTAATTTCTCATGTAACCATTTTCATAGATTTTGAAGATAATAAAGCTTATCCCCATTATTCATACATTTTTCTTAGTTTCTGTATCAATCCTTGCAACTTTTCTACATTTAAGTGTAATGTGGCTTTCAGCATAAATTAGTGAATTAATTCTTATTCCTATTCTAGGTTGTAAAGTGTAAACCTTTTGCAGAAGCTACATGTTTGTTGGCAGAATTGTTACTATTTGTGGCACAAACCCTAATAGTGAATTCTAGGTTAGCCTATCTGTTGTGTAGTGAATGTTATTACAGATCTTAGTAATGTGTGTCCTACAGGTACTGGTTTATAGTTTTGACAAATGCAAATCAAGTTTTTGTGTATCACCTTTTAGTTCATTTTATTTAGTTTCAGTTATCCTTCTCCCCTTTTCTTAAATCAAAAATTAGTCATAGGTGATATTACAAATCCAAATAGGAACTAGCCTAGAATTCAGAGATTCATTCTCTGTCCCATGAATGAGAACGTTTCCATGTTTCATCAGGATAGCTAGTTTTCATATCCAAGCTAAAGGCGCAATCCTGATTGACAACATTTTTTGGCATGCTCGGTGGGACACGAACTATTTCATAGTTCTGAAGAGCTTTATATTTATTGTTGTTTTGGTGTGAAAAGTGGTATTTCAGCCTTTGGAGGCAAGATTCAAACACACACCTAGCAAGTCTATACAAAAGATCTACTAGTTTCAAAAGATCAAGTGCTTGTATTTATCTAATCATTTTCTATATTCAGATTTCCAGCGTATTACATTAATAGAAATGTCAAGTTATTATGGGCAGAAAGAATACCCACCATCGTATTATGAAATAAATATCCATGAAGTTTCTAATCAGCCATATCATTTTGAGGTTTCCAGCAATTTTTTTCAAAATGATTTTGCAACAGCAGATTATCAGCATGTATCACATGTTTGTGAGACTCTAATTCCTGTGTACATCTTGTATAAAATGAATTTAAATGGAATTAGAGATCAGGTTATGGCTCTCAGTCAGATTCTTGTTGGCCTTGATGTGGGTTTAAAAGGAAATCCATCTCTTCCCTTACATAAAGATGAGCTCGGATATCATGAGTTAGAACTCCTTTTGGTGGGTTGGGCTTGCCAAATGCAAGAAAATAAAGAGCAACAAGGATTTGAAATGTAGATAGAGCATTCAGCCTACCGAATTTTTCAAATGTGCATGCTGATATGGAGTTTGCAATACTTTGAAGATACAACAAAAATAAAGCAACATATGCGGGCTCAAGCAAAAGAGAAGTTTGATGCCAGAAAAAGGCAATATGATAAATCTCTTGTAGGAGAAGAGAAGTAGAAGGAGGCACAGAAGCAACAGTATGAGGAGTATTTATAAAAAGAGATAGAAACACTGGAAGAGTTTCATGAGAAGAAGCTGGAAGCATAGAAGAAAGTTCATGAGAAAGAGTTAGAAGAACAGAGAAAATTAATAGGGTTTATATTTTCTACAGGTTTAAAATGTGAGGAATATTTCCAAAAGAAATTAACAGCTCATGAGGAATTTCATGACAAAGAGCTACATGAGCATAAAGAGAAAATAAGGCTCCTGATTAGTACAACAATTAATTATAGAAAAGCCAGTAAAATACACTATGAAGAGGCCCAAAAGCATGAATGAAATGTTGAGAAAGAGGTTGTATATGAGCCTAATACCTTTGCTGATCAGAACAATGAAATGATGGCAAATGTGTTTGATGATCTGCCTAATTTTTTTGAAGAGGACACCATACTAGAATAAACACCACTATCAAGTACTAGCCAAGTTGATGAAGAACTGGAACCTACCCTCATGCAAGAACATGAAGATGATATTGTAAATCAGAGGGTAGAAACACCAGTCCCAAGACAATAAGAAGAGGTTCAAGTTTTTGGTGTTCTAAGCATACATGATAGTGACAACAAGGTAAATATCAATCCTCTCCCATGCAAATTTGAAAATTAGGATGATGAGGCTGATTTTTGGGATGGTCTTGAAGTATTTATGGCAGAATTAGATCTTCATCCCACACCTCCTCATAAAGAGAGTCAAGTTCAACAAGTTGTTGAACATGTGGTGGTTGTTGCATCTCAGCACATGCCTAAGGATGAAGTTGACTGAATGTTGATTGAAGAATAGATAAGAAAAAATAGCATGCAGAGATATGAGATTGAGACAAATTATCCAAGCAAAGAGTATGACAATCAGCCACATCAATTAGACTATGCAGTTATCCAACTTTTTAATCCTCTAGAGCTTGGAATTTCTGATGAAATCGATATCATAGTTGAAAATATAGTTGAAATCACAGAAATCAAGAGCAAAAAATTAGAATCTATTATTACAAGAGGTTGGCCAATCAGGCATCTTTCCAGAAGGGGGCCTATTCCTGAGATTCCAGTTATAGAATAGTAGATCCATCTTGTTTATATACCTCAAATCTACACTGATTTTGATGAAATCCAAGAAGTATGTGATCTAGTCTTTCATTCTCAGGATATGCTTCAAGAGTTTCAGATCTTTCAAGTTATATTGTATATATTTTCAGTTGCCCATATGCATGCATCTCATCCATTGTTGGTGATAAAAGGAAGCTATTTCAATCAGACTATTAATGGATGTATCTTAGGGTTTTTGATGATTGATTAGCTTAGGGTAGATTAGAGTTTTCAGTTTTTTTTCTCCAAGTGTTGAGCACAGTAGTTTCAGTTTTAGTCAGTGGTTTTCAGTTAGTACCCCTGTTTCTATCATGACTCAATCAAGGGAATATATATAATGTATAATAGTAAACTATTTAGATTCACTGTTATAGACAACACACATTTCATTAATCAAGTTCTGATAGGAGCGGAGTTTTTATTTTCAGTTGTGTGGTAGAAGAAACCAAGGACAAGCACTGTTATACTTCACCATCATGACATGAAAAAGATACCAATCATACAAGGCATGGAATCCATTATGCTACCTCATATCATAAGCATTTCATCCATGCAATGACACTAGAGTACAACAATAACCTCTGTGGTTTTGTTTCAGTTTAGTTTCAGTTTTCAGCTTGTGTTCAGTTTGAGAAGGTTCATTTGTTTCTAAAAGTTGAAGACTCTGTGCCCAATGGATACGCAAAAGGCAACTGGTCTGATTTTGTTCAGCAGTAAAACACCCCTAAGAGGTCACCAAAAAATGTTACCAATTTAGTTTGCATACTAAATTGGTAAGTTGACACTACTTTTACATTGAATTATGGATTGGATAGTTGGTGTTCTAAGTTGGAGAATTGCTTAAATACAAAAAAATGAATTACACATGCAGTATGACAATCATAAACATTAAAAGATCGCATAAAGGAACACATATTTAACATTACTATTCAGCTAATGAAGTTGAAATACATTGCTTTTTGCATTCATCTTAACAGTGATATTGTACTCTAAGTATTGATTAGATTCAAATTTTTAAATCCATAATTGATCATTACATTGTGCATTCAAACTGAATGTAGTAAACAAGTGTTCCTTCAAGGTTACATCTTTCATATTGAGAACTTAGAGGACATATGCATTTTTGAAAGTAAGATAGAAGCATAATTAGGTTTAGGGGTCCATGCATTGCCTTTAAGAGGTCTTCTGCACTTTGGAGCTGATTAACTACATTATCTGAGTCTTCATGTCCTTTACCTAGTCTCTTTCTGTTATGCATCCTAAGTCTTCTTTTGGTCCTGTCCTGCATCATGGAAAGAAAAAAGTGTTAGATACAAAATGGATCTAAGAAAAGCATGGAAACCAAAACATCACACAACAATCAAACTTTCAGATCTGTAAATCTACCAATAACATCAATACAACAACAAAGTATGCATCTACATCAACTAGATAAAAGTATCAAAGGGACATAGCTCCATGAAACCTTTTATTGTATATGGCTATCATTCTTTATTATTCAAGAGTTGATGTTTGTAAGATCAGAGATCTGAATTAAAGGGATTTAGTTCCTGTAGCTAAGAAACCTTTTTCAGAACATCAACATATTAAGATAGTAAACACAACCAATCAACCAACATTCATGCATGAATGTCATGTCACATGACACTTACACAAAAAAATTTATTGGTTGATTCTATCCACTAACCTAACATGTTGATTCGATGGTGTGTGCAAGAAAGATAAGCAAAAGTATATTCAAAATGCAGAAAGAAACATGATCTATGAATTCAATAATTGCAGATGATAAAGAAAAATGCATGAGTGTCACGGGCCCATGCTCAAACCTCACAAGATGCATTACATGAAATACAAGAGAGCTAAGCATTCAAAGGTTCAGGAATGGTAGATGCAAAAGAAGGAGATGCAGTTCCTAAAAGTTGGTACAAGATATGAGCATGTTGTTACAAGTTAATGTCATTGATACAAAGATGCAGAAAAAAATAATATTGCTAGTGGATGCATGTGAAATGAAAGATGGATGCTCCAAATTGCAATGATATGATCTAATGCCATGAGGAGATGTGAAAAGTATGAGGTATTGTAAATGCTGGTGTTATAAAGTGTGTGAGTGAAAAATATAGAGAGCTGCAGAGAAAGAGATGTATTACATATGAGGTAACACTATTATGCATTACTGTATAAATTAATGTTAAATGTATTACTTCTGAAAAGATGATTGTTGTTATACATCAACAAAAGTAAGATGTCACTTACTGTTATGTTATCAAATGAATTATGCACATCTAGGATTATGTTGATGTTTATCAAAGTCCCAGACATATGCATATGCAATGAGTGCATCAAAATTATCATGAGTATGAATATATGAATCAGATTAAATGATAGTGCATAAGGATGATTCAAAGAAAGTACAATGCATACAAAATGTCATACATATGCATATAAAAAAGATCCAATTGTATTGTATCATATTAAGAAAAGCATGTACATAGTTCAAACACTATTATCATCAAACAATAGTGCATCCTAATACTGTCATACATACTAGAATGTTTGAATAAAAGAGAAATAGAATATCAGTAACATCCTTTTTGCAATCAAGAATGAATTGGAAGTGACAAGGAAGAATGTATGTTTAAACAAATAGTGTTATTATCTAATGCTGCCAAGTGCATGTCCAAATGAGTTTAAAAGCAGTGTTTTATGTAAGAATGGAGGATAATAAGTATAGTTTTACATAATGGAGTTTATGTGTATATTGAAATACAATGGTTACATGATGTTATTCATGTTTGGATAAACAGTATGTAACTCAAAAAAAACAAAATGCATATATATAATGGAGCTATGCAACTGAAAAAGAAAATCTGCATGATTCAAGGGTCAAGCTAAATTTCACAGTATTGCTCATGAGATTCAAGAGCCCGAGCTTGAACCTTATGAGTAATTACTTCACAAGAGGGGATCATTGTTTATTAACCTAATACTTGTCACTATTTTTTAATATGAAACCATACGATAGAAACATCAGACATGATGCATAGAGGTAGAGCACGGTTTTCATAAAAGATGTAAACATATAGTGAAGTCAAAGATGCAAACATTTCATTACACAGTGGAACATTATGCACAGAAAAGAAGCATGGTTCTAAACAAGAAATAATAGTGTTTGTGCATAAAATGAAGACAGTATATGACAAAAGAAAAATGCAGGCATCTAGTAGAGATGACAAAATTTTAGTTCAGCACTTTATTACAACAGAAAGGGTGCATATATTCAAGTAATAAATGTAGATTTATCAACATTCGTGGGTTCATGTTTCCACATTAGACATAATGCAGATAGAAGCTATGTGGGTATTCAACAAAAGATGCTCTTTATAATAATAGATAACTTATATCGATATTCTAGCAAGAAACTATGGAGAAAAAGTGAAAATATGCATGGTGGAGTCAACAGAGAGTAAAGATAAAATCCAGTAATCATTTGTTACAAAAGATGGATACCTAAATTGATAAAACCCCAAAATCAATTACAACATGTTCAAACCAAAAGTAGACAAAGTGTTAACATTGCAAAAGGAGCAACTTATCTGTGGAGTTCATGCATAGAAGCCATTTTTTTGGAGCCGAGTGTAGTGGATCAATGCATGAAGAAGCGCCATGTTTTATGACATTAAAATCAAATTCCAAATAGAACCCATGGTGGAGAGAGCCCGAGCTCTCTACTCTTCACAAAGAACCTGGAGACAAAACATGCATCAAGCCTGAGTTCTGTTAACTGTAGTGTTATAAACTAGAGGATCATGAGTTTCTTTTTTCACACTACAACCCACTAGCAGTTGGAGCTCGAGCTCCATGATTCACTAAAGTCGCAGTCAAATATAAAGATAAAAAAAAAGATATTTCTATATGCCATCTCAATTTCAACGGAAAGAATCCCATGAAGATGTGCATGAAGAGAACCATATATTATGGCATGCAAAGACTCTAGTCCAAGAAGAGAGTCCACAGTGGAGAGAGCCCAAGCTCTCTGACTATTAACAAGTAAGTCTAGTGTTATGCATAGCTCGAGTTCTCAGTGAACCCAAGTGCTAGGTAAATGTAGAGAGTCCAAACTCTTTTAAAACTTCACAATATTACCCATTGTATGCAAAGAGCCCATAGACAGAGAGGAAGCTATTTTGTTTAGCTAAGAAATCACACAAAGAAGCGGAAGCAGTGCCACAATCACAGCATGGTGGTGCCTTGAGAAAAAACCCTATTATCTTTCTCCAAATGAAGTTAGTTTTTAGATATTTTATATGTGTTGGTAATATATTTTGTAAAGATGTAATTAAAAAATGCCAACATTAGGGGCTAGGTTTAGGGCGTGTATTGTGCCTTAAATTTAGGTTTTCTTGCTGATTATGAGGACTTTTTTGGAGGGAGTGAGACTTTCAAATTTTCTCATGAGAGAGTAAATAACTGAGCCTCTTATTCAGTTTTAGGGTTCAGAATTTAGGGAAAAGAGGTATTGGTGATATTTTTGTTCCTTTGCATCTTTTCCATACATTTTGTAGCCACTAGTTCATGTTTTATGAAGATTGTGATCAAGTGAATGCACATATTCCTTGGCATATTTTGTAGTTTCTCATGTAACCATTTTTGCAGATTTTGAAGATAATAAAGCTTCTCCCTATTATTCATACATTTTTATGAGTTTATGTATCAATCCTTGCAACTTTTATGCATTTAAGTGTAATGTGGGTTTTAGTATAGATTAGTGAATTAATTCTTATTCCTATTATAGGTTGTAAAGTGTAAACCTTTTGTAAAAGCTACATGTTTGTTGGCAGAATTGTTACTATTTGTGGCACAAACCCTAATAGTGAATTCTAGGCCAGCCTATGTGTTGTGTAGTGAATGTTATTATAGATCTTAGTAATGCATGTCCTGTAGGTGCTATTTTATAGTTCTGACAAATCTGAATTAATTTTTCATGTATCACCTTTTAGTTCATTTTATTCAGTTTCAGTTATCCTTCTCCCATTTTCCCAAATTAGAAATCAGTCATAGGTGACATTCCAAATCCAATAGGAACTAGCCTAGAATCTGAAGATTTGTTCTCTCTCCCATCAATGAGAACGTCTCCATGTTTCAACAGGATAGCTAGATTTCACATTCAAGCTAAAGGTGCAATCGTGATTGACAACACTGTAATAATAGATAGGTTAATTAAATAAAATCCCCACCTATGCCCATCTTGAATAGAAAACCTCTGAATGTCTTAGCCATGGTTCTAAAGTTTCCTATGGTTCTAAGGTTTCCTATGAAATATATAGAAGAGACATCCTAGTTATCATCATAGTGCTTAGGTCCTAAATGTAATTATGCTTATTGAACCTAAGCATCAAGCCTGGATAGTTGTTTTTCATTTGCACATTTCTGAAAGAGAAAATTAATTCATGCTCAAGAAATTACATAAACTAGATAACCATTCATTTCACTATTTTATATTATCATTCAGACATTACTTTCGAGTTTTAACTATACTGTATTGTTCTTATCATAAGTCTATTTTAATAAACAAAAAGAACCCCTTAAGCCAAAATGGGGTAATGACTATACCCACTTTGAGTAATTCCTATGGGATATACATTATAATACTTCTTAACATACGTTTACCCTAAAGCCTAAATCCTTTCCTGATGTTCATCATCGCGGGTATCAACTTTGTCAGCCTTAAGGGACCACTCAAGATCCTTCTAGCCATTGCATTGTTTGATCTGAAGAATGCTTAGCAGATAGATGTAGTTTCTCTTGATAGTCCTTAAGCAGCCATGTCCTCAATTTCTAGGATAGAATATACATAGATGACCATGTTACATATCCCATAATGGCCCCGGTTGGGAATACACAAATTCCAGTCAATATTGATGAGCACAGTATCCAGTTCATCCAACAGGGGATTAATGAATAAGCTATGACATACTTTAGCCAGGGTGGCCTTGTCATCGTCTACCTGTAGAGAAGTCTGAATGAACATAGGAACTACATTTGCAATTGATTTTCCCTATCTCCATTAAGGGATAATTCCTTCCCCAAAATTCTCTACACCGCCTCGATAACCAAACTGTGTTTGGTTATCATTATCTTCCCTAGTCTTTCATCAGTTACCTCCCCCCAAAATTATATCTCGTACTTTCTGTATCTCATTCTGATCATAGTGTCCATTGCACCCAATCCTCCATCCTTCAACAACTAACCACCTTTGTATGCTTTCCTAAATGGGAAGCCCTATATAATTGCCTTCATTGTTTCCATAAGTGTTGTGGGTTCTTGCTGGCGCCACCTAGTACTTCATGGTATTATTATTTGAAAATTATTTTTTTGGGGGTTGATGATGCCTCATCATCACAGATTTCACTTGATGTAGAGGATGTGAAATCTTTTTGATTAATTATTTTCAATTGGCAGTCTTACCACGTACTCATTTCAAGCAACATCTAAACATAAAACTCAAACGAAGTATCTTACCAAGGGGACACTTTTTCTTTTCAAACGCCTTTATATTTTTAATTTTTTAGTTGGATATTTAGCTAATAACCTCATTTCATCACCAAATTCTTTAATTAAACCAATCTTGCCAGGTTCCCGTATGATTTACTTCAATTATGCCTTCTACACATTGCCCTTTAATGACTAATGGGAGGGTTTCCTAAGAAATATTCTTCATAATAGTTTATGATAATATCTCGTCCACACCTAGGCTAGCTAATTTATCTGCCATTACATTTCCTTCCCTAAATATATAGTTGATCATATAATGTTTAAAATAATTCAATAATTTTGGTCATGTTTTTATTTTACCATTTAATCGTCAGTTAGTAATTTTCCCAGTTCTTGTTGTGTCTATGATGATGGTTGAGTCAACTTCAATTTACAATCTCCTAATACTCAATTTTTTGCATAATTTTAACCCTTCTAAAAGTGGGGAAATTTCAACAAAGTTGTTTATTTCCATCCCAATAGGTTTGAAAAGAGTATTTATAAGATTCTCATTCTAGTCGTGTATTCAACATCCTAACCCGGCCATCCCCGGATTGCCCCTATCCATGCCATCAAAGTTGATTTTGAACCAGCCTATTTTAGGGGGCTTTCATTTACACTCCCTCCTAAGCTCTAATTTGTTACTATCCTTCCTCCTAATGAACATTGGTAATTTTAGTCCAAACCAATACTTCATCATTTTTTATCTCATGATGATGGATTAGGTCAGACTAATCCTCTCTGTTCTGGCTATTTACTACCTCCACAATACTCTGATTCAATTTTGTTCCACAACCTATCAAGGGACATACTTTTTTCTTTCAAGATTCTATGGTTTTGTTCTTTCCATATTTCCCATATCATAAGAGAAGGAACAGTAAACCATAACTTACCAATGGCTCTCCTACCATGGTCCCTGTGCCAACATTTAAATAGTTGTAGCAGATTATTGGGCCTTACAAATACCCATTCTAGGTTTCTCATAAGCTTCTACCAGTAGAAAGAAGCATATTCCTAGTTACTTAAGAGATGGTTAATAGATTCCTCATATTTTTTGCATAGGACACACCTAGACGTACCATTGTAACCCATCTTAATGAACCATTAATTGGTTAAAATTATTTTCTAGAGGGCGTCCCAGGGAAACATACCTTCTCGTGGGAGGCAATTCCTATTCTAGCATAGATCTATTGGGATCTCTATTTTTTCTATATCTGAGCTAGCTAGAACACTGCATCCATATTTTGAGTTGTATTCTCCACTCTTTACCAATTCCCACACAATCTTATCTGATTCCTTTCTAGGAAATATTTTATGACCATTCAGGGTAGATTCTAGAGTGGTTTTAATATCTTGAGGGATGTCTAGGTTATCAAAAAATTTCCATTTCCATGAAGAGGGTGATGTCCCTGATGGGTCCTCTAAGTAATCCTTCACATGTAGCCCCATCCTTGATTGTAGTGTATTAACTACTTCTTCATTATTAATAATAGTTTTTAGTAGAGGATAGTTCCCCCATGAGTCCTCCCAAAATCTAGCTTCCACACCATTCCCTATATCCCAGGATAATCCACTCAAAATATGTCTTCTACACTCTAATAAGAAATTCCATATTCTAGAGCCCTTTGGAGGATATTTGTGTCTAAAGATGTTGTTTGTATCCTCACCATCTAGGTATTTGTATCTTAGAATTTTAGACCATTTTGATTTATGGTCCCTGAACATTCTCCAAATCAATTTAGCACCCAAAGCCTGAAGAAGTTTCTAATCTTTATAATTGCCTCCTTTCTCTCAGATTTCGGCATACCGTTGCACATCATTTGATAGATCGAGATGCTAGAGAGTACTGAATTGATCATTGTGGTTTTCCCAGCATTAGAGATCCATCTACCATTCCATGAAGCAATCCTCCTATCTATATTTGATAGGATATTACTCCATAAACCTGAGTTCATGTTACCTTTATTTAGGGGCATACCTTAGTATCTACTACAGAGTTCTCCTTGCCTAAAACTCAGAATTCTGTAAATCGCATTACCCACCTTCTCTTCTACATTAAGGAGAAATACTTCTATTTTACTGGTGTTGATCTGTTGGCCAGAGGATTCTGCATGGAGTCTAATTTTTTTTTAATTTCTCTTGCTTCTCTAGGGTTAACTTCCCCAAAATCATATTTTTATCTACAAATTATTGATGTGTAATAGGTTCTAGCGTATGCATTACTGGTATCCCTCTAATTGCTCCTATCAGTCTTTCTATTTGGATTGGTCTCCCTAAGGCTTCAACCATTATAATGTAAATGAAAGGTGATAAGGGGTCTCCTTGTCTCAAGCCTTGAGAGGTAGTAAATTGTCCTTTATTGTAACCTAAGGTGTGGCATATTTCTTCTTCTATTCTAGGTTTAATTTTTAAGAAGTAAATTTCAAAATTTTCAGCATTAACCATTTTCTCAGAGGCCTACATATATTGATTCAATAAGTCTCTAAATTGTACTACTTCTTCTACCATTCCTCTACTAGAGAGAAATATATCATCATAAAATTGTTGATGGTTCGTATTTGGAATGCCTCCTGTAACTTTGATACCAGTTATTATTCCTAATTTTTGTGCACTTTGGATTGATCTTCCAAAAGCTTCAACCATGATTATAAAGAGAAACAAGGATATGGGATTCCCTTGTCTTAGGCCCCTAGATATTTCAAAATATCTTATTGGTGAACTATTTAATAGGAGAGATATTCTAGGGGTAAATATATAATTAAAAATTAAGTTAATCCATTGTCTTGAAAATCCAAAAGCTTCTAATAATTTGAAAAGGAATCTTTAGTCTAATTTATCATACACTTTTCTTATGTCTAATTTAATGAACATGCATGTTTCTCGATTGACTTGGGCTGAATGGATTTCCTACTGGACTATAATCACCCCACCTAAAATGGATTTTCGAGGCAAAAATCTAGTTTGTTCCTTAGATATAATCTTGGGCATAAAAATCTCCATTCTATTAGCTAAGGCCTTTGAAAGGACTTTATATATAGTATTACATAAGGCGGTTGGTCTAAAGTCTCCTAATTCAGGTCTTTTTTCTTTCTTTTCTAGGAATAAGAGTAATGAAGGTGTTATTAATTTATATGAGTAGATTACCTGATTTTCTTGTGCTTTCAATAGAATCTTTCATTTCTTTTCCAAGGAAATGCCAAAATTTTTTAAAGAAACCAGCCTGATAGCCATTCGAACTTTGGGCCTTATCTGGCTTCATCTGATCTAAGGCTAATTTTATTTTGTCCGTGAAAATTCTTTTTTTAGAATTATTTTTTGTTCTTCCATTACAATCTTGGGAGTATTGCTTAATAGTTGTTGATGTCTAGTTAGACCATTAAACTCCCAATTGTTTAATGTATTTTGATATAAATTAATGAAATCATTAGTTAGATCATTGGGATTGCCTACTAATTCTCCTCTTTCATTTTTTTATCTTAACAATCCTATGGATATCTCTCTTGTGTTTAGTACTATTATAAAAAATAACTTTGAATATCTATCCCCATTTGATAACAAGGTTTCTCTTGATTTTGGTTTCCAATATCATGTTTCTTCTTTTGTTATGAGTTCCTCGTGTTTCCTAACCAGGTTTTTCTCTCTAAGATGCTTGTTATTATCCATACCTTCTCTGCTTACAATTTCATTAAGATCTTGAATTTATTTTTCCATCTCTTCTTTTTTTTGTAAAGATATTTTTTAAGTGTTCTTTATTCCACTGCATATTTTTTGTTTAAGAACTTTTCATTTTGATACAAATCAATACATCTTAGATCCTGATAAACTACCCTCCTACCACAAAATATCAACTATTCCTAGGAATTCCTTATCATATAACAACATATTTTCAAACTTAAAAGGGAAATTGTGAGGTCCATTTTCCTCTTCAATGTCCAATATGACTAGAAAATGATCAGAACTAGAGATTCCAAATATTGAAGAGGTTACGATCATGTTGAGAGTAGTTAGGTCCCCTTTAAACATGAATCTATCTCATTTCTATGCAATATTGCAGAAATTACCCAACGGTTATTCCAGATGAATATTCCATTGATGGTAATGATGTCCAAAATGTTATTATTATCTACCCATTCTCTGAAATCTTTTAAGGTTTTTGATTCTTTTTGTATTCCTCTGTGTTTCTCATTGAGGGGAAAGATTGCATTATATGTGCATAAATGTTGGCACACTTCTATGAATCATTCCATCCAAGGTTGCTCAAGAATGAGGCCTCAAATATCGATCCATAGCTCTCTAGTCATGGAGTGCAAAGGTTTGAAATGGAGGCCCTCAGATTTGACCTAGTTAGTGCCTATGTAAGTACACCATGACATGAGAGATTCAAATGCATGAAAATGAGATCTACTCTATATGATTGCAATGCATAAAAAGAAATTAATATAAATGATAACAATGCATGGCTAAATCTATGAAAGGAAATACAAATGCAAGATTAATCTATGAAAATAAACATGAATCTAATCTACATGACGAGCCATGAATGCAAGAAGAATCAGACAAAAAGAGAGAAGTTGCAATATCCAAGCTCAAATGCTCAAATGCTCCTCCAAAATTGCTCTCCAAATCTGTAGCATAACAATACTATGAAAAAGATGATATCAAAATGATAAGAAGAGGTCTCCTTTTAAAGGAAAGTGAATGATTGAGATTAAGAGGCAAAAATAAAAGGCTATGATTAAGAGGCAAAACCCCACCACTTAGGAAGATGTGATGAAAAAGGGATTTTTATTTAATTTTCATTTAATTTATTGCCTTTTTCATCAAATAAAGTACTTTAAGTGGGAATTTTTATTTATTTAATTAAAAGAGGGGTTTTCTTTCAATTAAATAAATTAGAAGAATTTTATTTAATTAAATGGGGGAAATTGAATTTAATTAAATAAGAGGAATTTTATTTAA
>MU226980.1:2467563-2485603 GCA_018584345.1 Thuja plicata | reverse complement strand
CCAAGACCCAAGTAGGTCCACACAACTCTACCAAATCCCTCACACATGAAAATAAGTCCACACAACTCCATCAAATCTCCCAAACATGCAGGATAGCCAACTACCCTGGGATGCTCCTGCATCACTTCCGGTCTTCAACATCACTCTACCCTCGCCACTACATTAGAAAAAATGTCCAATAGTGCAAATGAGGTGTCTCAAGAAGTGACAAAATGGGGTTCATGGGGGGATAGGTGTCGTACATATTATGTTGATGGCTTATCATATGAGTATGTGAAAAGAAAAGGCATAGAAAAATGTGACATATGTACCCTTTTTACCTATCCTAATACTAGCAATTCCCTAAAAGTTAATACAAAACGGTTTCCTATACATTTGTGTGCTCATAGGGGGATGAAATCAACTTTTTGGGATAGGTGGTACATGGTATTTGACCAACCACCTTGTAATAATAATGAGGTGCCTTTATATTTTTTGAGGAAGCTATACTGTGAGTTTATCCTTGGCGAGAAGCCAAATTACTTTGACTTTCATGAGTTCCAGGGTAGAGGGAGAGGCGCTGCGCAGGATAGACCTGGGGCACATAGGATTACCCAACCACAAGAGAGGAGGCATACTGAAAGAAAACCCCTCATTCATGTTGTGGTCCCAGTAGTGGTGAAGGAGTCTATGGATATACAGACTCTTCATGCAGCTGCATCATTTGACTGATGTCATTATCCATCATGGCACTCAATTAGTTGGAGAGGATGGATCAGTGCCTGTGCCACCTCCATCTTCATCTGATGTTCCATTAGGATCATCCCATCCCGCGCCAGCTTCATCGTCATCAATCACACCATTAGGATCATATCATCCCATGTGAGCTTCATTATCATTAGATACACTTGTAGGGTCAGCCCAGCCCATTGAGCATATCTGCATCAGTTGTAATGGTATATGTGATGGGGTAGATAGTCAGGCGAGTGTAGATGGTTCGACATCCCATTCATGTGTACATTGCGGGAGAAGATGTTAGGCATCCACTACTGAGGATATGGCCCTCACAGATGATCTATTTTCAATGGTGTATGGTACAAAGCCGACACAGTTTTGTTTAAATTTGTGTTTTGACATGTTATTTTAATTAATTACCTAAATCTGTTAAAAGTAAATAAATTTTTATGTATAGAAGAATCTAAATTGATACATGAATAATATGCATTTCAGGGTGCAGCTGGTGGTACAAGCACACTAAGGAGTGCTCATTCTAGTAGACGTAGACAGGTAGCTCAAACACCTGAGGTAATGTTTTATAAATATTCATAAAATAGAATAGTATGTTGTTTTCAAAATATCATATCTTAATAATTTATATGGTGGTGACTTAGTGTATGTTTGTTTGTTATTGCTTTATGGTCAAATAATTTTTTCTAATGTAATTCAACTCAAGGAATTCACTTCCTTGTCGAACCATCATGACTCAAATTGATTTGAACTCCCGCCCTCCATCCTTGGACTCAATTCAACCAATGTTGAGCTCTTACATAGACCCATACCCAAACCAATCACTTATTGGCTTCTGAGTCAAACTTGAACATCATTCGGAACATCCAACCATCATTCTTTTACTCTTATTTCTTGTCTCTCTATAAAAAGTGGAAAACCCTGACTCTCATGCCTTTAAAAATTGAGAGAGAGAGAGAGAGAGAGAGAGAGAGAGAGAGAATAAATTTTACTTCTTCATAACCCGATCAGGTTTTGAAGAAGTGAAAATTGTGCATTTTATTCTCCAGAACCCAATCGGGTTATGGAGGAGTTGAAAATGTAATTTTTTCTTTTCAGAACTCAATTGGGTTATTTGAAATTTAGAAACCCGATTGCATTATGGCTTGGGAAGAGCTTTGGAAAATGACCCAAAGGCTTGGAGGCTCATTTTCCCTCCATTTTTGTTCTTTTAGACGTTTTTTCATCTTGTAAGATGAATTTTCAACTTTATCTTCATAAGGTTTGCAATTTGTAAACATGGTAGCTCTATAATTTTCACCATAATCTCATACGTCTTCTTAGCTTTCTGGCAATATAAATTTTTCTATTTTTGGACAACATTAGCATAGTAAACTTTAATTTTCTTTACTAGTGTCTTGATTGTCCTCAAAGTTATATGTCTACCCTTTTTTTAATAAATTTTGATATAATTAATCAAATTAGAAATAAATTACATATTATTTTTCTACACTTGATTCTATACACTTTTAAAAAAAAAAATTTCATTTTCAATTATTTTGATGCAAGTTATGCCCAGCACACGAATAGGTACCAGATTTTCACGATGCGATCACTTCAAAAAATCACAGAAAACAAAATGCTCATCGAAAAATCACAAAAAAATACACAAATTCTAGATATCACTCTTACCTATCATCCTACCAAAGGGATTTTAAAAATACTGAATATAACTATATCTTTTGTACCGCGCACAGAAACAACTATGTTATATTTTTTCAAAAAAATCAGGAACATGTTTTTGTACATGCGAGGTTTGACCCTCTTAATCTTATCGGTTTTTTAAAAAAATTAGTATTTTAGAAACTAGATTCAAAGTAATACAATTTTTATTTTTTACACATATTCTTATTTTGAGTGCATGACCCTCAAACGCCTGTTCCAAGTTCAGGTTTACTCGATTTCAAAAAAATGTGTCCACTTATACCTCCTTTTTGGTCCACAACTTGGTGCAAATACCCCTTAATAATATCACCAATGCCCTTCTATAAAAGCACTAAAGAAGCGAGCATACATTAAGAAACCAAATGGAGAGAAGCATGAGAGTCTTGTTGATATTGTTCTTGTGCTACAGTAGTAAAGCATCTGAGCGCCCAACAGCCTTATGAAACCATTAGATCAGAAGGTGACACTATTGAGCTCTCTACCAGACAAGATAATGATGAATTGGACTGTGTAGGAATTGAGTCTATCAGAGAGACTGTCGAAAGAGACTCCCTAATGCTCCAAAGATTCTCAAATGTTCTTGAAATTAGATACGTCGTTGAGGGTAGGAACAAGGTCATAATATATCTTTATGGTTTTTTATTCATTTCATTATAATAGTTGATGTGGATAGACTTGTGAGCTCAATTGTTGATGTGGGTAGGGCTTATCAAATAAATTTCTCATATGGGTATTGATTAGATTGCCAATATTAACTAAATTTTTGATGTGGACCTATGACTTAAGAACTGAATTTATCTTATGGGTATCAATTAGATAGTTGATATGATATGAACTAGGTATGACTTATGAACTGATTTTCTGATGTGGATATGACTTATGAACTGAATTGTTGATTTGGGTATGAATTGAGTGATGATACAAACTAAATTCTTGATGTTGGTATACCTTATGAACTAAATTTATCATATGGGTTTGATGTGTGTATGAGTTATGAGTTGAATTTTTGTTGTGGGTATTTATGATTGTTCAGGTGGGGGATGGCTTGGTGTGGTTTTTGAGACTTTCAGGCGGTCATCATCTAGAGAAGAAGGAGAAGGAGAAGGAGCGAGAGCGAGAGCAAGAAAAAGAAGAAAAAGAAGAGGAAAGAGAAAGATGAAGAGGAAGGGACAAATAGAAAACCTTGTCAGGAAGAAGCCTTAAATGAAATATGTTTAGTGTTGAACACTTAAATACTTAAAAGACCTTATTTTTATGTCACGTTATGAACTCTTTATGTGCAATTTCTAGACAACAACTTGAGGAGAAATAAGAGAGGAGCTAATACAAAAAATCGAGGTAAGAAAAGAGGGAAATTTGTTGTTGCAGGGTGGGATAACATGGCCGAGGAGAATAAGAGGCAAGAAAATCAGACGTGCAAAAGAAAACCTCTTAGAGAAGAATTTTTTCTATTAGGTTTAATATGATAGATTTCTTTTCATAATTTTTTCTATTAGGGTTAATCTGATAGATTTATTTTCAGAGGTTTTCTTTAGCACTTCTAGTTTTCTTGCCTCTAGTTCTCCTCAGACATGTTATCCTGCCCTGCAACAACAAATTCCCCTAGTTTTTTAACCTCAATTTCTTCTTTTGGCTCCTCTTATATTTCTCTACAAGCTACTGTCTAAAAATCGCACACAAATAGTTCATAATGCAATGTAGAAACAAGGTATTTTAGGTATTTAAGCATTCATAACGTGATGTGTTTCGTTTAGATATTCTTGTCGATGTTTTCCTTTTAGGTTTTCTTTCCTTCCTGCATATAACTAACCATAAGGTTAACTAAGAATGTGTTTCTTATCAAGCAATTAAGTCTCTTGCCTATATCTCATCCCAATGTTCCCTCCTATTTTTTCCTGGCCCCAACCACCTACTTTTCTGACAGCCTATTTCTAATCATTATCAAACACAAACGTGCATACTTCATTTATCTTCGTTTGTCTACGTTTGACTAAAAACTAAAGTGATTGTCATATTCCACCCACATCCATCTATGCCCATGCATGGTAGTATATGGTTGGGATGCCTTTTCTCCATGTACCATGTCATTTTTGTGTCAGGATAGGCGGTTGCATCGTTAATTGCTACTAGATAGCTTTTGCTTAGTCGAATTTGGTTAAGCTTTAATTGAAGGAATTTGGCACTGAAGGTGATGCCTTGGGTTAGGAGATTGTGATGGTAGGCTAAGAAAAAATAAACTAATTGACTTTTACTACCCTTAATGCTAGTGTGGTGGATAAATTAATGCATGGATAAGTTTGGTGCTAAGTACTAATATTTTAAGTTGATAGGTTATTTTGGGACCTTTGTCATGATGGCTCACATTGCGTTTTTACTTTCAACAATCAAATAGCTATGTCTCACGCTAATTTCATAAAATTCCTTCAAAAATATTGCTTTTGTTTTACGACTAGCATTTGGATTGTGGTTGATTCGTTCCAATTGTGACACTTCATCTTCTTTATTAAAATGCATTAAATACATCTCTTTAAAATTTGTGATGCACGGTTTGTTGCCAAATAAGTCGAGCGACATGAGTTGTATTTATTGTCAACACATGGTGCAGTAAATGCAGCTCGTGGCACTCAGCATATTTGACAACAAATCTTGCATCGGAGATTTCAAATAAATGTATTTAATATATTTTAATAAAGAAGATGAAGTGTCACAGCTGGAACAACTTAAACGCAATCCAAGCATTAGCCATACAACACAGACAATATTCTTGGAAGGGCTTTTACAAAATCAACATGAGACATAGTCATTTGATTGCGGGAAATAAAAATGTAGCATAACACATGACGAAAAAGGTCCCAAAATAGCCTATCAACTAAAAATATTAGTATTTACACTAAATTTATCCATGCATTATTTTATCCACCACACTAATGTTAGGAACAATAAGAATCATTTAGTTTATCTTTTCTTAGCTTATAATCACAATAGACAATTAAAACTTAGCAAGCACAAAATGGCCTTGACCATATGCCATAGGTGAATGAGCTCAATTTCACTACTTTTCTTTAGCTTGAATGAACATTGAATTATTAAGATTTTCAACATCCATTTTAAGTAGAATAAAAAGAACGAGAACAAAAGATTCTTTCATGTTTTCAAATTGTGAGTCTTATAAACTGCCTAGTCTTGTGACGTCATTAAAAATTTAATTTAATTTTTATTTCATTTGCGGTGCTCCGTAACATTTGGCGTTGTTGATGGCGTGGTCTTTGTAGTTCATCTTTCCTTTGCTAATCGAAAAAAAAAACATCCAAATTGTAATTGGGCACACGTGGTTATACTACTTTTCTCTATTCCTCTCAGCATGAACCTTTTGAATTATGTTAACAATTAAAATATTATTATCCAATCAAATTGGTCTTTAAGTACGTGCACGCTAATCATAATTTTACTTTGACCAAGCAATATTTTACTTTAAAAACCCGGCCAAAGAGCACGTTTCATTATCACAAATGTTGTCTTTTTTGAATGAGTTAATAATGTGATAAGAGAAGCAAGCATGAGAAGACCAAGTCTATTTTATGATCACTATTTAATGGCTTTTGGATGCCGCTAATCATTCCATCATCATTAGCCCCTCCAAATTTTCAATATTGGAAAAACGATTGTCTCTGTTGAAATAGTCATTAGCGAAGCGGAGGAAGAAGAATAGCAACCATGCGTATTAATTGCTTCAGTGCAGTCGAGAAGGAGAAGCGTGGAAGAGTGAAGATTATGAGAGCAGATGGGCAGGTTTTAAAAGTGTGGAGTCTTGTGAATGTTAAGAAAATACTTGCCGATTATCCAGATCATGAAATGTTTGAAGCAGATCAGAGAAGTCGACTGAATTTGCACAGTCGACCACTTTCTCCAACCACACTACTTCGACCAGGCCGTCTCTACTTTCTCATTCCTCTTCCCTCGCAGTCGACACCCTCTTCGACCTCTTCTGTGACCCATCGACCACAAATATGTAGTAAATTTGTTTCCGACAAAGATTTAACAACAGATGATATAAAGTCGAGATTGATTTCGTCGACTAATAAGGGATCGACCGTGAGTCTCAGGATTCGACTAAGTAAAGAAGAAGCTTCTTCGCTTCTGTCAGTCGACGGAAATAAGGTAATGGGAGATCTAATAGCTCCCTTAATTCAAGAAATGATCAACAAAAAGCAGCAGAATTCTTGGGATACGTTTAATCGGCGATGGAAACCTTGTCTCGAAACAATAGTTGAACAGCTAAGCCCACGTCTGTGACGCTCTAGACAATACTATTGTTTATTGATATTCATGGTGATTGTAATTAGTCGTGAGTTGTTTTCGATTTTTTCTTCTTGTTCCTCTTCCTCGGTTCCTTCTATTCTATTTTAATGATGGATTATATAATTTGTACATAATTTTATTTTTAAACTCTTTTGACTCAATTTCATTTGTTATAAAAATGAAAATATTTATTTATTAATATTTCACATGATCTATATATCTATTAATTCTATTTTATGAATTCTATTTTGCGGCTTGTCAAATAGATATCAAAGAATAATTTAAGTAGTATTAAAATTAATTAAATTGATACAAAAATAGTATGATATAAAAATATGTATGAGAAATTTATATTTAATAAAAAATGAATTTTTTAGGTTTTTATCTAGTAATTGTAACATCAATATTAAATTTTAATTTATATTGTTTAGGAATGATTAAATTATCATTCTTGTTTTTCTAGCATAAAACATATGATTTGGGTGTTGAAAAGTTTCTATATCATGTTTTTCAACCAATATTGATAAATGAATATAGCTTTTAAACCAAAATAAAAAGTCTATCAACTTTGACATTATTTTTATAAGTATTGATGTAAAATAGCATTGTATGTTCCTATTACTCTTTTTGTTAGGTATAAAAGGTAACACCTTTTCTTGTACAAGATATGTTATAATCAATGATACATTCAATTTATTTTTCACTAAAGAAGTACATATAGATTTCTACCTTTCTTACCCTTCCTATGTAGATAATGAATTGCATGTAGCTTCAATAAAGTCCATGCAAATTACTTTTGGCATCACAATGACTACAAGTTCTTTTAGGCTTTCAACTTGTGTCATTCCCTTTCTTAGATTTAATAGTCTAGGACCCCCTTCTTATATGCAATAAAGAAACAAAATCAAACTATTATTTTTGCCTATATGACCAACTACTAATTCTCACACTTCTCATACAATTGTGTAATTCACCTCAGATTCATGCCTTAAATAGGAAGTCATGTGGAATGTGAAGAGTCATGTGTGATGAATGAGAAGTAATGGAGAAGGAATAATCAATGTAAAGATGAATTGGGCTCTTCATGTTCTATTGGAAAAATATAAATTTATAAGAGAAAAAGTAGGGAATTTGTCTTCCTTTGGATGCTTATTCAAATATCAAACATCTTTGTAATAGAGTGATAGTGCAAACAATTTTATTGATCCAAATTCAAATTTTTAGTTAATATAGTTAAATTTTTCTACAGGTTTGTATTCTTGGCATAGTGACCAGTCCACTATATCTAGTTAGAAGAGGTCCTAGTTTCATATAATTCTTTATTATCCGTATATAAAAGTAATATTTACCTTATTTTACCTATAATATCAATAATGTATGATATCTAACCAAAATAAATGCACAATAATACAATTTATAATAATATAAAAAATGATCTCATCTATAAATTGAAAAAATATTAAGACATTTTAATGCATATAAAATAGATATGCTTAACTCTCAATGGTTTCAGATTCCATGGTCATGTTCGATACATTAGATATCAATGTTGAAGGAAAGAAGAAGATAAAGAAGGCTTGGGGTCTATTCAAAAAAGGGGTAGAAAAAAACTATGAGCTTGGAGAGTTTTGAGAATTTATGAATGAGAAAATGGTGTGTTGCCCCAAGTGGTGATAGATAGGATAATGAAAATAAGTGTAGGAGTTAGTTTTTTTTAGTGAAAAATTTAGTGATGAATATTCACCAATTGGTGAATATTTCATGTCGATATTTTGAAAATTGTGATGCGGGACCAAACAGGGTGGCAAGTTCCCCCCAGCTTTATAATTTTTGGTCAAATGCACTTCCATTTGCCCAATTTTTTAATTGATTAATGGTATTGATATAAAAAAATTTGCCAATAAAATCTACGTTTTCCAATCAGTCTATTTAATATTGTTGACTGCAATTTTGAAAACATATCGCAATCGACGATTGTAATTTGCCAACTATTTGCATGATGACCCAATTCACTTGGCACTTTTTGGAAGCATGTCTTAACGCACGACAATATTCGCCAATTCATCCCAATGGATGGTCCATAAATAGCCTAGAAAATCACAGTGTATATGTTTTTGTGGAGGTTTGATTCACCCTACATTTACATAAGACTTGTTAGAATTAAGTGAGATTCACCAAATACTTGTATACCATTCAAAAATTTTGTTGAATTTTCCAAATATGGATTGGTATAAATACAATCAAATATCAATTTTAATTTTACACAATTTGGTTGGTTATGAGCTCTTGATTCAGATCAATAGCCATATTTCAGACTAGGAACAAGAACTACTGCGTTGTTGAATTTTGTGTTACTTGTTGAGAATCTAAAGGTAAGTGATATTTTTTTAAGTGCTATAATATTATTCATCTCAATCTATTTGTAAATTTTAGTTCATTCATATTCAGTGGGGAGAGCTCAGACATTTAGATTGTAGGCCCTATGGCCAATGAATCATGTAGTCTATTATTGCTTCTGGATCAAGTAGATAGTATTTGGCATCTATTATTTCATTGGAGATGTCAAACAGGAAGAAGGGTAAGACTCCTAAATTTGGCGAAGACAAAGAGAGGCGAACAAAACATAGAACCTTAGATTTAACTTCATACTTTGTCAATGTTTATGGTCAAAATGATGAAGGTGCGTCATCATAACTACAAGATTCACAACTTGCACTGAATATTAAAGAAGGCGGCGAACCTCATATCTCAGATGATGATGAACTTAAAGAAGATTTTTGAGTCGATACCCAGGGCAGTGAGAATGAGATAATCGACTTGGGTAAAAAAGACAATGTCATAGTTTATGATGATGCACAGAAGGGGAAAATAAAATCTAAATTACAAATGGGTCGGGAGGAGGATATTTTGATGAGTTTTCAAATTGTTTGGGTGTCAAAATATTCATTCATTGAACTAGTAGAGAATCCAAAGAGAGGTGAACCTCCAAAAGAATGAAAGTGTAAGATTTGTAGATGGAAACATAATAAGGAAAAGAGGTTGCAACTAAAACTTGACACCATAGAGAAACATATCGGAAAAGTATGTAAAAAATCATAGATGAAGTTGAAAAATCAGCAATAAGATGGAAAACAAAGTCCATAAATGTAAGCATGTCAAGTATGTCTTATAATATAATGTGCATTTGATAAGACAGACGAAGCCTGCTGAATGTAAAGGTTATATTGAAGCTATTTTTGGAAAAGTAATGACAGTATAACAACTAGGAAAAGTTGTTCAATTAAGTGTTGTTTTGTATATTTTGAGAAGAGGGTGTGCCATGAAAGACTACCCTGGAATGATTGTTTTATTAGAGTTAGTGAAAGCTCCTAACTATCCTAACAGTCATTGGTCAGTAAACAATGGATGGTAATGGGCATGTTATCTTGCTGATGTTGAAAAACAAGATATAAAGGAAGAAAATAAGAGTCAAACTTTATTATATCATCTATAGATGAAGTTAAGGAAATAGATAATATGTCTTGGGTATGCATGCATGTTTATACTATAGAGAATCATGTCCACCAATCTCATCTACTATCTATTGCTAAATTTAAGGAGAGTGCGACAATGGAAACTCTTTTTCAACTAGTTAAGAGTTCTTTAGTTGAATATGGAGGTATGAATGACTTGACAATTGCTAAAAAGTTGGTATGTGTAGGAGCGCGTGGAGCTTCAGTAATGCAAGGTCGAAGGAATATTCTTTGCATAAATCTACAAACTTCTTGTTCACCCTACATGACTATCATTCACTGCATGACCCACAAAATTATTCTAGATTTAAAAATTGCAAGCAGTTTTACTCAAGTAACAAATGTTGAAGATTTAGTCAGAGAGGTCTACTCATACTTTTGTCAAAGTCCAAAATAGTTTTTGGAATTCAAAAATTTTCTGATGAAATAATTGGTGGTAACAAGCTTCTTAAGGATGTTGATACCATATGGATCTCCTTGGATGGACCAACGCATTGAGTTTATTCAGAATATCCATCCTTGATTGGAGCAATGTATGAACATCGTCCCATAGTAGACAAATTTTCTGACTTTCTTTGTAGGTTAAGTGATATAGGGACAATATTAAATTTATATTAGGTCTTCTTTGTATGCTAGAGGAAATGAACAATCTTGTGAAAAAAGCCGAGCAAAGAGCTATGTTTATTGTAGATATGCTAAGCTACGTAAACTAACATGTGTGACCCTTGATAATCTCTATCTATCTCAACCAACATTATCTGATGAAATTTTTATTAGGTGTAAAACACTAATAGATTTGAACAATCCTAATATTTTTTTATAAATCAATGCAGAGGAAGAGTTATGTGTCAATGTATGTAGATTTGAGATACCAATGCACTACATTGTCACAGTCATGAAACCAAGAAAGTGCCCTAAGAAGCAAGAAGTAAGTGTTACAAGGGAAATTTTTAGCATTAATTCATTTTGAAGGGGGCTCTCAAATAATTATTAATGCATTAATTCAGGGGGAAGCTAAAGCTTCAATTTCAAATAGATATATTGCACCCACTATCAGACTTTTGAATACGTTTGAAGAATTTAAAATTACACATATAAGACATGAAGGAAATACTTTGGCAGATAAGCTTTCCAAGATAGTTGTTGCATTTTCAAATGAGGAGGGGAATTTAAATGAAAATGTTTAAATGTGGACATCAATGAACGTACTGCCCATGTGCCACCACTAAGGGTTGTGATGGGAGTGTAGTACTAGGGCACAATGAACAATTACCACCTTGCAATGCTATTATTAGGGTGGAAACTTCTTGATCAAGTCTATAATCACTTATATCAATGCAAGACAGTAATGTCATATGTATTGACTATGTGTGCAGTGAGCTACTTTTTGTTTCAATTGAGGTCAATTTCACGCTTACCATAGAACATCAATGGTCGGCCTTTCTTGGAGAGGTAATAGAAAAAAGATTAAAAGGTTTATGTTTTTAATTGTGAAAGAAATTTTAGCAATGTTTTATCTTATGTTATGTGGGTTGTTTTTAGTAGGCTCTATCAATCAAAGGGATATTGTGTTTCAATTCCTTTTAGTAATTTGAATTGTATATTGCTGAGAATTTTTTAATATTTTCTCAGTCTTTTGTAATGTAAACCCTCCATAATATAGAGGGGAGATGGTCTACGACATTATCTGAGCTTTTATTGGTTGGGAAGTGCATTCAAGGTGGTGGATTAGGGAAATAGTACTATGAAAAGCACATGTAATTGTTAGGTAGTTGTGATTTCAGTATATCTCTACAACATAAAACTTTCTTATTAATATTGATTCAAAATATAATTATTACCAATATAAATAAATAAATTATGTTTTCTAAAAATAGAATCTCTCCCGTGCATCACATTTAAAAAATAATAATTTTTTTTTTCAAAATATAATCAACCTTATATTTTGGTAGAAATGACTTACTTTTAGTTTAAAAGGAAATGAAAATATAAATATTTATTAAAAAAAAATGAAAGCTACATTTATAGATTCAGAAAGGAATATTTCTTGATATTTTAAAATGTTATTTATATGTGTAGGAGTTAAGACAAGTTTAAGTTTATCAAACAATTTTTTATAAATTGGAATCAAAGTAGTGTTATATATGTATCTAGCAGACAATTCTATCTGGATAAGTAGTGGCCTAAATCTAATTTAACTAAAATAAATATTGTTAGAACATATTATTTTTATCAAATTAAACTTTCAATTGGAAATAATTCAATTCAATTATGGGTGGCTGCAAGAAGTTGAGTCCCACTTTTGGGCAAAAAGTGGAAGTGTTTTCCCTATTTTTCAAATTTTCTATCAATTGATGTCAAAATTTGAGGCACTTAGAGATTGAATCTCAAAAAAATTCACTAACAGGAAATGTAGTGCTCAGAGTCTATTTTTCAAATATGTAATTTATTTGAATACCCACATAGTAGAAAATATATTTAGTAGGCATGTTTAAAAACCTTTTTTTCAAAATGTTTGTCTCAAGACCATACCCCGCATGTGTACGACCACCCTATTTTGAAGTAAATAAATGAATTTTTCTAAGTCCTTTTGGGGGAAAGTACCTAACACATCAAAGATTGGTCAGAATATTTTATTTTTTTTAATTGAATATATATTTTTTTATTAATTTTTAATTGACTATAAAGTACATTTTCAAAACTTCTCGTGTACGACCACCATAATTTGATAAAAAATTTAAATTTTTGGGAAATTTGTTTTTTGTATTTTGAAGAAAATTCTATGTAGATTAGTCTCATATAATTCATTTTTTCAAAAACCTAAAATCAAAAAAGTTATTAAAGTTTTAGTGAACCTTACTATTTTAAGTTTAGGTACCACTTTTGATTAATAAATATTGTAAAAATAGTAAAATTTATCATATCACTATAAAATTTATATTATTGAAATCTAGACAGTGAGATCTCTAATTGGTTTTAATTTCATCAAAAAAATCGATTAGGAAGACCCTCAAAAAATTACGGCAAGACAGAAATCTGGTGTGCAAATGCCTTAGCCATTATTTCGGAAGTCCAAGCATAGGCTTGGTCCCACCAAACTTGTCCCGAACCAAAATTCAATGCAAATGGTGGTTTGGTAAATTTAAATTTTAAAAAATAGGCACACGTTTAAAAACGTGTACCCATTTCTTAAATGTAATAAATCGACATGTAAAAATGAGTTTCTTAAAAAAAAAAAAATTAAAAAACAGGCACCCGTTTTTTGAATTTTGGATCGGGTGTCCGAACCTAAGACGGGTGCCCTTTTTTTTTCAAAACGGGTGCTCGTTTCTAGCGGCAGTTTTCAAGCCCACAAGACTTCCGCGGAATTGGTACCTAACTTCTTGCACTTACCCTTATTCTAGTATGTTGTTCTAAAGTGGGACACATCTGTAAACTTTCACTCTGCAATCATTTAGAGGCATCTATGTGGCTAAATTTTATGTTTTTTTAATATAAAAAAATCTATTAACATGACTATAAAGCTAATCTTTTAGGGGTTTAACATAAGAAAACTTGTCCCTAGTCATCCACTTGTCCTCTTAAGGTATTTTGAAACAATATTTGTGTCCCAGCATACCTTGAATAGTTTGTTGCTCTTTCTTTAGATCAACTTTTTGTTATAATTGTGATTTTTCTCTTTGTGTACTTGGTATAGCTTGTTGCTCCTTCTAGATCAACATTTTTTTAATAGCCCTTTGGTAGATGTGTTCTAATTTCTAATCTTTTTCTTTCTCTAGTTCATTCTTTGAACAACTATTATTTCTTTATAATCAACTTTATTCAATTAAAAAAATATTTTGAATACTATTAATCTCACACACACATCGAATCTAAAACTAAATAGACATTAACCTTTTATTAATTGTCACTCCCACAAGTCTTATTCCTCTTATTATTATTAGATTGGGCAAGCGTAATGTCACTTTCCTTTACCAATATTTAGTATATATCTAATGTGAATGGAACTCCAAAAAGAGATTCCTTAACCTGTTTACCGTTCTTGGTCGCCTGGTCTTTCTACTTCATTCCTTCCTTCCTCATTTAATTTGCCACCCGTGGATGATAATTTCTTTGCATATATGATCACACATTTTAACGTGCTTTATGACCAAATTGGTCGTAGAGAGCCGCCACCTTTGCAAATTGATTTAGCATTTCAATTTTACTTTGACCGCACTACAAAACATTGTTCTACAAACTTAGTCACGAATGACGTTTACGTTGAATTAGATAATATATTGCATGAGGTGGGCGTGCATATTTTAAGATTCCTATATAATCTCGCCAATCATTACATAATCATCAGCCCTTCGAAATATTCATTTTTGGGAAAACGATTGTCTGTCGAAAAGTCATTAGCGAACAGAGGAAGAAAAAGAATACTAGCCATGCGCATGAATTGCTTTAGTTTAGTTGAGAAGGATAAGCGTAGAAGAGTGAAGATTATGAGAGCAGATGGGTAGGTGATAAAAATGTGGAGACCTGCGAATCTTAAGGAAATACTTGCCGATTATCCAGATCATGAAATGTTTGAAGCGGATCAGAGCCTTCGACTGAGTATTCACAGTCGATCACTTTCTCCGACCACACCACTTCGACCAAGTCGACTCTATTTTCTCATTCCTTTCCCCACGCAGTCGACACCCTCTTCGACCTCTTCTCAGGCCTGTCGACCACAAATATAAAGTAATTCAATTTCCAATAGAGATTTAAAGATAGATGATATAGAGTCGAGACTGATTTCGTCGACTAATAGCAGATCTACGGTGCGTCTAAGGATTCGACTAAGTCACGTGTCTAAGACCATGAGCTCACAAAATAGTTTTTCTTAATATTAAATAGTTTCCTAATTTGCAAAACCAAATTAAATACTCAGCCTAATGTTACATACAACATATAAAGTGACTCCAAGAATGTCTAACTCATGTAATGCTCACATCTATTGAATTGGATGGGAGTTAGCAAAGTTTTGAATTTAGAAATTTGGATTTAAGAGTCAAATTCGCATGGTGAAAGATCGGTCCAGCACGTGCTAGAAGGTATTTACTTTGGACAATAGAGTGCAAATATCAAGGTGAGAAACAATTGTATAGGTGAAGTATATGGATAGGCATATAACCATAACAAAGGATGTATAAGAATGTGATGAATGAGGATAAGATAAAGTAAAATATAAGAAACTCTATGTAAGTGGGAATGAATGTAATATTATAAAAAAATAGTCCAATTTTATATCAAAATATAATTAACCTAAACACAAAATAAAATTAAAACTAACATAAATTTAAAATTTTATCTCCACACTAAATTTCTAAATTATATCATTTAATATATCACAACTTAAAATTGTATTTACATTCATTAAACCTAATTTTAATTTAAACATTTGTACACTAATTAATCTTAAATTTAAATGAAAATTTCATCAATTCAATAAAATGTGCATACGTTTTTCAGTGTGAACATATCGACCTAAGTTGAAATATTTTTTAACAAAAAAAACATTGTATTTCAACAATCGATTAGATAGTTTTTTTTTTTTCCATCGTAAATGTTTACCTGAAAACCATTAATGAACTTCTAAACGATGCGGAGTTATCGTGTTCGACTTAATAAATAGTGGACTTGCAATTAAGTCATATTTAATTAACGTAGGTAAAGATGACATTGAATTTAAGGCTAATCACGATCACCTAAAATTGACCTCACCATCTTCCGTCATAATCCTTCTTTCTCCACAGAAAAATCCGTCATAATCTGAAACAGTATGTTGACGGGTCTGATTTAAGTCCGTCGTAATCCTTTTATTTAATAACAAACCCTGAGCAGGCAACTGGAAAAACATTTGCCATTTATCTCGTATGAAAAGAGACACACTAAAAGATTCCTTGCCCACTACCATTTGTTGATCTTGTTGACGTGGTCTTCCTATCTAATTCAACACACATCTAGTTGGGCACACATGGATAGACTATACAATTATTCAGGATTACAGTCTGCCATGTGGCTTTCAAAATTCTTATTCAAACAAGTTATAGTATTCATTTTTAATGATAAGCACTTTCTATGTAGTTGAAAATAAATTGTTCGATGGACATATAAATGTGCCAACTAATTTAAAATTTAACATTCCATTTAATTTAATATTTACACGATTCCCTTTTGTGGTAAAGAATATTAATTGTAGTATTTTGAATTGATTTCGTGTGAGAATCTTAATAATGTTTTCAATTACACTTGTGAACCAACTCTCTTTCATCATGATGATGGATCAAGGAGTGTGTTCTAAGTTGATGATTAAAAATCATATTCATAATTAAATACATAAACTACAAATAATATTGATATGGACCCTCGAAATCTAACCATTAATAATGGGAGTAGTTATATCATCCTAACATTGTCCCTCTCAAAATCTTATTGACAATTTCATATGATTTATTTTTAAAGCAATTGACAAATTCCATATTTATAACTAAGATTTTAGGATCTTGCCATCAAATATGATGCCACATTAACTTGCTTGTTGTTGAGGTGTCCAAAAGGACTCCCAAAAAGTGAGACCATTATAATTTAGTGTCCAACCACAAGCTTATTTTTTGTGGGTCCTTTTAAACAACTTAATAAAAATCATGTTGATGTGACATCATATTTCAAAATGTGTAACTATCAGCACATAATTATAAGAGACTTGTTAAATAAATTACAATATAAAATTTAAAATTATTACAAAAAAATTTGAGAGATCATTTCAAATAGCAATGGTTATGCAACGGATAAAATTCCCATGAATGAACATTTTTTTGTGATTTATTAACTAAATTAGAAACCGTATACAAGTGTGATATTGTTATCACGATTCAATTGCATAGTTTTGAGTCAAACTTATTGACATATGTTTCATGAGTAGTGGTTCACAAGAACTCATGTCTCATGAGAATGAATGGAACACTTAGCACTCATTGCATCTAGGTGATGCTTCACCTCTATGAAGCTTCACCTAGAAGTAATGAGTACTATGAGGTGAAGCGTCACCTAGATGCAATGACTGCTAAGTGTTCATCACCTACATGCAAAGACTGCTAAGTGTCCATTATCATGAGAAATACATAAAATATAGTTCAATTAATTTGACTCCAAATAACACATTGAATTCTGATAGCAATATCACAATTTAACTTACATAGAAAATATCTCCCACATACAACTGTTGTGAGTTTTTAATTTAATTAATAAATCATAGAAAAATTATATCACTCATTTAATCCATCATCATAAACAAAAATTACATGCTCAACTAGTAAACGTTGTGTCATAATGAAAACACTTGCAGTTGGTATAAATGGTCGATGACTAGATTAGAATCGGCACATGTTCATACTATATTGAATTAGTTCCACACCTATACGTACGACTTTCAGTCATTATCTCTCACACCCATCAAACTAAAATTCCAATGGAGCACACCATTATTATTATTATATTAAAATTCCGCTCGACGTGACGGTGCGAATGACGAAATACAAAATTTGCTACAGTGAACCGAAGAGTTCGTAAATAAATACAAATCACCCACCGACCATAAAACTTCGTTTAGGGCCCGTTTGTTTCGTGGAATTTGTGCATGCTAGAATTGCCAATTCTAGAATTGAATCCATTCTGGCAATTGGGCTATTCTCAAAATGAATTCTAGAATTAGGCTGTCCTGTTTGGTTCACCTGGAAGATGACTGAGAAGATGCAGATTCTGCGTTTGGT